>OW240924.1:22706543-22725605 GCA_933207985.1 Pelobates cultripes
CCTGTCCAATGTAGCATAAATATATTATTATATATACACATTTTATTCAAAGCTTTACAGGAAACCCTTCAGCCACTCACTGCTACATTCGTTCTGACTCATTAACAGGTTTGAATAGATAGCCCTGGTCCCTAGATGCAAAGAAGGAAGTGGAGAGATGTGAGACTCTCCCCCCTCCCCCCTCCACTCTCCTCCCAAATAGAACAAGGTAGTGTGAATGTAGAAGTGGGATCCAAAAGGGAAATTGAGAATAAACCACATTTGGTGTTATAGTTCGTATGGTTTCGCACTGCACAATACCCCAGCAGGAAACTCAATAATTATTAGTATTTTGGCTAACAAGGGGAACCGCTTTGCCAGCTGTTATAGAAATGTAGCACTTGTAACATAGCCGGCGTTTTATTACCTCTGCCACGGGAAAGTGGCATGGTTAGATGGCACGGAGCACTACTGAGCCACGGGAAAGGCTGCATCGCAGACAGAGGAATTTATTCACTAAAGACTTCAGAAAAACTACTGAAGTTAGGCGACTACAGTTGGCAACAGTAACATTTACGGCTACTCTATTGAAAGGACAGTTTGAGGAATTGGGTCACCTTGACGAATGCATAAATGATCAGTGGAGCATTTATTTATTTATTTAATTTTTTTTGTTTGTTTCTTTGTTTTCTTAATTTACATTTAAAGGGATGAATAAAGACTTTTAGCTAAGGAAACTGTAAAAAAAAAAATAGTTTCAGTCACGAGGAGACACACAGATCTCAATAATTAGGGTAAAACAAACCAAATCATACTCTGCTATTAACCAATCTTGGACTGTAGATTCTAGTGTGAACGTATTCAAAAACGTTTTCCCTTTGGATGCTAACTTGCTGTACAGTTACTACGGACAATGCATGATGCATACATCAGTTGGACATGGCACTACTAGCCCCTTAAAGGGACACTATAGTCACCAGAACAACTAGAAACATAGAATGTGACGGCAGATAAGAACCATTCGGCCCATCTAGTCTGCCCAATTTTCTAAATACTTTCATTAGTCCCTGGCCTTATCTTATATCTAGGATAGCCTTATGCCTATCCCACACATGCTTAAACTCCTTTACTGTGTTAACCTCTACCACTTCAGCTGGAAGGCTATTCCATGCATCCACTACCCTCTCAGTAAAGTAATACTTCCTGATATTATTTTTAACCCCTTCAGGACGGAGTCAATAGTGCACGTTCTGATCAAAACAAAATGTAAACAAAAACTGGAATTTGCGCTATATGTCTGTTCAACCGTACTTCACCGCTGTCACATTAAGTGCACCCACACTTATTATATATCATTTTGTTCAGGAGAAACAGGGCTTTAATATATCATTAACTATTCATATATGGAACATAATTTATTATGAATAAAATTTAAAAAAATTTGAGAAAATAAGATTTTTTTAAAAAAAATTTGTATTTCCGTCTGCCATTTTAGCTGTGAATGTCATAATACTGTTAGGTTTTACTGCAAAAAAATGCACATATTTGTAATCAGCGATGTCTCACGAGTACAACAGTACCCCCCATTAACAGTTTTTATGGTGTTTTGGAAAGTTACAGGGTCAAATATAGAACGTTCCATTTTCAAATTGAAATTTGCCAGATTAGTAATGTTACCTTTGAGACGGTGTGGTAGCCCAGGAATGAGAATTACCCCCATAATGGCAGACCATTTGAAAAAGTAGACAAGCCAAGGTATTGAAAGTGGGGTATGTTTTTTTTTTTTTAGTAATACAATAAATGAAGTATGGAGAAACTAATTAGTAAAAGCTACAGCCACCTAGGTGCTAATCCTCACTGGTACTCCCTCAAATACCAACATAAATAGGAGTAAAAATGAGAAAGAGAATGCACACCAGAAATCATAAGTAATAACTAATCTGGTTTAATAATCCAACATAGACAATAATGCTATATTCTCATAAATCCCAGTAGTAGGCTATGGTTGCAAATGTCATAAAACCGGCAAAACGGCAATTACGTGCAAGCGCTATAAAAACGCCAGTGTCGCCATTGTGGTTACTGAAAAAAACATCTATTGGATGCCGCACATGCGCGATAATGCATTTCAACAAGCAAACTGTTATAAGCATGCGCAATGCCGGCGCGAATCTCGCCAATATAATTGCTGGGAAATAGTATCGTCAAGCGTACCGCGCATGTGCAGACTACTCTCTACTGCAAAAAATAAATAAAGAACAAGCAACATCATCACCCGTGAAAAATATATATAAATAAATAAAAGGGATAAAGCATAATAATCCCCCTAACCAAATGAGATCTAGGAAATCCAGAATATAAGAGGAAGAGTGGTGACATACATATAGGGTTACTCATTATACCTAAATACTAATACTATTGGTAGTAACACACCTACACCAATATCTTAAGGAAACACACCAAAAAGAAGTGAAAAGGATCATTACATGTGCATCAAATATTTATTCATTATTTCCAATGCGAAAGCAAACTGCAAATAGACCATTCACACAATTGCATGAACAAGGATTTACAAGGATAATACCAAATTAAGCCAATGAGTTGTATCAATATGGCAATATGTATAAATCTCATAGGCATATTATATTTATATGCCCAACATGTAAACAATGTGGTGAGAGTAAATCTATTCATATAAGGTATAATCTCCAAAGGTTATCAGCCTCTCTCAACTACGTTAATTAATACAGTAACACCTTACCATGGCATACACAGTGACTACATAACCATACCAGATATAAATTATTATCAAGCCATATCATCCATTTACTCAAAATGTATACAGATGAAAATCACTAATTAATTGTATGTATATATGGTGTTAAAAGAAAAAAATCAAACATTACAATCCATGCATGATATATCTATTTTATACACAAGCCCATCTTATAATTAATATGGACATTACTCTGTATCAATACAATGCAATCAACTGATATAATTCATCATCAACATCAATATATATCCAACAATAATACAGCAATAAAAAAATAACGTACAATAAACCTGAAATATACCACATTTCGCATAAACAATATATCACCAAAGGTAATATAGCATTATCCATTTCCATTCAATTATCCAATATATTTTGAGGGAATAAAACGTAGGATCCAATACAATCGCTTCACATGTGCAAAAGTCACATAGTCCATCTTCGAATGTTTCACAAGGTCCATATCCCCAGCGTCATGACCATCCAGTGAGCTACACATGGAAATCTAAATAAACGAGTGAAAATAAAAACAATCAAGATATAAAACTATACAATAGCAGGGTGGACACCCGCAATCCTCATAGAAGAATCACAAGAATGGGGAGAGGTCTCGTTCCTCATTGAGACCCTTAGGATATAAGGACTGGCGCTCATATATCCAATACAGTTCGCGCTGTTTCAACATCACTTCCCTAGATCCCCCCTTCAACAGGGGTTTCACTGTCTCCAAAATCATGTATCTCAACTGAGACACTGTATGTCGTTTCTCAGAGAAGTGTCGGGCCACTGGATACTGTACTTTCCCAGTCCTAATACTGCTTTTATGTTCTCTTAATCTCGCAGTGAACTTCCTAGTGGTCTCACCCACATATGGTAGCCCACAAGGACACTTGAGCATGTACACTACGAATTCCGTTTGGCAATTATGAAATTCCTTAATAGGGTATCTCTTGCCAGTTCTTGGATGGACAAAATAGTCCCTAGTGATTACCCCACTACAATTAATGCAGTGTCCACATTTGTACATACCCACTGGTGCCTTGAGCCAAGTTTCATTTCCAGCCTTTGTTCCTTGTAAGTTCACATTTCGCATAAGTCGGTCCCGGAAGTTTTTGTGCCTTTTAAATGAAAATAAAGGTTTCTCGTTAAAATAAGACTTCAACTTGGGATCAGATTGTAGAATTTTCCAATGCCTATTTACAATATGCTTAAAGGGACACCGTAGGCACTGTATCTGCTTCATCTCATTAAACTGGTTATATTGTATGGAGTCCCCTGGTGCCATGATTTCTTTCAGCATTAAACAGTTTTTAATGTTGTAATGTTTTAATGCTAAACAAGAGACCACGGCAGTCCATCTCCTCTGTGCTGCTTTAGCTAATAAGGAAGTATTACCCTGAGCAGCAATGGGCAGCTGTGATTGGCTGAGAGTGTCAGCTGACTGCTTTTAACCTGTCAGAGCTCCAACTGACGGTATGAATGGGTATAACAACAAGGAAGTGTTTAATCTCTGCCTTAGCTACACATACTGAAGGGGCCGGACTGTTGGTGGCCAGGGACTCTTATTTTGTGGCATACTTCACAAACATGGTGCAACACTGAATGGAGGGACAGTGCCAGGGCACTCCAGGCACTCCAGGCACTATAACCAATTCAAAGAGACAAAGTGGTTATAGTGACTACAGTGTCCCTTTAAGCTTAAGCTCTTGAGAATGTGTTGAATAGGTCGTTACACATGGGTGTTACTGTATTAATTAAATGGTTAGTTCAACGTTGTTGAGAGAGGCTGATAACCTTTGGAGATTATACCTTATATGAATAGATTTACTCTCACCACATTGTTTACATGTTGGGCATATAAATATAATATGCCTATGAGATTTATACATATTGCCATATTGATACAACTCATTGGCTTAATTTGGTATTATCCTTGTAAATCCTTGTTCATGCAATTGTGCGAATGGTTTATTTACAGTTTGCTTTCGCATTGGAAATAATGAATAAATATTTGATGCACATGTAATGATACTTTTCACTTCTTTTTGGTGTGTTTCCTTAAGATATTGGTGTAGGTGTGTTACTACCAATAGTATTAGTATTTGGGTATAATGAGTAACCCAGTATGTATGTCACCACTCTTCCTCTTATATTCTGGATTTCCTAGATCTCATTTGGTTAGGGGGATTATTATGCTTTATCCCTTTTATTTATTTATATATATTTTTCACGGGTGATGATGTTGCTTGTTCTTTATTTATTTTTTGCAGTAGAGAGTGGTCTGCGCACGCGTGGTACGCTTGACAATACTATTTCCCAGCAGTGGCGTACTAAGGGGGGGGAGGGGGGGGCGGTCCGCCCCGGGTGCCACCAGGGTGGGGGGTGCCATGACCAGGGGCGCCCCCCCCCATGCTGCAGCCGCCCGAGCGCTCTGTAGAGAGCCTCAGGCGGCTGCAGCTTTGCCCGGGCGGTGCGTCCATGAGGGCGGACCGCACCGCCCGGGCGCTCAGCGCTCCCTCCTGTCAGCTTCCTTTGCTGTAGCGTGGCCGAGCCCGGCAGCATTGATAGTCCGTGGGTACAGAGAGCAGCTGTCTCCTGTACCCGGCCGGACTAACAGGAAGTGCACACTCTGTGTGCACTTCCTGTTAGTCCGGGCGGGTACAGGAAACAAAAGCTTCCTGTATCCGCCGACTATACAGGGCTCGGCCACGCTACAGCAAAGGTGGGGGGGAGGGGAGAGGGAGAAAGGAGAGGGGAGGTGAGGAAAAGGAGTAGGGGTGAAAGAGGTGAAAGAGGAGAAAGGGGGTGAAAAGAGGAGAGAGGGGTGAAAGAGGAGAAAAGGTGGGGGTGAAAGAGGAAAAAGGAGGGGGGGTGAAAAGAGAGAGAGAGGGGGTAGCAAGAGGAGAAAGGGGGTGAAAGAGGAGAAAGGGGTGGAAAAGAGGAGAGGGGGTGAAAAGGAGAGGGGGGTGAAAGAGGAGAAAGGGGGGGGTGAAAAAGGAGGTGAAAAAGAGAAAGAAGGGGGGAGAGAAAGGAGGGGAGAGAGAAAGAGAAAGAAGAGGGGGTGAGGAAAGGAGAGGGGGGTGAGAGAGAAATTAGAGGGGTGAGAGAGAAATTAGGAGGGGGGAGAGAAATTGAAATTAGGAAGGGGGAAAGAGAAATTAGGGGGGAAAGAGAAATTAGGAGGGGGTGGGAAAGAGAAATTGGGAGGAGGAGAAGGAAATTGGAGGGAGGAGAGATTGACATTCATCACATACACACAATGCACCCCTTGCACACAGAAAAACACACAATGCATTACACACACAGACACACATACACAAGCAATGCAACCGTTACACACAATGCATCCCTTACACACACAGAAACACACAATGCATTCATTACACACACTCAATGCACCCCTTACACACATTCAATGCATCCCATACATACACAGAAACACACCTTGCAGCCCTTACACATACAAACACAATTTCACACAATGCATTCCTTACACACATATCAGGACATCCCCTACACACTCCACCCCCTGTGAACAAACTCATTGGTGGAACATGAAGGTGGACCCTGGGACCCAGACCTTGAGCTGTGTAAAGGACCCCAAAAAATGGAGCTGCTTCCCGTTCTCCCAGAACATTGATTTTTGTGACCACAGTTACAAACCGCCTCCAGAGAGCCTGTTCTGCACCAGACCAGTGGAGCCAGACTGCAGCTAGAGCCCATCATCATCCTCATCTGGTTGTAAGTAGGCAATCTAGTATATTATTCGTGGCACTAAGCTCTAATTTACCTCACATTAAAGAAACACTATAGTCCCCAGAACCACTTCAGCTTAATGTAGTGGTTCTGGTGTCTATAGCCTGTCCCTGCAGGCCTTTTAATGTAAACACGGCGGCACTGCAGCACTGGCGTTAGTTAACATGGCAAATCATATGGGTGGGGCATTGTGATGTCACATGGGGGGCGGCAAACTTTACTTTTGCCTAGGGCGGCAAAAATCCTTGCACCGGCCCTGGCTGGAGGGGGCTGTGTGAGCTGTGGCCGCACAGTGTCCCATGGTAGTTAGGGTGCCGTGCGGCCAGTACAGCTCACACAAGCAAACAGCTGATAAACTGGCCGCACGGAGGAAATGTGTATGTGTGACTGTCTGCCTGTGACTGTGTGTGACTGTCTGCCTGTAACTGTGTGTGACTGTCTGTCTGTAACTGAGTGTGTGACTGTCTGCCTGTAAATGTGTGTGTGGGGCTGCAGGGATTTTGTAGAAGGGGGCGGGGGTTTTGTATTGGGACAGGAGTCTTTATAAGGGGGGATAAGCAGGGGATTTGTGGAAGGGGGTTGCGGGGGTTTTGTAGACGAGGCAGTACAGGATTTGTAGAAGGGACAGGACAGAGGTTTTGTAGGAGGGGCAGGACAGGACAAGGGTTTTGTAGGAGGGGCTGACAGCGGTTTTGCAAAGTTTACAAATTGTAAAAAAAAAAAAGAGAACCTTTAAATTTTTTTACAGGTTTTTTTTTTGAGGGGGGGGAGGGGAGCCAAGCACAGGATCCGTCCCGGGTGCCAAATGCTCTAGGTACGCCCCTGTTTCCCAGCAATTATATTGGTGACATTCCTGCCGGCATTGCGCATGCTTATAACAGTTTGCTTGTTGAAATGCATTATCGCGCATGCGCGGCAACCAACAGGAGATGGTTTTTACAATAACCGCAATGGCGACATTGTTGTTTTTATCGCGCTTGCGCGTAATTGCAGTTTTTCCGGTTTTATGACATTTGCAACCATAGCCTACTACTGGGATTTATGAGAATATAGCATTATTGTCTATCTGAGTTATGTGTGTATTTAGGATTTTGAGGCATTCTATATAGATGGGTTGAAACCGAGGGCGGAGGTGATGATGTCACTTCCGGTTTCGGATTTCCCCATCATACTGATGGCCATCAGATGTTTATTAGTTATTTAAGGTGATTTGTGGTGAGTCTAGATATAAACGCCCTTGAGACAGGCAACCAGGAGGTGCCGAAACGTTGGGGGGTTATTTTTGATTCCTGTTTCTGCCCTATTAGGCTTGTGAGAATTTTGGTAAACTATTATTGTTTCTAATTTATGCTTTGTGCCTGGTTTTGTGTCACGTTATGTATTATTGTTATTTTTTGCTTGTACCTAGTATTGGTTTATTAAACAAGATTAGTTATTACTTATGATTTCTGGTGTGCATTCTCTTTCTCATCTTTAGTATTTTTTAGTAGCCACTTAGTCACAAACACTGGCCAAAGTTAGCGTTCATATATGTTTTTGTGTGAAAAAAGCAAAAAACTAATATTTGGCCAGTGTTTGTGACTAAGTGGCTACTAAGAAAGACTGGACATGCCCCACTTGCAATACCTTGGGTTGTCTACTTTTGCAAATGGTATGCCATCATGGGGGTAATTCTCATTCCTGGGCTCCCATACGCTCTCAAAGGCAACATAACCAATCTGGCAAATTTAAATGTCAAGAAAATGAAATGCAAGCCTTAAATGTGACTCTATAACTTTCCAAAACACCATAAAACCTGTACATGGGGGGTACTGTTATTCTCGGGAGACTTCACTAAACACAAATATTAGTGTTTTAAAACAGTAAAACATATTACAACAATAATATAGTCCATAAAAGTGCCGTTCGTTTGTAAAAAATGCAAAAAACTTCACTTTTACTTAAAATATCAACGTTGTAATACAATTTACCAGTTTGAAACAGTAAAATTTGAGTTCAGCGAAGTCTCCCGAGTAAAACAGTACCCCCATTTGTACATGTTTTTTGGTGTCTTAGAGAGTTACAGGGTCAAATATAGTGCTTGAGAATTAAATTCTCTGCACTTTCTCCCTGTGTTGTCAGGGCTGTCAATCAAATTTTACTTAATCAAATCACATAATTATGTTAAAAGATTATTTAAATATACACGCAGAAATTTACTATATATGCATTTATAGGTATTTAAAGGACCACTATAGTGCCAGGAAAACATACTCCGGCTCTGGAAAGGGGAAAAGGGGTAAAACTTACCTTTTTCCAGCACTAGGCGGGGAGCTCTCTGCCTCCGATCCTCCTCCGTTCCGTCCGTCGGCTGAATGCGCACGCGCGGCAAGAGCTGCGCGCGCATTCAGCCGGTCGCATAGGAAAGCATTATCAATGCTTTCCTATGGAAGCGTGCGTGCTGTCACTGTGAAAATCACAATGAGAAGCACGCAAGCGCCTCTAGCGGCTGTCAATGAGTCAGCCACTAGAGGCTTTGGGGGAAGGCTTAACCCATTTATAAACATAGCAGTTTCTCTGAAACTGCTATGTTTATAAAAGAATGGGTTAACCCTAGCTGGACCTGGCACCCAGACCACTTCATTAAGCTGAAGTGGTCTGGGTGCCTAGAGTGGTCCTTTAAATTCTACGTGTATACTAATGTAATCTTTTATTTAATTATATGTATTTACCTCTTTATATATATATTTGCGGTTATTTGTATTTTATATATAGATAGATATATATATATATATAGAATGTCATTCTAAGTGTATTTTGTTACCAATATATATATCTATTAATAACAAAATACAGTTAGAATGAAATTACATATGAATATATAATTTATATTAAATTTTGTTTCAATATTTTATTTATTAATTTTATTTATTTATTTATTGTAATTATACGTATATATATATATATATATATATGTGTATATATCTATTATATATATAATATATATACATATATATATATATGTAACGTCATTCTAAGTGTATTTTAATACTAATATATGTGCTTATATTAATATTAAAATACACTATGTATGACGTAACATATATATAATATGTATAAATATTATATTTATAAATATATTTAATTTATTTTAAAACATATTTCATTATTTTATTTTTTTTCATTTCCCACCAGCAGGGGGACTGTCTGATATTTCAGACAGTCCCCTTGCTGGCAGATCTACAGCCAGCTATAGGGGGCCATGTGATCGCTCTTTGAGAGCGATCACATGTCCCCCGGGGGCCTCATTTGCCATGGGAGGGCTGCCTGGGATGTGAGGCAGTCCTCCCGAAGCGGAGTGCCGGGTAGGTAAGTATACCGGGCGCTCCAGGGCTCAAAGCCGTTACAGCTTTCTATGCCGCCGCAACGGCTTTAAAGCCCAATTAAAGCGTGACGGCATAGAACGCCGTAACGGCGTTAAGGGGTTAAACCTTTGCCCCTCTAATTTAAGACTATGTCCTCTTGTTGTGGTAGTTTTTCTTCTTTTAAAAACTAAAGCTTAAAGGAACACTATAGTCACCTAAATTACTTTAGCTAAATAAAGCAGTTTTAGTGTATAGATCATTCCCCTGCAATTTCACTGCTCAATTCACTGTCATTTAGGAGTTAAATCACTTTGTTTCTGTTTATGCAGCCCTAGCCACACCTCCCCTGGCTATGATTGACAGAGCCTGCATGAAAAAAAACTGGTTTCACTTTCAAACAGATGTAATTTACCTTAAATAATTGTATCTCAATCTCTAAATTTAACTTTAATCACATACATGAGGCTCTTGCAGGGTCTAGCAAGCTATTAACATAGCAGGGGATAAGAAAATCTTAATTAAACAGATCTTGCAATAAAGAAGGCCTAACTAGGGCTCTCTTTACAGGAAGTGTTTATGGAAGGCTGTGCAAGTCACATGCAGGGAGGTGTGACTAGGGTTCATAAACAAAGGGATTTAACTCCTAAATGGCAGAGGATTGAGCAGTGAGGCTGCAGGGGCATGTTCTATTCACCAAAACTGCTTCATTAAGCTAAAGTTGTTCAGGTGACTATAGTGTCCGTTTAATGTAGTTGTTCTGGTAAGTATAATCATTGTATGCAGGCATTTGCATGCAAACACTGCCTTTTCAGAGAAAAGGCAGTGTTTACATTGGCCCTAGGGACACCTCTTCAGATGGCCACTGGAGGTGCTTCCTGGCTCAGGGCTGCACAGTAGGCAGCACTGCCATTCAGCGTCTCCACGCTCTGCATGGGGGCACTGAATTTTCCTCATAGAGATGCATTGATTTTATGCATCTGTATGAGGAGTTGCTGATTGGACAAAACAGTGTTTGGCCTTGCCCCCTTGCCAAGTCTTGTCTGGGACAGAAGGGGAGGGCTTACAAAGGCTGCATCTTTTGCAAATTATTTTTAGATATACACACAATCATGCATTTAAATTAAAAATGCAAAATGCATTAATTGAAAGCAGGCATGTTTTCATTAGGGGTTTATCTACTAAACAATGAGTTTAATTTATTTTAGATTTGGGCAGTGGAGTGTGCTCTGTCTCTGCCTGAATGGTGCATGGAGAATGGGCAACAGAAATGTCAGATTTTAGACCAAAATACCCTAATTTAAAAATATCCAATTCAGCGTTTCCCAATTGCACCTATATTGGCCTAAATTCTGAAATGCCATGATCAGTTCCCTATAATTCTCAGATTCATTAATATTTGCAATTAATGTTCAGTAATAAGCACCTCTAACACTAAGTATGTGCCCTGTGTGTTCATATAACACATTCTGGGATATTCTTATTTAAAGAGTTTGGCACTTTTTGCACAGATTTGAAGCACTTCTTCTTCGTGATATAGTTTTGGGACATGCCACTGCACCCTTGCAACTCAAAATAGTGTCATTTCTGAGAAACTGCACTGTTTCTAATTTGCAATTCCCAAACCTCCAGTGGTGATTCAAACAGCTCCTAAGGGGTTCGGACTAAAATAGATTTAGTAACTGAATCTATTTTATTTCCAGCGTCCACATGCACAGTCTCCTGATACTGGACGGTGAGTGTTTATGAGAAGTACTGAACTGGTGTATTGTGGCAAATCGCATGCATTCGCCACATGGCTGCAAGGATTCTCATTTATTTGGATAAACGTCATCATACTTTAGTTAGTCTAACAGTCTAAAATATAGCTAATTTTATATAGAGTGTTCCATAGGTATTGTTTATCCCAAACGTGTGGCACGTTGTATAGGTAGACTGGGGACAGTGCACCCTTCACATATCTGAAATAATGTGCCTTTTCTACTTCTGTTCATAATGAGCCCAGCGTGCATCACTCTTTGTTTTCACAATTGCTTAAAGTGTAACAGATGTAAATGTTATTGGAATAAATGTTGCAAGCCTGCATTAACACTCCAAGCACCATAACCACTACATCTCCTTTGAGTGGTTATGGTGCCAGAGTTTGATGGAGTCTTTTTGCCTGCTGGGATTATTACTCTGTGGATTTATTATACTTGTTCCTGAGCCTTACTGGGATCTAAAGTGGAGATAGGCTGTGTAATACCAGCTCTCCGCTACATGAGGATTTCAGGTAAACTCACGAAAGTGGGAAGGTAAGCAGGTCTAGTTTATAGGTTCTTTATTCAATAGAATCCTCTCAGAGATCAGGGGTATATGTGAAAATAAAATATAAAATACCATAGCGCAGTATTGTAAAAATAAAATCTCAGTTTTATTATATTGCACTTACAAGAAGTAAAAGTGGTTAAAGCCCAGCAATAAAATTCCAAAGAGACAGTGGCTGGATACAGGGAACAGCTGACCTCCTCCGAATAAGTAATACAAAAAACTGAGTAGTAAACCTAATATACAACACAGCAAGTGTGTTAATTAGTCCTACGCGTTTCGTCTTTTGGCAAGACTTCCTCAGGGGCATACATACCCAGCAAATACAGATTTTATAACCCATTAAGTCCGTCTTGGATCGCAATCAGCCAATCCTAGGTCCGCCAATTCCTCTGTTTTGGTTTGTCCGTAATGAAGGCTCCCCCTGGAAAGTTCAGTCTTCCTCTTTCAGTGGAATGCAAATGCATTCCACCAAACAGGAACCGGAAATGACTTACGTGGAAAGCATTTATACTAGATGTACTAGATGTGCCTGCTTACCTTCGCACTTTTGTGAGTATAACCTCAAATCCTCACTTTATTCAAGTGCAATAATGTTATTACACTATTTGGCCTTTTTACTTATTTTGTAGATATTCTATAAGTGTAAACTCGCTGGTGGTAGTAGTAGAGGTAGGGAGTGGACCCCAGGTATTTAGTCAAACAGTTAAAAAAAAACAAACGGTTTGACTGCTTCCAATGGGGGCGCCGAGACATGACTGGCATCATAACCTGCAAGATGTAGTGGATAAGGTGCTTGGCATGCTCCTTTGAAGGTGGTTTTGTGAGTAATTAATTTATCTGCTTGCACAGGGACTTGACCTGGTGACTCATACCTTCCATTTGTGCTTTACATGGTGCTTAGCTGCATATTCTGTATACAGGGCAGGATGTGGCTAGCACGTAGTCCAGGTGCAACGTAAGTGGCATTGGTTTAATTGTTTGCAGAATGACAGCTGTGACATAGATAACTACAAAGATAAATTCTTAGATTAAAGCGTTATTCCAATGACCACAACCACCGGGAGCGCGCCTGCAAGTAAAAGTCCACCCTTGCTCCAGTCAGTCAGCCCCTTGACCACCTTTCCCCTACCCTCTGTACATCCAGCAGCAGTGAGGAGGGTGGACTGTAGCGGTGAGATGTGCTGTCACAGTCATCTCACAGTTCATACATCAATGCAATGTTTCTGTATGAGAAGCATTTGATTGGACTACAGACACTAATCGGATCACACAGTGTAATGGGGGGACGCAATTTTGGAGGATTTGGACTAGTGCTGGTGCCAGGTTTTAATCCCCTTTTTGCAGTTTTTTATTTTTTTTAAAAGCCCCATTGCCCTATTGGTTCCCTTACGTGGTGAGTTTTGTAACCCGCAAACAATGTAATATTTAAGAGGATGCATTAACTCTATGGGTACTATTCGTATTGTGTTGTTTTTTGTTTGTTCACCTTTTTTCTTTTTTTTCTTTCTATGGCTTTCTAATGCTACTGTGCATTGTATGTTTGAGATTAATTTATTTTGAAAGTATTCCTCATTCATATTTATTATTATTATTTTTAAAAAAGCGCCAGCAATTTATTAGTTCTGTACAATAGGTGGACTAACAAACATTTGCATACCCTGGCAGAAATTGTGAAATTTTGGCATTGATTTTGAAAATATGACTGATCATGCAAAAAAAGTATTTTATTGAAGGATAGTGATCATATGAATCCATTTATTATCACATAGTTGCTTGACTCCTATTTAAATCAAAATGATAGCAGAAATCACCCAAATTGCCCTGATCAAAAGTTTACATACCTTTGATTGTTTGGCCTTGTTACAGACACACAAAGGTTAAAATGGCAATTGAAGGTTAATTTCAAACACCTGTGGCTTTTTTAAATTGCAATTAGTGTCTGTGTATAAATAGTCAATGAGTTTGTTAGCTCTCACGTGGATGCATTGAGATATCGAGCCAGGGGGAGCAGAAAAGAACTCTCAAAAGACCTGCATATGAAGGTAATATAACTTTACAAATATGGAAAGGAATATAAAAAAAAGATATCCAAAGCCTTGAAAAGTCCAGTCAGTACCGTTCAACCAATTATTAAGAAGTGAGAAATTTGGGGATCTCTTGATACCAAGCCAGGGTCAGATAAACCAAGAAAGATTTCAGCCACAACTGCCAAAAGAATTATTTGGAATACAAAGAAAATCTCAAAGGTAAGCTCAGAAGAACTACAGGCTGCTCTGGAAAACGACGGTGTGGTTATTTCAAGGAGAGCAATATGACGATACTAGAACAAAAATAAGCTGCATGGTCGAATTGCCAGAAAGAAGCCTTTACTGCGCCAATGCCACAAAAAATCTCGGTAACAATATGCCTGACAAAACCTTGACACGCCTGACAGCTTCAGGCACACTGTAATTTGGAGTGACGAAACGAAAATAGAGCTTTATGGTCACAACCATAAGCGCCATGTTTGGAGAAGGGCAACAAGTTCTATAGTGAAACTAATACTATCCCCACTGTGAAGCATGGTGGTGGCTCACTGATGTTTGGAGGGGGGGAGGGAGAGCTCTAAAGGCACAGAGAATCTTGATGGCAAGATGAATGCAGCATATTATCAGAAAATACTGGCAGACAATTTTGCATTCTTCTGAACAAAGGCTGCGCATGGGACACTCTTGGACTTACCAGCATGGCAGTGACCCTAAGCACAAGGTCATGTTGACCCTACAGTGGTTAAAGCAGAAAAAGGTGAAGGTTCTGGAGTGGCCACCAGTCTCCTGACCTTAATATCACAGAGCCAGTCTGGGGAGATCTCAAACATGTGGTTCATGCAAGAAAACCAAAGACTTTGCATGACCTGGAGGCATTTTGCCTAGACGAATGGGCAGCTATACCACCTGCAAGAATTATGGGCCTCATAGAAAACTGTTACAAAAGACTGCACGCTGTCATTAATGCTAAAAGGGGCAATGCACAGTATTAAGAACTAAGGGTATGCAGACTTTTCACCAGGGGCAATTTCCTTTTTTTCTTTGTTGCCATGTTTTGTTTTATGGTTGTACCATTCTGTTAACCTACAATTGAATATGAATCACATAAGAAATAAAAGAAATGTGTTTTGCTTGCTCACTCATGTTTTCTTTAAAAATGGTACATATATTACCAATTCTCCAAGGGTATGCAAACTTTTGAGCACAACTGTAGTTGCAACAAGTTGGATGTACTGGAACAGAAGGTGCTGAGGAGCGGTGGCAGGGTGAAGTAGAGTGTTTAACGTGTGAAAGAGACGTTTGGGTTCTCGGGAGAGTGTGATTATGAGGGTATTTAAGTTTTGTTTGGTAGAGGAAAGAGCAAGATTGTTTAAGTGTAGCATGAGTTTATAGTGGAGGAAGTCGGATGTGGATTGAGACTTTATCCAGCAGCGTTCTGCAGTTCTGAAGTAATTTTAGTGGTATTGGGTTAGCTTAGTATGCCATGGTTGTAACTGGGGTTGCTTTTTATGTTTAAATATAGGTGGTGGCATGATATTTAGTTCAGATGAGAGGGTGGAGTTGTAGTGGGAGGTTTCAGAGCTAGAGCAGGTGAGATGTGAGATGGGTGGCCGGAGGAGGAGATTACAGAGGAGTCGGAAGGCATCATATCTATTAGGGGTGTTGATTGGTATATTAAAGTGCCCAAGGAAGAGAAAAGGAGAGCTAGAGGAGAGCATATATGGAGG
The DNA here is from genome assembly GCA_933207985.1 of Pelobates cultripes. Lineage (NCBI taxonomy): Eukaryota > Metazoa > Chordata > Amphibia > Anura > Pelobatidae > Pelobates > Pelobates cultripes. Next base: position 22,722,460 of record OW240924.1, read on the forward strand.
CCAATATAAAAAGTGTTGAGGGAAAGACTAGGATGACTAGTGGGGCGATAAATGATTTCAGTTCTTAAAGGAGTGGGTTTAGATGGAGAATGTGAACTTTGAATGAGGTAAAGGGACAGGGAATATTGGCTGAAAGGTGCATTGGGAGGAGAGAACGATGCCTACACCTATAGATGAAGAGAGTTTGAGATGAATAAGTCGTGTAAAGCTGTAGTCTGCTGCATTCAGAACGGGTATTCCATAGTGTACGTCAGACAGTGGTTGATGAGAAGAAATGATAGGGTACTGGTATGAGGTTGATATGACTTCTAGATGGCTTAGTGTGAGAATTGGAGAGGAAGGGCCCTGGTTTTGGAGAAATATCACATTCAGATGCTAGAAACAGGAGATGAGACCATGGTAGGAGGTTAGAGTGGGTTTTGTAAGGGTGTGGTCGAGGCTGAGACTAGGAAAGGGAGAACAGAGAAATAAGGGCAGAAAGCATGGTTGCAGCAGGGAGGGGGGATATGGAAGACAAGTTAATTGGGTGAACAAGTGATTTTGATACTGAAGGAGAAGAGCGATAAGAAGAGTAGGAAGAGGGAGAGCAGAGTTTTAGAAAATGGTGGAAATAGGAGGGTCAGGTCAGGAGTAGCAAGGTGAGGAGATGCAGTGTTGAGAAGGAGTATAAAGCAAACCTCCCAACATTTCAAATGGACAAAGAGGAACGCTTTCATTTTAGGGGTGTGAGTAAGAGCGTCGCCTTGGTTCTAATTAGAGGACACCTGAAAACAATGCGTAAAGGGGCACTATAGTCACCCAGACAACGTCATCTTAGTGTAGTGAAATCAGTTCACCTGCCTGGGAGAAGCAGGATGGGCAGATGAATTGATACCTGCCTGGGAGACGGGGGAGCGAGCAGAGGAATTGATACCTGACTGGGAGAAGCAGGATGGGCAGAAGGATTGAAACCTGCCTGGAAGACGGAGGAGCGGGTGGAGGAATTGAAACCTGTCTGGGAGACGGGGGAGCGGACAGAGGAATTGGGGGAGATATAGTATGTCCATGGTCTCAGCAAGGATCTTTCTCGGAGGTGGCAGACCCACATACCCAGTGTCATTTCATTATACATGTAACACACTCAACCTGCACAGACAGCACACACTAGGATCTAAGACAAAGGGCAAGACTGTGGATGAGGGTAGAGGCTGAGCAACTCAGCGTAATTCAGAAAACTCTGAATTTTAGCTAAATCAATCCAAATGGCGAAAATGGAGCAAAAATACCCATGTTCCAACTATAGCAAAGTTAGAGATTCCAGATAAGGTATTTTTGCTCCCATTTTTCCATTCAGTTTTCATTTGTGAAAAATATAGAGTTTAGCAAATAACCCAGTACATTTTCAGGGCCCCAATCTTTGTAACTGGTATTATTTTGTGTCAATAAGTATATTGGACCACCACTTTAGTCCTTTGGACAAGTAGATTTAAGAAAAAAAAAAATCTAAGGTAGAATCATTTTGTGCTCTTTGAATTCTTTCACATCCTTCCGAATTTTTGATTTTGACTAAAGTATATTAAGTCTGATAAGGATGTGACTCATATTGTATGTTTAATTTTACAAGAGACACATCCTTCAGGTGCAGCTTTTTAAAGACCTGCATTTACTCATCTAGAATATTGTTCTTCAAATTTTCTTGGGCCTCGCGGCTACAATTGAAAGTCTTACTCACTGTGACAAAGATCGTGTCAGACACCTCCTAAGTGTCTGTGCTTAGGAGCTCGATATGTTTGATATTTCTGTGTATAACACTGCAATAAAATGCACAGTAATGTGTCTGCTATGGAACAATCCGAGCAAGTTAATGGGATTCTATAGTATTAGGAACACAAACACTCCCTTGCGGCCGCCTCTTCGCTCCCCACGTGGAACATAAAGGGATACAAAACATTTATTTATCCACCTGATTCTAGCCCAGATCTCCCTCAGCGCTGGCTTGGCGCTCTGTCTCCTCCGACGTCATCCGTGGTTGGCGGGGGACACTAATGCGCAAGAGTTTTACGCCCTATATATAGGAAAACATTGACTCAATGCTTTCCTATGTGGATTTCACTGATGGTGGATATCCTCACAGAGGGTGTCCAGTGTCATTTAGGCAACCTAGAGTCCGTAAAGTACCGGAAGCGCCACTAGAGGCTTTCTTAGTGCTGAAATGTAAACATTGCAGTTTCTCAAAAACAGTATTGTTTCTCAACACTGCAATGTTTTCCAATGCAGGACGAAGGGGAATAGAGACACTGCATCCAGACCACTTCAATGAGCTGAAATGATCTGGGTGATTATAATGTCCCCTTGAAGGGCTAGATCCACTGGCTGAGAGCCCTCAATTACCACTCTCTGCCAATGAGCAAGGCAATGCATGACTGGTCTTAGCTCAGTAGAGCTAACTGAAGAGATCCTTGCTGTAGCTACCAGCAGCAGAGGATGCAATGGCAAGCACCTGGGACCAGGTAGGTTGTCAGACTGATCAAACCTGGTTTGACTACTTTCTTTGGGAGGGTGTTAGTCCACTCATAGCTCCATAACAACTACAGTGGGTTGAGTGGATATGGTCTGCAGTGTTCATCTAAATTAGGGATTATTCTAGCTTTAGTGAAGGAATATTTTTTTTCACACTACTCTCCTAAAATCCCCTTTTTTTACATTACATTTCATAATCTTTTTCATTCATTTACTTTTCTTTTTGAGTTTTGTTTATTTTCAATATATATATTTTTCATTTTATTTTTCATTTTGTACTTTGTTACATATATCATATATTATATATATTTTTATTTATATTTTTATTTTTATATTTATACTTTTTTTATTTATGCAGGATGTTTCCTGCAGCAGCCCCTCTTTTGCCTCTCTTCCCCTTTCTTTTCTCCTCTTCTCCCTCCCCCTGTTAGGTCTCTGTATGCACGAGGGGCTAGCTTTCTAGCCCTTATATGCCTTCTGCTGTGCATGAAGCCGAGAGACGGGCGGAATATTTCTGCACCGATCTCTCGACTTCGGGCATACATTTTCCACAATGCCTAGTTCCGATCACGTGATCGCGTCTAGTCGCGATCACGTGTTTCCTTATATATTATTAAAAAGAACGCTCGTTTTATTATTTAAAGCCC
>OW240924.1:22732126-22763880 GCA_933207985.1 Pelobates cultripes
GGCTGTGTATATTAGAGGCAGGGACAGTGTGTGTCGGAGGCTGTGTATATTAGAGGCAAGGATAGTGTGTGTCGGAGGCTGTGTATATTAGAGGCAGGGACAGTGTCTGTCAGAGGCTGTGTATATTAGAGGCAGGGACACTGTGTGTCGGAGGCTGTGTATATTAGAGGCAGGGACACTGTGTGTCGGAGGCTGTGTGTGTTAGAGGCAGGAACAGTGTGTGTCGGAGGCTGTGTGTGTTAGAGGCAGGGACAGTGTGTGTCGGAGGCTGTGTATATTAGAGACAGGGACAGTGTGTGTCGGAGGCTGTGTATATTAGAGGCAAGGACAGTGTGTGTCGGAGGCTGTGTATATTAGAGGCAGGGACAGTGTCTGTCAGAGGCTGTGTATATTAGAGGCAGGAACACTGTGTGTCGGAGGCTGTGTATATTAGAGGCAGGGACACTGTGTGTCGGAGGCTGTGTGTGTTAGAGGCAGGGACAGTGTGTGTCGGAGGCTGTGTATATTAGAGGCAGGGACAGTGTGTGTCGGAGGCTGTGTATATTAGAGGCAAGGACAGTGTCTGTCGGAGGCTGTGTATATTAGAGGCAGGGACAGTGTGTGTCGGAGGCTGTGTATATTAGAGGCAGGGACAGTGTGTGTCGGAGGCTGTGTATATTAGAGTGTCGGAGGCTGTGTATATTAGAGGCAGGGACAGTGTCTGTCAGAGGCTGTGTATATTAGAGGCAGGGACACTGTGTGTCGGAGGCTGTGTATATCAGAGGCAGGGACACTGTGTGTCGGAGGCTGTGTGTGTTAGAGGCAAGGATATTGTGTGTCGGAGGCTGTGTGTGTTAGAGGCAGGGATAGTGTGTGTCAGAGGCTGTGTTAGAGGCAGGCAAAATGTGTGTGGTTTTGAGGCAGGAGGCTGTGTGTGTTGGAAGCAAGGAAAGTGTGAGTCAGAGGCTAGAGCATTGTGTGTTTAAGGCAGGGGACTTGTGTTTTTGGGGCCGGGGACTTGTGTGTTAGAGGCAGAGGCTGTGTGTGTTAGAGGCAGGGGGTCTGTGTTTTGGAGGCAGGAACTATGTGTTGAGAGGCTGTGTCTGTGTTGGAGGCAGGTGCTGTGTGTGTGTTTGAGGTGGCTATTTGTGTTAGAGGAAGGAGGTTGTGTGTTTGAGGCAGGGGCTGTGTATGTTGGGAATCAGTAGCTGTGTGTTGGGAAGCAAGTGTGGTGTGTGTTGAAGGCAGGGGCTGTGTGTGTGTTGGAGGCAGAGGCTGTGTGTGTGTGTTTTATGCAGAGGCTTGTGTGTGTTAGAGGCAGGGGCTCTGTGTGTTTGAAGCAGGGGCTGTGTGTGTTTGAAGCAGGGGCTGTGTGTGTTTGAGGCAGGGGCTGTGTGTGTTTGAGACAGGGTGTTTTGTGTTATAGAGGTTTAAACTCTGTGTTCCAGTGGCGAGGGCTGTGACAGATGTCATCCTTGTATTTTTTTTCTTGAGTCTAACACACAATAGATGGGGAGAGCCCTCCCTGTTGAAACCCCCTCCTCTTCGTTTTAGCTTGGACAAGGCTGTGATCTAAACATCTGGAGCTGGCGTCTGGCCCCCTCCCCATCACACGAGTTCCATATGATCCGGAGCTTAAATGGTGCATGGTAGCCATGACAACCACAGGATGTAGAAGCCGCGGTTAACGTGGACTCTACCGACTCACAATAGCAGGGTAGGTGCACACCCACCTCCATGAGAGAAAAGGGAGGATCCCGGACCCTCTGAATACAGGAGAGACCCCAGCCAGGTGACAGCTCTGTACATCACCTTCTATAGCTGTGCCAAACAGCTTGTATCCAGGTCAGTATCCAACTCCCCTGTGTGCAGGTCCGAGGTCACTCCCTATCCCCTGTCTGTCTGTGGCTATTTGTCCATCTGTCTATCCATAACCGTGGTATGCAGTGAGACAATTGATATCATCCCCACAATTCATGTGCTGTACTCTGATTTGTTAATAGCGGGGTTCCACCACCCCATCTTTGTGGGGATTTTCTATATAGAATAGTAGAACTTGGAATTTCTATATAACCCTATGGTGTATTATGTATGTATTGCGCCCAGCTTCTGCACTAGACATTGCGATTTAGCCCTCCCACCGCTGTAGATGCAATTTAGATCAGTCATTTGTAAGGTGTGTTTTTCTGTGTCTTTTCTTCATTCCCATGGTAAACCCTTTATCATGAGTTTACCTGTTTTTACTCACTGTGGCAGGTTGCAGAGCAAAGTGGTATACTGTGGCTATATACAATAATCTGTTGAGAGGTCTAGTATTTGGGGAATCCTTGATAAATACAACTGTAGTCAAAACAATGTCAGTACACATCTATTAATAAGAGCTGTGACATTAGTGTCACTTGTTAAATAACAAATACACCTGTACTCCAGATGCTGTGGTTCTTAACGCTCATAGCCTTTAGCCAAGCAAAGCCTGGCTGTAGGCGATAGGAATTACACCCCAGCATCAGGTTAGAGTACTACCCACGGTGGGCAAGCTGCCTTATCGCTCGCTGTAATAGTAAATGCCGTTTCAAACAGTGAGGTAATAGCTCTGTGCTCACCTGAATGAAGCACCATCACAACTATTTCGATAGTGAGTGGTTTTTGGCAACCAGGCAGTGCTTATAATGCCCAGTGGCGATCAGTCCAGTGATCGCAACTAGACTGCTCTGTCTGTGCACAGAGCGATATAGGCGTCGATTTAATATTTTTGGATATGCTTTTAAACATATTTTTTGTAAAATATAAAAATGGATATATACATAAATACGAAAAAGAAAAAAAATCAGTATTTACAAAATTTTCATAAATTTAATTCCCCCCCCAAATAGAAAATCATTTGAAAAGCTCATACAAAAAATATTAAATCAAAGACATGTGTAGCCGTATAGTATCACGCAGAGCATTCTGACATGTGTAGCCGTATAGTATCACGCAGAGCATTCTGACATGTGTAGCTGTATAGGATCACGCAGAGCATTCTAACATGTGTAGCTGTGTAGTAGCACGCAGAGCATTCGAACAACATGTGCAGCTGTATAGTATCACGCAGAGCATTCTGACATGTGTAGCCGTATAGTAGCATACAGAGCATTCTAACAATATGTGTAGCCGTATAGTATCACACAGTGCATTCTAACAACATGTGTAGCCGTATAGTATCACGCAGAGCATTCTAACATGTGTAGCTGTATAGTAGCACGCAGAGCATTCGAACAACATGTGTAGCTGTATAGGATCACGCAGAGCATTCTAACATGTGTAGCTGTATAGTAGCACGCAGAGCATTCGAACAACATGTGTAGCTGTATAGTATCACGCAGAGCATTCTGACATGTGTAGCCGTATAGTATCACGCAGAGCATTCTGACATGTGTAGCCGTATAGTAGCATACAGAGCATTCTAACAATATGTGTAGCCGTATAGTATCACACAGTGCATTCTAACAACATGTGTAGCCGTATAGTATCACACAGTGCATTCTAACAACATGTGTAGCCGTATAGTATCACGCAGAGCATTCTAACGTGTAGCTGTATAGGATCACGCAGAGCATTCTAACGTGTAGCTGTATAGGATCACGCAGAGCATTCTAACATGTGTAGCTGTATAGTAGCACGCAGAGCATTCGAACAACATGTGTAGCTGTATAGTATCACGCAGAGCATTCTGACATGTGTAGCCGTATAGTATCACGCAGAGCATTCTGACATGTGTAGCCGTATAGTATCACGCAGAGCATTCTAACAACATGTGTAGCCGTATAGTATCACACAGTGCATTCTAACAACATGTGTTGCCGTATAGTATCACGCAGAGCATTCTAACGTGTAGCTGTATAGGATCACGCAGAGCATTCTAACGTGTAGCTGTATAGGATCACGCAGAGCATTCTAACATGTGTAGCCGTATAGTAGCATACAGAGCATTCTAACAATATGTGTAGCCGTATAGTATCACGCAGAGCATTCTGACAACATGCAGAGCTGTATAGTAGCATGCAGAGCATTCTAACAACATGTGGCGCTGTGTAGTATCACCCAGAGCATTCTAACATGCGGAGCTGTATAGTAGCACGCAGAGCATTCTAACAACATGTGGCGGTGTAAAGTATCACACAGAGCATTCTAACAATATGTGTAGCCGTATAGTAGCACGCAGAGCATTTTAACAACATGTGTAGCTGTATAGTAGCATGCAGAGCATTCTAACATTATGTGTAGCTGTATAGTAGCATGCAGAGCATTTTAACATGCGTAGCTGTATAGTAGCATGCAGAGCATTCTGACATGTGTAGCCGTATAGTAGCATACAGAGCATTCTAACGATATGTGTAGCCGTATAGTAGCATACAGAGCATTCTAACAATATGTGTAGCCGTATAGTATCACGCAGAGCATTCTAACATGTGTAGCCGTATAGTATCACACAGTGCATTCTAACAACATGTGTAGCCGTATAGTATCACGCAGAGCATTCTAACACTGTGTAGCCGTATAGTATCACACAGTGCATTCTAACAACATGTGTAGCCGTATAGTATCACGCAGAGCATTCTAACGTGTAGCTGTATAGTATCACGCAGAGCATTCTAACGTGTAGCTGTATAGGACCACGCAGAGCATTCTAACATGTGTAGCTGTATAGTATCACGCAGAGCATTCTGACATGTGTAGCCGTATAGTAGCATACAGAGCATTCTAACAATATGTGTAGCCATATAGTATCACACAGTGCATTCTAACAACACTGTTTAGCCGTATAGTATCACGCAGAGCATTCTAACAACATGTGTAGCCGTATAGTATCACACAGTGCATTCTAACAACATGTGTAGCCATATAGTATCACGCAGAGCATTCTAACGTGTAGCTGTATAGTATCACGCAGAGCATTCTAACGTGTAGCTGTATAGGATCACGCAGAGCATTCTAACATGTGTAGCTGTATAGTAGCACGCAGAGCATTCGAACATGTGTAGCTGTATAGTATCACGCAGAGCATTCTGACATGTGTAGCCGTATAGTAGCATACAGAGCATTCTAACAATATGTGTAGCCATATAGTATCACACAGTGCATTCTAACAACACTGTGTAGCCGTATAGTATCACGGAGAGCATTCTAACAACATGTGTAGCCGTATAGTATCACACAGTGCATTCTAACAACATGTGTAGACGTATAGTATCACGCAGAGCATTCTAACAACATGCAGAGCTGTATAGTAGCATGCAAAGCATTCTAACAACATGTGGCACTGTGTAGTATCACCCAGAGCATTCTAACATGCAGAGCTGTATAGTAGCACGCAGAGCATTCTAACAACATGTGGCGGTGTAAAGTATCACACAGAGCATTCTAACAATATGTGTAGCCATATAGTAGCACGCAGAGCATTTTAATAACATGTGTAGCTGTATAGTAGCATGCAGAGCATTCTAACATTATGTGTAGCTGTATAGTAGCATGCAGAGCATTTTAACATGCGTAGCTGTATAGTAGCATGCAGAGCATTCTAACATGTGTAGCCATATAGTAGCATGCAGAGCATTCTGACAACATGTGTAGCTGTATAGTAGCATGCAGAGCATTCTAACATGTGTAGCCGTATAGTAGCATACAGAGCATTCTAACAATATGTGTAGCCGTATAGTATCACACAGTGCATTCTAACAACACTGTGTAGCCGTATAGTATCATGCAGAGCATTCTAACAACATGTGTAGCCGTATAGTATCACACAGTGCATTCTGACATGTGTAGCCGTATAGTAGCATACAGAGCATTCTAACAATATGTGTAGCCGTATAGTATCACACAGAGCATTCTAACAACATGTGTAGCCGTATAGTATCACACAGTGCATTCTAACAACATGTGGCGGTGCAAAGTATCACACAGAGCATTCTGACAATACGTGTAGCCGTATAGTAGCACGCAGAGCATTTTAACAACATGTGTAGCTGTATAGTAGCATGCAGAGCATTCTAACAACACACAGAGCTGTATAGTAGCGCGCAGAACATTCTAACAACATGCAGATCTGTATAGTAGCATGCAGACCATTCTAACATGTGTAGCTGTATAGTAGCATACAGAGCATTCTAACAATATGTGTAGCTATATAGTAGCATGCAGAGCATTCTAACAACATGTGTAGCTGTATAGTAGCATGCAGAGCATTCTAACGTGCAGCCGTATAGTAGCATGCAGAGCATTCTAACAACATGTGTAGCTGTATAGTAGCATGCAGAACATTCTAACAACACTGTGTAGCCGTATAGTATCATGCAGAGAATTTTAACAACATGTGTAGCCGTATAGTATCACACAGTGCATTCTAACAACATGTGTAGCCGTATAGTATCACACAGTGCATTCTAACAACACTGTGTAGCCGTATAGTATCACGCAGAGCATTCTAACAACATGTGTAGCCGTATAGTATCACACAGTGCATTCTAACAACATGTGTAGCCGTATAGTATCACACAGTGCATTCTAACAACACTGTGTAGCCGTATAGTATCACGCAGAGCATTCTAACAACATGTGTAGCCGTATAGTATCACACAGTGCATTCTAACAACATGTGTAGCCGTATAGTATCACACAGTGCATTCTAACAACACTGTGTAGCCGTATAGTATCACGCAGAGCATTCTAACAACATGTGTAGCCGTATAGTATCACACAGTGCATTCTAACAACATGTGTAGCCGTATAGTATCACGCATTCTAACGTGTAGCTGTATAGGATCACAGAGCATTCTAACATGTGTAGCTGTATAGTAGCACGCAGAGCATTCGAACATGTGTAGCTGTATAGTATCACGCAGAGCATTCTGACATGTGTAGCCGTATAGTAGCATACAGAGCATTCTAACAATATGTGTAGCCATATAGTATCACACAGTGCATTCTAACAACACTGTTTAGCCGTATAGTATCACGCAGAGCATTCTAACAACATGTGTAGCCGTATAGTATCACACAGTGCATTCTAACAACATGTGTAGCCATATAGTATCACGCAGAGCATTCTAACGTGTAGCTGTATAGGATCACGCAGAGCATTCTAACATGTGTAGCTGTATAGTAGCACGCAGAGCATTCGAACATGTGTAGCTGTATAGTATCACGCAGAGCATTCTGACATGTGTAGCCGTATAGTAGCATACAGAGCATTCTAACAATATGTGTAGCCATATAGTATCACACAGTGCATTCTAACAACACTGTGTAGCCGTATAGTATCACGGAGAGCATTCTAACAACATGTGTAGCCGTATAGTATCACACAGTGCATTCTAACAACATGTGTAGCCGTATAGTATCACGCAGAGCATTCTAACAACATGCAGAGCTGTATAGTAGCATGCAGAGCATTCTAACAACATGTGGCACTGTGTAGTATCACCCAGAGCATTCTAACATGCAGAGCTGTATAGTAGCACGCAGAGCATTCTAACAACATGTGGCGGTGCAAAGTATCACACAGAGCATTCTGACAATACGTGTAGCCGTATAGTAGCACGCAGAGCATTTTAACAACATGTGTAGCTGTATAGTAGCATGCAGAGCATTCTAACAACACGCAGAGCTGTGTAGTAGCGCACAGAACATTCTAACAACATGCAGATCTGTATAGTAGCATGCAGAACATTCTAACATGTGTAGCTGTATAGTAGCATGCAGAGCATTCTAACAATATGTTTAGCCGTATAGTAGCATGCAGAGCATTCTAACAATATGTGTAGCCATATAGTATCACACAGTGCATTCTAACAACACTGTGTAGCCGTATAGTATCACGGAGAGCATTCTAACAACATGTGTAGCCGTATAGTATCACACAGTGCATTCTAACAACATGTGTAGCCGTATAGTATCACGCAGAGCATTCTAACAACATGCAGAGCTGTATAGTAGCATGCAGAGCATTCTAACAACATGTGGCGCTGTGTAGTATCACCCAGAGCATTCTAACATGCGGAGCTGTATAGTAGCACGCAGAGCATTCTAACAACATGTGGCGGTGCAAAGTATCACACAGAGCATTCTGACAATACGTGTAGCCGTATAGTAGCACGCAGAGCATTTTAACAACACGCAGAGCTGTATAGTAGCGCGCAGAACATTCTAACAACATGCAGATCTGTATAGTAGCATGCAGAGCATTCTAACAATATGTGTAGCTATATAGTAGCATGCAGAGCATTCTAACAACATGTGTAGCTGTATAGTAGCATGCAGAGCATTCTAACGTGTAGCCGTATAGTAGCATGCAGAGCATTCTAACATGTGTAGCTGTATAGTAGCATGCAGAACATTCTAACAACATGCAGATCTGTATAGTAGCGTGCAGAGTATTCTAACATGTGTAGCTGTATAGTAGCGCGCAGAGCATTCTAACAACATGCAGATCTGTATAGTAGCGTGCAGAGTATTCTAACATGTGTAGCTGTATAGTAGCGCACAGAGCATTCAAACAACATGCAGATCTGTGTAGTAGCATACAAGTAACAAAGCTTGCAGAGCAGTCTGACATGCAGAGATGTATTTAGCATGCAGAGGAATATAGTTATGTGCAGAGCAGTTAATTAGCAGAGCGGTCTAGAAGCACAGCAGCCTCCTGTGGATCCCTCAGGGCTGGGAAGGTTTTAGAAAAAATGTGGAAATGGCATTGCATGTATACTGGGCGGATGTTGTAATTAGCCTAATTGACTAGTAAAATAGATGAATGGGATTCTGGGCGGGCTGTGTTCCGGCATCGGCTGAGAGTCAGGTCACTGTACACTGGTCAATATCCCATTATCTGCCTTGCATTCAGCAGCACCCCGGGAGTGTAATGCTTCATGCCAAAGGCAAGTGGATATACCTGCTCATTACTGGGGTACAGTGGGTGTACTTTTACAATCTGTGCAGATACTGGACACACAACATGACAAGGTGACGGTGATCACAAAACTAGCGGAGGAGCCCCTGTTATGTAGTTAATACCACTTTTAATACCACTTCAGCTGGGTGCAGAATCCATGCGTCCACTAATTGCTTTAATATGATTTTAAATAGAGATTTGCAAACAGTTTCTTATGGACCAAGTGGGACAGTATCCATGCTTCGAAAAAAATACCCCATTTTGAGGTTCCTGTTTTATTCCTCCTTATTTGGAAAGCAATTGTGTTTTCCATTCTTTTCCAGTTCATATTTTGCTGCTTTCTGTTACACTCTGGCTATAAAAGGGTTAATCTTTTGCAGATCATTTGGAGACACAGACAGCTATAGGGCGATGCCTGACTGCAAGGCTGAGCCACAGTGTGTAATGGGTTAATCTCATCTATAAAGAGCAGATGTTCATGGGGGATTTAAACAACTGTAATCTTTCTGATAAGTGTTTAACCTCTTTTTCTGCCAGCAGACCCCCTCCCAGTGCCAGCCCCTGCCCACCAAAACATCCTCCTTTGCTGAAAAACCAGGGTCACTCAAAACATTGGCATCTGGTAGGAATCACATTAAGTAACCCTGTTATAGCAATCCCAGGTACCTCTTTACTGTTATGTGACGATAATAGCTGACCTAGATCACATGGGTTAATTAAAGACAATGTTTTTTTATTTAGGGTGAGTCACTATAATTTAAAGTAGGCTATTGGGTCAGCCCCTTCCCATTACCCTCATCCAGCCGTTGGCAACGGACAGACTACTTAGTGATAAAGGAGAGTACCCACTGGCACCGAGATATACTTTACATCAGGCCTGCACAATCTGTGGCACCCCAGATGTTTTGAACTACAACTCCCATGATCCCCTGACTATTAGCCTTGATTCTCTGGCTATCTGTTTAATTCAAAAAAGCATGGGCGTTGGCTATATGTTTTATTCATAGAATCATGGGCGTTGTAGTTCAAAAACATCTGGGGGCGCAGGTTGTGCAGGCCTGCTTTACATGAGTAGAGTGGAGCTTATTTACTAAAAGCAACTACCATTTCTTTCTTGCAATGCTGCATTGTTACACCAAAATGTCATTTACTGTTAGTGTAGTAAAACCGCGGTGTGGGTAACCATAGAAACCATGACACCATTACCCATCCAGTACATGAAGTTACTCAGTAGATTAAATTCTGATTTCCTGAATGTTTGAAAAGTTGTTTCCTGGCATTGAATTCATGGCTAGTGGGCCTCCGAGCTCCCAGTCAGGCTACCACAGATCACCTGACTGTGAATGTATGCCAGAATAAAATGAACTGCGTCTGTGGTGACAAAATGGCCTTAATAATGAACTGTATTAATCAATTTGATCAAATCCATGCTTGTGATCTGGAAAACATATTTTTACAAGTGTTATGTAGGGTTACCCAAAATGAACCACAAACCCCTTTCCTCCTCCTACTCTGTAAGGGAGGGGCAGAGAAAAGCCAGTATCACGTTATCCGGTATGAGTCCAGGTAAAGACCCCTATTCACTGAGTTTGTGGAATGCAAGGTAAACATGATAATTGGAATTCAGGATGTCCAGCTGTGTGGTCTACACATAGGACTGTTGGATTCCATCTACGTTTTTAAAGAAAATTCCCCACCTTACAAGTCACTTGGCATTCTCTATTCATTGCTGGGTTCAATTAGCATCTTTTTTTTCTATTTTATTATTGTTTTAATGGGGTACAGTAACACAATGTAAAATACTCTATTTTTTATTTTATTTATAGATTTGGAGGTGACTGTATTCTTATGTTTATGTTTTTTATATTTTTCCTTTTATGACACAGTTGTCACACCATATTATTGTATCGAGTGGTAATCGTGTTATACACATATCCAGATATTAATTTTGCCGTAGTTGTGTAATGTTTGTAGCAGAGACACGTCTGTACATTAAAAAGTGCAGTAGATCTAGTACATCGGCCTGTATACCTATACCTTATGTGTACACTCTCTACTACTTTGATGAATGCCACTAGTAAACTGTGTTTAACTTAAAGTATTGATGCCAATGAACAGTGTATGTTCCAGCGCAAATCTTTATAGCGGTCCATTCCTTGGAATCCAGTGAAATGTCCTTTTTTAGGCTTTTCGTACTCGTGAATTCTTCTGATCCAAATCATAGGGAGATCTGGCTTAGATCATAGTGGGGAGCTAGCGTCAAAGGCAGTGTCGCCCCAACGCAGACAAATAAATTCTATCAAATCTTGATTTTTTTAATTTATTTTTTACACTTACAGTCTATAATTTTACAGTTTATCATAGGTCTATGCAATAGCATTATTTTAAACAAGCATTTGCGTCTCACTTAAAGTAAACAGAGCATGTTTTATAGGTACTTTATGTTAAAAATAGTTTTTGAAAAACTGCAGGATGCTCTTAAGCTTGTCAAATGTCAGTGATAGATTCCACAGAGCAGACAAAAAATAAGTCCGCTACGAGTCAGGATTGTTACTTCTGTGCCAAAAATGCAACCCTTACGATTGTCCGTTCCTCTGCTTCTCATAACTGTTAAGATTGTTCTCAGTTTATCAGAGAATTGTGGTTTCCTCTTAGTGGGTACCAGAAGCAGCTTTAAACGGCAGACCTAAATATTATAATTATAATCGGAAATGGAAGCATTTCTTTCTGTTGCTTTCCATGTTATGTAAGAAGGCAAGTGATCTGGGTCTTTTTTATAATAGTTGTGTGTCTACAACACACGAGGATCTACCTTTCGGCCAAACTAACTTAATGAGTTAAGGAGAGGAGATTACCACAACTGATGAACCACTCTCCCACCATAGAAAAGCATAGTTAATTTGATTAACGTCGTCATCTTCCATTTCCTGCCCCATTATCGCTGACCCGAGTTCATAAGCGAACCACAGAATCACATCTATTTTCCATTTGTTCAGGCTGTCAATATATTTCCTAAAGGCTGCAATTCAGCACATCGGCCCTTTTGAAGTGTCAATTCTTGGGGTTCTGATGAGACATTATTAGCAGGGTACGTGCATGACAGTCTTTACTGGGGGCCTGTTTTTTTCTCTTGGTCGGAGAACATTTTGTCCGGAGGACATTCCTGGATGTGATACAGACTCTCTTTCTTATAGCAGTGGCTCTGTCCCAGGCCAAAACAATGTGGGCCTTTAATCTCTAGGGCAATGCTCTTCTCAGGCGAGATGCCTGGCATAAGATAATCTGATGGTCTGTTCTCGTGTCGCTGTTCACATACACTCATTAACCCACTCAGCATTCAGAAAGACATCTTCTCTCTACTCCAGTGTTTGAACTCTCTGATGTTCCTCCCAGCAGCGGAAAGTAAATATTTCTAAGAAAGATTTTCTCTTAGTGGGGGAAGTGTTAGGTCTGGAAGGAAAGGGGTTAATTTGATGAGTGCTTGTTTTATGGTAGAATGCGTTAGGTTTCACATTATTACCCTGTAGCCTATCCCTGACCTATAAATAACCGACTGCGTGATCTGCTCATAATTGGCAGCCAATTTGCCATCACTCGGACTGGTTTTACGACTGGTCACCTCCTGTACCAAGTCACACATTTATTGCCATTTAATGAGTAACAGAGTGTAAATGACACCTGCATAGTTGATGTGTTATATATGATTGTTATACACTGTCCCTATATAAATAGTCTACCCCAACCCCTCTAGTAGTTTATTTCTCAAATAAGAAAAGTAATATTTCTATTTCTCTGATACTTCTATATCTGGAGTTCTGTCTCCACCTGTGAATTCTAGCTAAACGTCATCTAACCTTAAAGGGATGCTGTAGGCACCCAGACCACTTCAGCTCATTGAAGTGGTCTGGGTGCAGTGTCCCTTTTGCCGTTACTGTTCCAGAGAAACTGCAGTGTTTACATTGCAGCACTAAGTCTGCCCTCAGTGGTAGTCTACCAGACAGCTACTTCCTGGATCCAAACGGAGATCTGATCTGGTAACTGACGCTGGACGTCCTCACACCCTGCATGAGGGCATCCAGCATCAGCTATTTCCCCATAGGAAAGCATGGCTTCAAAGGTTTCCTATGGGGGTCTAATATACATGTGGAATTTGCCACGGATGCGCATTAGCGCTCGTCTCGGAACGTTGGAGGAGGTGGAGCAGCATCGAAGGGCATCAGCGCTGGGATTAGGTAAATAAAAGGTTTTAACCCTTTATTTACCACGATGGGGCTGCTAGGGAGGTGGGTTGCAAAGTGAGCTATAGTGCCAGGAATACAGCCTGGCATTTATAGTATCCCTTTAAAATGGCTCTGTCATCTCAACCGACCTTTCTCCTAGTGTTTCCTCTTTCAGAATCTGTTCCTCTTTTCTTCATTTCTAATCTATTTCCTTTTAAACCATAATAAAATGTAGAGACTGTTTAGTCCTATGTATTAAGGCAAGCTTCACCCTTTGTTAGCTTTACTAAGCAAGTGGAGCTTGCCTTAAACCATTCTTTTATCACAATTGTCAAGCATAGGTAAAATACTTTCTTAAATTACAGCAGCTCTCATTAATTACAAAATATAAATTCTCAAAAGCATTCCAGGAGCTGTAGTGCAGAAACAGTCCATTCCACATTAAACCTGTCACTACAGTTAGCTCCCTTACAGGTCCAGCATGTCACTCGCAGTGATCAATGCATGCATAATGCAATACACACAATGTCTCAGACCTATATCATGTCCCTAACGCAGCGGCGTACGTACCGCGGTTGCAGGGGTCGCAGGCACGACCGGGGAACTCTGACTCCCATCAGGCTGAGCCCCCACGGAAAGTCACAAGGTAGGAAACATTTTCTATATGTGTGTCTGTGCCTGTTTGTGTGTGTGTGTGTGTCTCTGTACGTGTGTGTCTCTATGTATTTGTGTGTCTCTATGTATTTGTGAGTGTCTCTGTATGTACGTGTGTGTGTGTCTCTCTGTATGTGTGTCTGTGTCTCTAAATTAATGTGAGCAGTGCCTTTAGCATGTGTGAGGGCTGTTGGGCAAATAAATGCCCATGTTGGCTAATATTTGAAGCTTTGGGCAAGCACATGGTCTCTTTGGCAGGTAGATTGGCCTTTGGACCTGTATCAGGGCTCCTAGTAAATGAATTGAAATGCTGATTACATTATCCTACCAAGAATGTATGGAATGTCCATCTCGTGGATACTGTATAATGAGCCCTCTCTGTGTCAGGGTCCAATACCTGTGTGTGCCTTGTTTTGTAATGGAAGCCCCAGGGAGCTCTTTTGTTTGGTTACCTGGTCAATTCACTATTCTCCTTCCCCATAGTGAGCATGCCTCCAGCACTCTGCAATGTGCCTGTCATTAAATTATACCTTTCAGCAGTTTCGCTCAGCTGGGAGTCACAGGCCCAGAGACCTGGATCTTGCAGCCAGCTGATTCCTGCTCCAGTTTATCAGTCAGAGCTATGGAATGTGTGACTAGTACAGGAGTCAGCAGGAATCCATGAACTAGCTGGTCCCACTCGGACAGGTAACTCTAACTGGCTTATCAATAGAGGAAATGAATCATCGATAACGTGGGGAATATCCGAGGATGGAACACACTGGGAGTTTGTTAAGCTTGCACCACTGAGCTGGATCAGCTGCCCTCTCCGGGAAGCCTTTATTTATATGGAACTTTAAACGCTCTGCTGGTAGGAGGTTTACTGAAAGCACTGCCCTCTTTATGAAACTTGTACACACACAGGAATTATGCAAATTCCATTACCATTACTACCTCTGCTGGAAGGCTGATCTGTGAGTCAACTGCCCTGTATATGAAACTTAAATTCTTATTGAATGAATGCAGGCTGCTTTACTACCTCTTCTGGAAGGGTGATTCAGAAATCTGTTTTGATAGTTCATATGACATTACTACCTCTTCTGGAAGGCTGATCCTTGCTTCAACTTCTCTGTTTGTGGAGTAGTGGGGGTTATGGTGACATTGCTAGCTCTGCCAAGTCTGAACTTGCGAGTCCACTGTCCTGTTGGAGAAATTTGGAATTGATGCAAGATCCTTTAAGATTACACCCTCTATTGGAAGGCTGATCTGTAAATCCGCTGCTTGTGGAGCAGATTGAATTAATACAAGCTCCTGTAACATTATTACCACTGCTGGAAGGCTGATCTGTAAAACCACTGCCCTGTCTTTGTTGCATGTGAGTATGATGACATTTGAATGCCTGCCCACCTGCCCAACCCCTTTGTGGAAGCTGTTCCATGCAGCCACAACCCCTGTGGCAATGGCATGCGAGTAATGTGCCTGGGGACTCTGTCTCTTTAATAGAGCTCACGCTCTGTTTGTTATTTATTATCACAGGGGCTGGGCAAGTTACAACTGGATGGAAGTTAGTGCCACCCCTTTTGACTTTTCCTTCCACAAGCAGCCAGCACCACAGCTAATTCTCTCTGTACTGCCCTGAGAATAGCCTGTGTTTAACCCTTTGGACACCAAGCTGTGCCACCTGCTGACAGGGTAAGTTCTGCTCTCTACCAGCTCTCAGACCTGGGTTTCCACATGTGAGGATTGGGTGATATGTATCATGTACTCAGTACAGCTCTGTGTTCTAGTGACTGCACCTGGATGGGGAGAGGTGTACATTTTGGCAGGAGTTCTGTATAAAGAGGTTGTAACCGGTTTTAGGAGGCAAACAAATTCTGTGAATTCCTACTCGCTGTATTCCCAGTCTCAATAGTTTCAACAAATCCCAGGCATTACACAATACTGAGTGCCTCGGACTCTCCTTTTGGCTGAGTATTCTGGGAATAGGTACTCTGTGTCACTGTATGGTGTGTTTCCAGGCACTGACTGTCTTGGTTAGAATACTGTAGCTAGTTTCTCACCTGGAGCAACAGCCTAGGTGTGTGTTTGTCTCTGTTTCGTTTGTAAGGTAAATGTAAATAAGTGTAAACAATAGAAGCATTGTATTGTTCTGTCAGCAGACTGGTGTCTGGAACTGGGCTTCCCTTCCCTGAAAGAACTCCTACATCACCAACTTTCCATAAGTTCTCTGTAAAACCCACGGTATATAAGTGAAATATTCACCCCGTATTTTGTCACTCTCCAATCTTATACCACCTCTGCTGGGTGGCATCTGCCTGGGGCTGTCATCATTTAGGGTGAATTCCTTACTGTGATCCGGTGATAGATCTACCACGGATGCTCTAGACGAGTCGACTCATTCCTTGTTACGATGAAACCTCTCTCGGGAGTGACCTGGCAGAGATATGCATTATTTAATGTAATTTTCAAGTGCATCCACACTGTGTCCCCTAGAGATCTTCTTTCCTATAGAAACATCATCCGACCTACCCTGTGGCAGATGGAGCTGGCACGCTAAACCTACTCCTAGCACAAAACATGTTCTGGGGTCCCTGGTTTTATCTCCAGTCAGGGATAGTCAGCTTCTACCTCTCTATGGTCATTACAGTCTACCTCCCTGGGAGCACATTGTATGGCCAACCAGCTGACCAAGCATTTGAGTTTTGAGTCGTGCATTTGTTTTTGGAGCTAGCTGGATCAGTCTGCTTTCCAGTCCTGAACCTTCTATCCTGAGTGGACCTGGTCCCAGGATCCCAGATTAGATTACCTCCGTTCCTTCATATTCTGCTCTGAATTTGTTTGCTCACAGGATGCCCGATTACCTCCATTCCTTTAAACTCTGCCCCTAGTAGACCAGATTCTGGGATTGTAGATCATCTCTTCAGATCTTTGATCTTTTTAACAATCCTTTACATCTGGATCTAAATCAGAGCTTTTATATTCTCGCCATTCTTTTATAACCCAACCTGAAATGACCTAGTACCTTGAGCCCAAATTCTGTTATTTTTCACGTTACCCTCTGTCATGACTTGATCTGGTCCTGTCATCCTACATCCTTTCTATCTTTCTGGACTCTTATATCTTCTCCATTCTGAGGATATGGCCCAAAATCCTAGTTTTTCTTTTTTTATAATACATTGTTTGTCTTTTTGGTATTCTAGTTTTTCTCCAATCTGTTTCCCTCCACCCTTAACTGACTTGACCTAGTATCCTAGACCCTTCTACATTCTACTGTTATCTGATTTGGAACTGGTCCAGAGATTCTCAATCATTGTCCATTCTGTTTTCTGGTCTACTATTTCGAAATGGTCCTGAGATGCTAGATCCCTCTCCATTTTAGATGATCTTCAAATCGCAGTCACGGATACTTTCCATGTTTCTGGTTCCATCAATCACATGTTTTGTTGTGTCGGACCCTGACAAACATTATTAACTAGATGAAACTAGGCCTGTCTATTGCAAGCATTGAATTCCCTGTTTTACACCCACCTCTCATGAGAGGCAGCCCATTGTATAAACTGCCAACATTTTTACAACGTCCCATGCTCTCTATCTGACTCGCTTGTTAATAGAAGTTTTATCGTCCTGTGAGGCTGATCACATTTCATAACATCCTGTTTGTTAATCTCCTGCTGGCTGCACATCCCCTGTCTTAAAAAGCGTAAGATTCTGGAACTCCTAGAGGAGAATTAGCGGCTGCTTTGACATTACCAGGAAGCTCATTTTGTTATCCTGTTCGGAAACATTAAATTCTGCAAGGGATCTTATAAACGCAAACAAACAAAAGTGTTTCATCTCAGCAGTATTTAGTAAATACTTTATCCTGACAAACCACCATTAATAACATGCAATGTGTTCGTAGTATAAACCCATAGATGGCAATCGATACTAAACTAGTTTTTAATGTGTGGGATAATAGGCATTTTAGCCACGCGCCAACTTCCTCCGAAATACAAACATTTAATTTGTATTTATCACTCAGTAAGAGTATATGCTTATTACTGTTTTACAAAAATATGTATTATATGTTAATTGTTTTTAGTAATATCTTCTTCAATCTAGCAATCGTTATTTTATAGGCCTTTAAACCCTTTATGGTATGTTTTTTTGGAGAGGACTTTATAGGACGCTGCGTGACACGAAACATAAACCTCTCCAGCCTTGTTTATCTGGTGTAGCTATAAAAGCGGTGAGTTCAGCATTATGAGGCAGGTGGTTTCCATTTAAATTAGCCATTTCTGTGTCACTATCCCCGGCCCACAGGACGAATTCTTTACTCTGCAGCTGCAATATTTGCATGGCTTGTGTTTGATTAGCAAATCCTGACGTCAGTTTGCAATCTGTAGAAACTACAATGAAACCCTAGACATCTGCGAGTGACTTTCACACCTGTCAGCGGGGCATTCGTTTTACGTTAACCTTCTCTGTGATGGAGGTTGTTTAGCTTCTAAAAGTCTAACGCGAATAACGTCTGTGCATCTCGTATACTTTACATTTATAATCCCCAGTGGCATTACATTTTAATTACACAAAGGCGATTGGGCAGTTTCTCAAAGAGCGTTTTGGAAATATATATGCTGTACAAAGATTCATTATTGTTTTACTATTTTAATGTATGGTGTAGCATATTATTTCCTCAGATTTAATCTCAAAAAGTCATAGGTTTGTCGTATGCACAGTATTGGATAAAAGCATGATCTCCCATTTTGTTAATTGAATTGGGCCTTTCCTCCAGATATAACGTTTGAGGTGCTCAGTAATTGTAACCCCCCAGATTCCCTGCTAGTGATGTCCCGAATAGTTCGCCACGAACGGTTCGCCGCGGACTCATCATTGAGTAAACTTTGACCCTGTACCTCACAGTCAGCAGACACATTCCAGCCAATCAGCAGCAGACCTCCCTCCCAGACCCTCTCACCTCCTGGACAGCTCACTAAGAATGCAGCTTCACAATAGATGCTGTCCAGGAGGTGGGAGGGTCTGGGAGGGAGGGTCTGCTGCTGATTGGCTGGAATGTGTCTGCTGACTGTGAGGTACAGGGTCAAAGTTTACTCAATGATGAGTCCGTGGCGAACCGTTCGTGGCGAACCGTTCGGGACATCACTATTCCCTGCATGAGTGGTATCTTACCACCCCTGACTTGATTGCCTGAAATGTCCAACGTGGGATTTAAACACTTGGACTAATTCTAGGGGTGTTAGGTTAATATCAAATTGTGCCTAATCAGAGCCCCCAAACGAGTGTGTTAGACAAACTGATGGACCTTTTACAGGGACACTTTACAAACACTGTGTGGGGACACATGCAGAGGAACCTTGCAGCTTGGGATTCTACCACTAGACGACAGGTTAGAAGCCATTAAGGGTTGTTCTTTAAATTCTGGCTATAATGTTGAAGAGTAGCTGTCAAGGCATTAACTGCAAGCCCTACATCAATCCGAAACCGCAAGCCTGGCTTTCCTAAACTCTCACCGAGCTGTGACTGTATTTATTTTTATTGGACCATGTGCGAGTTTACTCAGCAAATGTGAATGTGAAACACTTGGGAGACCCCAAGACCAGACCCTTCACAGCGTGGGCAGCACAGCACCACCTATTCGAAAGAACTACCTAACCTGGGAAGCTGCTTTAAAAAAGAAATCATTACAACAGATAGGTAAAGCAAGGATTCTGGGATTGCTGTTTAGCTGTGTCTCCCTCATTTACAAACTCAGTGCAGCGATAGGAGTCAGAAGTGC
This sequence comes from Pelobates cultripes, assembly GCA_933207985.1. NCBI lineage: Eukaryota > Metazoa > Chordata > Amphibia > Anura > Pelobatidae > Pelobates > Pelobates cultripes. The sequence continues at coordinate 22,751,661 of OW240924.1, forward strand.
CTTGCTGGGCCTCTACAGCAATTTAGGGACCCTTCTCAGAGCTCCTGCACAAATGGTGGTAGTATAAAATCGGGTAACGGTGCCCACAACAGAAAGTTTGGGATGTCCTATGATAGTACATGTAATATCATCAGAAAATATACAAGAGTATGAATAAATGTATACAATCCCTATCAATTAGAAACCTGCAGGACTGATTAATAGCCCAGACCTATGGATACATGCATGTATAGCCCAAATCTATGGATACATGCACGTATAGCCCAGATCTATGGATACATGCATGTATAGCCCAGATCTATGGATACATGCATGTATAGCCCAGATCTATGGATACATGCACGTATAGCCCAGATCTATGGATACATGCATGTATAGCCCAGATCTATGGATACATGCACATATAGCCCAGACCTATGGATACATGCACGTATAGCCCAGATCTATGGATACATGCATGTATAGCCCAGATCTATGGATACATGCACATATAGCCCAGATCTATGGATACATGCACGTATAGCCCAGATCTATGGATACATGCACGTATAGCCCAGATCTAAGGATACATGCACGTATAGCCTAGATCTCTGGATACATGCACGTATAGCCCAGACCTATGGATACATGCACGTATAGCCCAGATCTATGGATACATGCACGTATAGCCCAGATCTATGGATACATGCACGTATAGCCCAGATCTATGGATACATGCACGTATAGCCCAGATCTATGGATACATGCACGTATAGCCCCGATCTAGGGATACATGCACGTATAGCTCAGATCTATGGCTACATGCACGTATAGCTCAGATCTATGGATACATGCACGTATAGCCTAGAGCTATGGATACATGCACGTATAGCCCCGATCTAGGGATACATGCACGTATAGCCCAGAGCCATGGATACATGCATGTATAGCCCAGATCTATGGATACATGCATGTATAGCTCAGATCTAGGGATACATGCATGTATAGCCCAGATCTATGGATACATGCACGTATAGCCCAGACCTATGGATATATGTATGTATAGCCCAGACCTATGGATACATGCATGTATAGCCCAGATCCATGGATACATGCATGTATAGCCCAGACCTATGGATACATGCATGTATAGCCCAGATCTAAGGATACATGCACGTATAGCCTAGATCTCTGGATACATGCACGTATAGCCCAGACCTATGGATACATGCACGTATAGCCCCGATCTAGTACCCACATTTTTCCATTGGTGGTCTTCTTTTTCCTCACATATTTACACAGAATGTAAAGCATCTATCAGATCTTTCTACATTCCTTTTTTGTTGATTACAAAGAAGAGAAACAAAGATCCCCATCAATGAGTTTTAAAGACCTTTCTTCTGGTACTCGGTGAGGAGTCGAGGGAGCACAGTGGGTTCCTGAGGATGGGCATGGCGGGGGAATCTTCTTGATTGCATCTCTCCAAAATGCTCTTTACATAATGTTCCCTTTTAAAGGGACACCAAGTCCCCAGGCGGGAAATTCCACCTCTTTATTGCTCTTACTTAATAAAATAATGTCCTTTGTTATAAATATACCACCCTTTCTTCTAATCAAAGGCTTGTGAGACACTGGGGAGGAAGTCAGTGAGAGGCCATTCTGTGCACATTCTTTACATAAGAGGTCTCCTTTTAATGGATAACCAAGTACTTTTTGTTGTTGGGTTTTTTTTTATAACTGACTTGTGATCACATATCTTGAGCTACGATGTGGTCCACCCATAGCCATGTTTTATTTCCCCACAGCTTTGCTTTCTTGCACAATATTGCACAAGCTTTCAATCCATCAGACTGACACTGTGAACCGGCCTGTGTCTGCAATTTATACATAGACTTTTATCTCCAGCAATAGAATAAATTGGGCCAACTTTCATTTCCCCCTTCTGTCAGTAAAAATACTGTATTATGCAGATATAACATCAGGCTACATCCTTTTGCTTGTTAATTGAAGGAAATTATAGATATGTTTAAGTATATTTTAATAAGCTTGTTATAGCATTCCCAGCTCAGAATGTTGCAGTTCACAGTTATTCTTTACTCTGAGTACTCTATCAGTAATTACAATGCTGCAGGCTGGTTGTTGGTTTATGTGATGGGGCTCGATCCAAAATAACGTGAATTTCCCACGTTTATTATTATTATTTATATAGCGCCATCAAATTCTGCAGCGCTTTACAATGGGTGGACGAACAGACATGGAGTTGTAACCAGACGAGTTGGACACACAGGAACAGAGGGGTTGAGGGCCCTGCTCAATGAGCTTACATGCTAGAGGGAGTATACCTGAGCATCATATTGCTGAAATGAGCTTTTAGGTTGTTGTTGCTGCATGGAGGAAGTGTAACAAGTGTTAAACCAGACACTATTTCAACATGTGGTTACCAGACGGAGAGAAGCCGTGTTCAAATAAAACTGTAACTTCCGCCATCTGGAACTAGCAGCGGTTATTTCGATTTGTGGCTTGATCATGGGTGTTTTTTGTAGCTATTCATGTTTTTAGAACCTTTTCCTTGGTACATTTAAAGTTTACCCAGTGTGTAACCACAGTTAGCCTCCAGAAGCCTAGCTCCGTTCAGCTTGCAGAGCTAGTCACCAACAGCCCCAGTGCAGGTAGTGAGCTCACATACAGCCTCGGTAAAGGTAGCGAGTTCACATACAGCCCCGGTGCCGGTAGTGAGCTCACATAAAGCCCCGGTACAGGTAGCGAGTTCACATACAGCCCCGGTAAAGGTAGCGAGTTCACATACAGCCCCGGTGCAGGTAGTGAGCTCACATACAGCCTTTGGTGCAGGTAGTGAGCTCACATACAGCCTTTGGTGCAGGTAGAAAGCTCACATACAGCCTCAGTACAGGTAGCGAGTTCACAAACAGCCTCAGTACAGGTAGCGAGCTCACATACAGCCCCGGTGCCGGTAGTGAGCTCACATACAGCCCCGGTGCAGGTAGTGAGCTCACATACAGCCTTGGTACAGGTAGTGAGCTCACATACAGCCTTCGGTGCACGTAGTGAGCTCACATACAGCCCCGGTGCTGGTAGTGAGCTCACATACAGCCTCGGTACAGGTAGTGAGCTCACATACAGCCTCGGTGCAGGTAGTGAGCTAACATACAGCCTCGGTGCAGGTAGCGAGCTCACATACAGCCTCAGTACAGGTAGCGAGTTCACATACAGCCTCAGTACAGGTAGCGAGTTCACATACAGCCTCGGTGCAGGTAGTGAACTCACATACAACCTCGGTGCAGGTAGTGAGCTCACATACAGCCTTGGTACAGGTAGTGAGCTCACATACAGCCTCGGGGCAGGTAGTGAGCTCACATACAGCCCCGGTGCCGGTAGTGAGCTCACATACAGCCCCGGTGCTGGTAGTGAGCTCACATACAGCCTCGGTACAGGTAGTGAGCTCACATACAGCCCCGGTGCTGGTAGTGAGCTCACATACAGCCTCGGTGCAGGTAGTGAGCTAACATACAGCCTCGGTGCAGGTAGCGAGTTCACATACAACCTCGGTGCAGGTAGTGAGCTCACATACAGCCTTGGTACAGGTAGTGAGCTCACATACAGCCTCGGGGCAGGTAGTGAGCTCACATACAGCCCCGGTGCCGGTAGTGAGCTCACATACAGCCCCGGTGCAGGTCGTGAGCTCACATACAGCCCCGGTGCAGGTCGTGAGCTCACATACAGCCTCGGTGCAGGTAGTGAGCTCACATACAACCCCAAAGCAGTTAACAAGCTCACATACAGCCATGGTGCAGGTACCGATCCCACAGTCTAGGTTTGGAGCAGGTAGTGGAGTCACATTCTAGGTGCAGGTGGCAGGCTCATGGCTTAGAAGTGGCTATCTGCCTTATAGACCCAGTACATGTAGCAGGCTCACAGTTTGGGAGCAGGTAGTGAGCTCAATGTCTAGATATGGGTAGAAGATCCATAGCATAGCAGCAGAATTGATCGTTGGAGATACACAGAGGATTATGGGATAAGATCAGACTCCATAGAGCAGAATGAGAGGTGGTGGTGTTTAAAGCTTCAGACACTAGGTGTTGGAGCACCTGTAGTGAAACTATCACTAGGGAGGTTTTTGCACAATCAAATAGTAAACCAAAACGCAGCGCAACAGTGCAGTGTTTGTGCCTGTCTCTTGCACGCTGGAGGAATGTCTGAGTGCACACTCACTTGAACAGCCTTTCTGTTTTGATGCTAAAGTGCACATGAGCATACGTGAGGCAACAAAGGGAGGTACCTACCTTTCTGCTTTGTTCACCCCAGGAAATGACTGAGGTCAGAAAACCACAAACTGTCACTTCTATAGTAGAGACCGTTCCTCTTTAGCAGTAGGAATTTTGTAACTTATTTGTAGCATGCTACTTTCAAGTCTATCCCCCCAACACACATACCGTGGCAAAGTAAGGCTTATATATTATTATTTATAAATGCCAACACACTCCGCAGCGCTGTATTCTATGTCCTTGCACTTTAAATGGATAGACAGCAATGGCCCCTAATTGTTTTTATTTCTTTTTAATTCCTGCCTATTGAGTCCATTTAAAGTACTAGGACAGTTACGCTCGCTCACTTTGTAACATATTGTGCAGCCACAAAGCGTAAAAGGCTTGTTCACCTTACTCGGCGGGGGCAAAAAGCTCTCTAATACTTCACACAGACAGCGTGCAGTCACCTCGTTACAGTATTTACTTATATTGCAGATCCTGTGCTGTTCCCATTTTGGAAGCTTTGGATTGTTGGAATATTACATCCAAGTGACAAAGATTCCCCTGATCAATTTTTTCTCATTTTTAATTTTCTTCCACATGCTGCAACTTTCAAATGTCTGTGTAACATGTAATGTTTCCAGGGCAGATATTATTAACTGGCGTTGATTCCTGTGTCAGCGTGAGAGGTAGGAATCATGTGCTCGGAGAAATGTCTTACAGAAAAGCTAGTTAAACCCAGATCTGTAAAATGTTACCAGCCCGATGACTAAGGTAAAAAACACATTTATCAGTCTCTGTTGTTGGCTGATTGCCATGAGATACCTAGTAACAGATAGTCTCTGCTTGAGGCAGCCAGCCTGAACTTATTGACGGTAACCCTATGAGTGCTGCAGCTATGCACATTAAAAGGAAAAAGGCCCCCACCCCTCCCTTTTCTTACAGTACCCTCGCCCTACCCATCACCCGATACTATAAAATTGTAAAAATCACACAACTTTACAAAATGATGTTAAAGGTGCATTGCGAAGAGATATTGCAATAATGATTAACACGTGTGCAGACCAAAATAAAGAACTGTAAGCCCAAACAAAGATGAGATGCCAACAACGCACGAATATTTAGCTCGTTAATTGTTATGTTCACACGGAAACTTGTTTATCTACCAATGTAACGCGGTCGATATTCACTATGTGTGGATTATCATGTAAACCTGCTGCGATGTACATTTCTAAAATGATATATGATAAAAAAAGAAAAAGGCCTGCGTCACAAACTGGCATTGGTCATTTGCCGTCTTTTGTCAAATTTCACAAACCCTTTTTTCCTGCCAATAATGCGACTCAAGTCAGATTACCGGGGCTAAACTGTGATTTCATGGTAATGCTCGCAATGGTGAGCTCGCTAGTCTGATAGTTCAAGATTAATGAGAAAACAGAATGGTTTATTTTTCTGGGTTGTTAAGTACATCTTAGGTTGGAGGTTACATACAGCTAAGCACATTGATATTAATAATAGGTTTTCTACCTCCACTTACCAGTATGATCCATATGGACATTTTAGTCTTTGTTTCTTTAAAGAGACACTATAGTCGCCAAAACAACTTTAGCTTAATGAAGCAGTTTTGGTGTATAGATCATGCCCCTGCAGTCTCACCACTCAATTATCTGCCATTTAGGAGTTAAATCACTTTGTTTATGCAGCCCTAGCCACACCTCCATGCATGTGACTTATACAACTTTTCTAAACACTTCCAGTAAAGTGAGATCTAATGGTTACACTTCCTTTATTGCACTGTCTGTTTAATTTAGAATTTCTTATCGCCTCTTTTAATATCTTGTTCGACCCGTTTGCAGCCTTCTGTGTGTGAACAGCTGAATGAAAATGTAACCATTTTTTTTGTAAAAAAAATAAATAAATGAATGCAGGTTTTTTCAGTAACAACCAGGGGTGGTGTAGCAAGGGCTGCATAAAGAGAAACAAAATTGATTTAACTCATAAATGGCAGTAAGTTGAGCAGTGAGACTGCAGGGGCATGATCTATACACATTAAAACTGCTTAATTAAGCTACAGTTTTGATGCCTCTTCTATAGTGTCTCACAGAGAAGCCTTTGATTGGACCATTTAGTCAGCTCAGACGTAGGAACTGCCAGTGATTGGAAATGGGAGGGAGGCAGTGGGTGGGGTGGTGAGCAAGGCTTCCTGTTTCAGTCGCACTGCCTGCAAGGGAGAATCTCCTAACATCTGTCACCAGCGCACTGTGGGTGCTGACGACAGGCGTAAAATATACACAGATTTAACATTTGACAGTACGGAACACAGTAGCGAGCTACCGGAGATGTAACTAGCCCCCACCACAAAAGACCAGATTTCTCTGTATATGCAGTGTTAAGCACAACACTACAAACACAGACTCCTACCCCCCTGACCACTTCAAATCACTGAAGAGGTCATGGTGGTTGGAGTGACCTATTTAACATTGCTTGTATGCATCGAGTCAGGCGAGGTGGTTGTGGTGTTCGTCCCGCTCATGCACAAACACTAAGAAATATTTTGTGGTGTTGGTTATTTGATAGAAAAGTGTTTTCAAGTAGTTTGAGGGGTGGAATTTGCAAAGTTCGCATTGCCTTTGTTATAGTGTGTATAATTCCTATTTAGTGGGATTGGCGTCCCCAAACATTTAGAGTTCATTGTAAGGTATGAAGCCCTTCTTCAGTGATCCGGAAATGGTGATGTCTCAAAGTGTGATTGTGTCAGCAGTTCATCAGTAGCCATTTACATGTCATTATATATCAGATATGAGATTATGACTTCCATGTTTGTTTAAACCATTAGAATCAGTGTGAGTGCATTAGTAATCGATCCGTCTGCTGACATTTAATAAATGCTGGCAATTAACTTTTGAATTTGCGAGTCTGGTAACTGTAATTAGAAAACAAACACTACAAGCACCGTGACCACTACAGCTCGCCCATCCATTCAAAAACCACATGACTCCTTACAATGAGTGAGCTCACTTCTGGCACAGTGATCTGCAGTGGTTATGGTGCATGAAGTTTTCATTTTAGTCTACTTTGAAGCTATCTGGTGTCTTTTTTGAGTGCTGGTAAAGACTATACTGTAGGGTGCCAGCAAGCTCTGTATAGCAGTACTTAGGTGCAAAAATACTGATTTTAGGGCTAATAAACAAGTTTAACATAGGAATACTGTTGGAAGTTGAGCTTGCCGTCTAAGAGATACGAGAATGCATTTTAAAGATGGTTACTTTGCAGAGCTCTCGGGTTAATCAGGCCAGAAGCTCAGCATGTTTCCCGAGAATGTATAAAGGATTTAGGTTCCAGGAATACCTCGGACTGGTAGTTTCAAGAAGCGGTAATGAAAGAGGAGGTGAGGCAGAGGTTATAGGAATGGATTACTTAGTCAATGGGTGCATTCCAGCTCTGAATAGACAACGTCACAAATTAAAGCAGACCCAGTGTACAGCACTACGGAACTTGCTGGCGCTATATAAATAGTATGGAAGTTGTCCCAGCTGGGTTATATCAAGTACATATTGGTGAATATTCTGTAATACCACATTAATGATGTCTATAGTGTCTTCTGATCGTGGGGTTACAGTGCAGTACGACATTTAATCTCTGTATCTAAGAGTGGCGGTCACCACTGTACCCCCACACTTTATAAGCGCATGTATTTTACAGACATACGGACAGGTCCTGAAATCAAGCCTGATCCACTCTCATTGCATAGATAGATACCCAGTGGGATCCTACAGCTCTGTGCATCATTCATGGAAATACAGATTCCCGTTGGATCCTTGCCTTGTTCACATATTTTCCTTCTGGATTTGTTCATTTTTTTCCCCTTTTTAATACAGCTTGTTCCTAGCGATAAAATTAAAAAAATGCATTTTATAAAAAAATGAAATTCTTCCATATGTGAAACATGTATATTGATGATCAGGAATTGCTCTTAATGCTATGTGCAACAAACGCATCTCTTTAAAAGATCCTAATAGCCTTAACTTGAATGACAAAAACAAAGGTTTGTCCGCCCGTAATATTTTACTTTTTTCATTCACCCTGTAAGGTATGTCGGTTTCTGTACATTAGATGATCTGTAAGTCTTATTGTATTCACATATAGCATGTGTTTCATATAATCAATCCTATCATTTAAACGTCAATAATCACTGTGCCCTTGTGTCCACGTACAGCATTTATGTTATATGAACTTTTATGGTCACCACCTAAAATTAAAGGGCAGTAACACTTTACTCCTAATGATAGGAAATAAAGTTATAAAATCCAAGTGCTGATAAAAAAATATTTATTGTAGAATAAGCTTTGTAAAAAAAAAAGTAAAAGATACACTCACATTGTATAAAATATATTATTATTATTATTATTGCCATTTATATAGCGCCAACAGATTCCGTAGCACTTTACAATATTATGAAAGGGGATTTAACTATAAATAGGACAATTACAAATAAACTTACAGGAACAATAGGTTGAAGAGGACCCTGCTCAATCGAGCTTACATTCTATAGGATATATGCTGGATTTGAAGCAGGAGGATGGTGTAAGCAGCTGAAAAAAGTGAATAAACTGTCCGATCGTCAGTTGAATAGATGGATCGGTGATATTCATCAGAAGTGAGAGAAGTCTCACGAAACGCGTAAGGACAACATTCAGGACGACACTGCATTGCTTTCCGGCATCTACCGAAAAACTGCCGACTTCTATCTGGAACGCAGAAGGGGAGCCCGGTGAAACGCACGCGGCTTGAATATCACCGATCCATCTATTCAACTGACGATCGGACAGTTTATTCACTTTTTTCAGCTGCTTACACCATCCTCCTGCTTCAAATCCAGCATATATTTTATACAATGTGAGTGTATCTTTTACTTTTTTTTTACAAAGCTTATTCTACAATAAAAAATTTTTTATCAGCACTTGGATTTTATAACTTTATTTCCTATCATTAGGAGTAAAGTGTTACTATAACTGAAGGCTACTCAATATAGTCTGTTGGTTAGGAAATGTGTATTCTTTTGGTACAAGATACAATATTTCAATTATAAGGACCACATACATTGTTATATTGTACTATACTAAATAACTAATTCAGTATCCAGATACCAGTTCATCTATAACTGGAGGGAACTGAATTAGCTTACAAACAAAGATTTTAAAAGACTGTCAATTTTATTTCATTTTATTTTGTAATCTAAAGACTGTAATATATTGGACTTTAAAAATTCAAGTTTATTTTACAGAGAAAGGAAATATTGGATATTACTGCTTCATTTTATTGAATAGTTTTCTGCAATTCATAACATTGCACAAATATCAGTTCAATAGCTATAAACAACTCCTGGATATTTTATTAAATCTTTATTTAATAATTTTTCTTATATTTGCACTATTAGAGATTTTTTTGTGGAGTCTCTATTTTTTCCAGTTGAGCAGTTTTTGCTCTGCCATAATTTATTCTCGTCTAGACAGAGGTTTCTTTTTAAGTAATCTCAACTATTAACCCTAAAATTAAAGGGGACCTGTCACTTCTCTGGTAATTAAAGCATTAAGTCAAACAATTAACTTGTGTTAACCAATATCTCCTTTATAGTGGGAACTGTCTCTTCTGTGGAAACCATTAAATAAAACCTTAGAAATCACTCATATTTAATTTTTTTTAGTGTAATTCTCTGTTTTCTTGTAAATGTTAAAGGAGCACTATAGTGTCAGGAATACAAACGTGTATTCCTGACACTATACTTGTAAAAACACAGTTTGGGATGCGGCCCCGCTTGCCTCCTTTTCAAAAGATTATTTTACTCACCTTTTTTAAAGTGCCGCACTAGTCTCGCTGCGTTTGACTGTGCCCCACTCCGCTACCTTCGCTGAGATCATCAAATTTGACGATCTCCGCCAATCCAGTGCATTCACTCTGCATCAATCAGTATCTCCCCATATCATTCAGTGTCTCCATGCAGAGCATGGAGACGCTAAACATCATTGCTGCACCCTGTGCAGCACTGAGCCAGGAAGCACCTTCAGTCACTGTCTGAGTAACTGCCGCTGGAGGCAGTAATGTAAGCACGGTCTTTTCATGAAAATGCCTGCAGGGACTGACAATAGACATCAGAGCAATTGCATTAAGCTACAAATGACAATACAGATGCAGATTCTATGGCACTTTTTCTATTCGCACGAATATTTATTTACTGCACCTTTTCTGATTTTTTTTATTACTTTATTTTTTATTACTTTTTCATTCTTTTTCTTGGATGACAAAGTTGTCACTTCCAATGTATAAAAAAAAAAGGTGATGCCGTGCACTTCTTTCTGACAAATTGTTTTGCCACTGTCAGAGTGGGAGATTCGCTGTGACAGGTAAACAACTTTCACATTTTTTATTTTTGTTTAAGGAATGGGAAAAAAAATCCATCAGATTGCAAATAGGCTTTTTTTTCTTAAAAATATTACTCACGTGTCTTATTTTGTAAATGGAATCAATTGAGGGAGAACAATCGTTTTTTGCAGAATGTAGATGGCAGTTAACTTGAACCTACAGTGAACTATATGTAGTGTTTGTCTGTCCTCGTCTAATTACGATCTGCGTATTATCACATGAGAGCCACTGGGTTCATCACACACTGTGAGACAAACACAAAATTATATAAAACTGTTTACAAAGTGCCATTTCTTATATTTAGCCGTTCTGCTGTCCATACTAAAGTTTCTAAATGAATTTGTACAAACCAGGATGATAAAATGTGAGATCGAAATGCGTCAGTACACCCAAACCCATGATAATAGGATTAAAAGGAACGTGTTCACAGTGATTGTCCTGAGACTGGGCTATGGTGGACAGCTCGTTGTGAAAGCAGCATTGTTCTTATTGCTGAGATTATGAAATGGCGATTGCTGTATTGATATACCTCGTGTGAAGGTTATAATTTATAATATACATTATACACTAAGTTTTGTTCTTTTGGTGACGAACAAGCACAGCCTTTCATTGTTAGTTTAGTAGAATCAACTAACATAATCAGGATGTTTTAAATCAAGGGGAAAACAGAGGTAAAATTGTATATTTAATGAATATACTGAAAAATATCATCTCCGCCACCTCCATTCTTTGATGATGGTCTCTTTCTCTTGGAAAACTAGAGATTGTAGTTAATAATGACAATGGAGAAGGATCCTTTTATTAAGGTGTGCTGAGCCATGTTACATGGCCCTGTAGTTATAACCTTGCAATGTAAAACATTACTGCTTAGTAGATACAGCAATGCTTACATTGCGGGGTTAACCAGGCCTCGAGTGGCTATCCTATTGACTGCCACAAGTGACATTTCCTTCTCCAGAACGTATTCAAACTTGGTCCTGCAACGAGAAGCTGCTCAAAGTGCATGCATGCCTCCAATACAATGCCTCCGAGAAGCATCGGATTGGACAAGATGGCGGAAGAGAAGTATCGGCACTGGAAACAAGGTGAGTACAATTTACAAACACTGGGTGGACAGTGGTCACAGTGATAGAAGGGAACCTAAAGTCCCCCAAAAAAATGATTGTTCTTTTTGTGACAATAGTCTCCCTTTAAGTGTGTTAAAAATATGCCGATGGAAATATTTTTCTGTTGCACGTTATCAAGTTTTCTCTATTTATTTTTAGTTTTATCACCCCTACACTTATAGGGTTATTTACTAAAGTGAGAATTGCAAGTAATTCAAAGTAAATTTCACATTTAAGATCAAAAAAGCAAAAAAAAATTGAAAAAAATAAAAATTGCTGGAAAAATTCTCCAGGTAAGTTATGCATCCGGACCAGCTACTTTGGCCTTAAATAAATCACTTAACATATAGAACAGATGCCCGGGCACACACAGGATGTCCAAAATGCAGACTTTATTAGAGGGGAATGGCAATGTTTCAGCTCACATGAGAGCCTTTCTCTGACCACTGA
>OW240924.1:22763980-22819250 GCA_933207985.1 Pelobates cultripes
GATCAGGATGATAAAATGTGAGATCGAAATGCGTCAGTACACCCAAACCCATGATAATAGGATTAAAAGGAACGTGTTCACAGTGATTGTCCTGAGACTGGGCTATGGTGGACAGCTCGTTGTGAAAGCAGCATTGTTCTTATTGCTGAGATTATGAAATGGCGATTGCTGTATTGATATTGCATATCCTATATTTATCACTACCTCATGTGAAGGTTATAATTTATAATATACATTATACACTAAGTTTTGTTCTTTTGGTGACGAACAAGCACAGCCTTTCATTGTTAGTTTAGTAGAATCAACTAACATAATCAGGATGTTTTAAATCAAGGGGAAAACAGAGGTAAAATTGTATATTTAATGAATATACTGAAAAATATCATCTCCGCCACCTCCATTCTTTGATGATGGTCTCTTTCTCTTGGAAAACTAGAGATTGTAGTTAATAATGACAATGGAGAAGGATCCTTTTATTAAGGTGTGCTGAGCCATGTTACATGGCCCTGTAGTTATAACCTTGCAATGTAAAACATTACTGCTTAGTAGATACAGCAATGCTTACATTGCAGGGTTAACCAGGCCTCGAGTGGCTATCCTATTGACTGCCACAAGTGACATTTCCTTCTCCAGAACGTATTCAAACTTGGTCCTGCAACGAGAAGCTGCTCAAAGTGCATGCATGCCTCCAATACAATGCCTCCGAGAAGCATCGGATTGGACAAGATGGTGGAAGAGAAGTATCGGCGCTGGAAACAAGGTGAGTACAATTTACAAACACTGGGTGGACAGTGGTCACAGTGATAGAAGGGAACCTAAAGTCTTTTTGTGACAATAGTCTCCCTTTAAGTGTATTAATAATACGCTGATGGAAATATTTTTCTGTTGCACGTTATCAAGTTTTCTATATTTATTTTTAGTTTTATCACCCCTACACATATAGGGTTATTTACTAAAGTGAGAATTGCAAGTAATTCAAAATAAATTTCACATTTAAGATCAAAAAAGCAAAAAAAAATTGAAAAAAATAAAAATTGCTGGAAAAATTCTCCAGGTAAGTTATGCATCCGGATCAGCTACTTTGGCCTTAAATAAATCACTTAACATATAGAACAGATGCCCGGGCACACACAGGATGTCCAAAATGCAGACTTTATTAGAGGGGAATGGCAATGTTTCAGCTCACATGAGAGCCTTTCTCTGACCACTGAAAGCCTTGTGTGAGCCAAAACGTTGCCATTACACTCTAATAAACACAGCATTTTGGACATTTGGTATATTTCAAGGGACCTTGTTTGTGTTGCACCACAGCGGGGATCTTCTAAGGAAATGGTGTGTGCTGTTCACATGTTGTTTTTCATTAAATCACTTTGAATTCCTAACAATTCTCACTTTAGGAAATTATATCTATAATTAATTTAGCTGACGTTGCTGTGTAATTGTCGTTGCAGCCCTGACACTGGCGTCACGTAAAAGGCCACATATTGATTTAAATCCTTGTGTATATTATATACGACTTACTCATTTCAAGTAGAGATTCATTCATTTTCTTGGAAATCCGCTGATTATTTATTTTTATGTTTTTGGAAGCAGATACGCTGACGATAAAATAAATATACATAAAAATCTATACAATACTAAGTAGCAGCACCTTATTAGTGTATTTAGCTCTAAAAACACTAAAATTGAAAATATCAAACCAAAAAATAAAGTGTGCTGTGCCTTTTTGAGAATTGTGCCAATAATTTATCATGTAATAACCACAATATTACAGATGGAAATTGTGCCAAAAAATATCATGCAATACAATAACCTCAATATTGCAAAGAAATCCGTGCTAAAATACTGTGCAAATATTACATAAAGTGCTTCAATATAGATTGCACTAACTCATCACATACACGTGTAAATAGCCAATTAAAGTGCTTATTGTGCCAATACACTGTGAAAGTATGAGTTCAACATGAAAGAGAAAACTAAAGATATATAGTGTAATATTGTTAAACACTAAATATATATAAAGAACCAGATATGTACATAGCACTCACAAACGTGGAGCAGGTAAAGTACTGCTCAGTCTATCTGCGCTTTGAATATATATCCCAGCTTTTCGCAGGAAAACGATGGACAATCGAACTCCAATGTGAACAAACTTTATTCATAACATCAATAACACTCGTCACAGGATACTCCGTCTCACCCTCAATGCAATTGTACTTTCTCAAAGTCCTCAGTACTACCAGTAGCCGGCACTTTTGGCTCACCGGGTTTCAGCTTTGTACCGGTGGGCGGTGTTTGAGGACGCCCTCAGTGTGGCGTAATGATGTACTCACAGAATTACGTACGGTGTGATGATGCGTTTTGCCACTATTGGCTTCCTCAGATTACATCCTCTGGTCTGTGTCCATTGTTATTTAAAGCAGCCTTTTGGGCATGCCTAGATTCATAAGTACGAAATAGAGCGCTTTGGCCAACCTGTAAATATTTACCTGTAGGTCTTCTTGTTTAGATACACCCCACCCCCCTTATGTGATGGCTGTAATTGTTGGTCTTTTTAATGTGTTGTTACCCTGGGAGGTTAGTTTTCAGGGGTTTTACCTTAGTTATTTAAGCCTGCTATAGCACCGGATTCAGTGATGTCTGTTGCTCCAGACAATGTTTTATAATGTTCGCTTCTCTTTGTATCAGCAGCGGTGGAGGAAGAGTGCGAGCGGAGAGCTGTGAAAGCAAACCCTTGCCATGCCTGCGTGGTCTCTGTTGCTCCTGGTGGCTGTGCTGTCCTATGTTCTTGCAGAACCCGTGGCCAGGATTTCCTTCAAGAGTGGTGAGTTGCAATACGCCAAGTGCCGTGGACTTTAGTAATAGCAGGGTGAGACTTTACACAGTAAAACTCCATTCCTGTGGAATTCCCGACCCCATGCCATAAACTCTCCCCTAGCCTCCAGTGCTTTAAGTAGTCACTGACAACACGTCTTAAGGAAAGCTTACCATCTTCCTCCTCAGTTCCCCCTCAATCCCATAGCCCAGCTCATTCTCTCTTCTTCTGCTGTCTGTTTGTTCCACACCTCCTTGACTAACTGAGTATCACAGACATCTAATCCATGAATCCCTCCTTCCCTCTGACATCCTGGTATTCCTCTTCCTCATAGATTGTAAGTTTGAGCAGGACCTTTTCCACCTCTTCTGTCTGTTAATTTGTGTATGTCAATTACTTGTCATCAAATATGTCTTATTATGAAAGCAGTTCCCATGGACACAGTTTGATCCTTTACACTTGTGTCTCTGAGGCCAAATGTGCCCCCTCAGTGCACATATTTAGAAACACACACTTTCTGCCCCTGCCTTAGGGTGTATGGCGTTTTCCTGTAGGGAACAAAAGGCTTTTTATTTCTCAAATACGTCTTTTATTTTATTCAGTTATATTAGGAGCTATTTATTTATAGAGTTGCAGCATAGGATGTGGCAAACAGAGACTACTTGGTGATGTTTCCAGTCTGAGTCAGGAAGCGGAAGTCTGACAATTGCTAAATATGGGTAATTTCTAAAAGGGATCTGCCACTTGTCAGGATTTCACAATGCTATTTACTTGACACCTATATATAACAAGTCGGTGTTTGGGAGGCCTGAAAAGTAAAGTTAAATGTATGAAGCCACATCTCTGTGTTTACATTTTCGTGGAGCTTGGTACCTCCATCTTGACTCACTGCCAATCATCATTATAAATGTCATAAACAGTGTGGAGTAGGAGGTTCTCTTCCTCATTTGCATTGTGTGCCCTGGCTGTGCCAGGAGTGAATTGGATTATGATGTCACGTACTAAATCTTTGATATACATTACATGACTAAAAAGTTATAAACTATAGGTGATTTTCAGTTTTTTATTTAATAGAAGTGACAGTTCACCATGAAAGCGGCTCTGTCAGTATTTATACAAATGTGCAAATGACATAAGATGGACTATTGACAATTCCAACCAGGTGGTGGATAAGATTTGGTAAACTGGAAAACAGGGAAGAATCACCAGAACCAGTACAGCTTAATGTAGTTGTTCTGTTGAGTATGGTCAGTCTCTGTAGGCTTTTTAACCCCCTAAGGACACATGACATGTGACATGTCACGATTCCCTTTTATTCCAGAAGTTTGGTCCTTAAGGGGTTAATGTATACACTGTCTTTTCAGGGAAAAGGCAGTGTTTACATTGCTGCCTAGTAACACCTCTCATAGCAGTCATGCAGAAGGCCATTAGATGTGCTTCCTTGGCCAGTGCTGCATAGTGTGCAGCACTGACGTCCAGCGTCTCCACATTCTGCATGGAGGCGCTAAACGCTCCCTTAGAGATGCATTGATTCAATTCATCTCTATGAGGAGATACTGATTGGCACAGCACAGAGTTTGCCAAGCATGCACCTTGGCCTCCAATGCATTGGAGTACTTGAGATTGTCAACTTTGATGATCTCAACCAAGGGGGCAGGGCCATTTTCAATGAGACCAACGCAGCTCTGGAAATAAAGTGAGTTTTACACCTTTTTTATATCATTTGAAAGTTTATTAAAGGGATTCTATAGTGCCAGGGACACAAACCTGTTTTTCTGGCACTATATGCTCCTGCAGTGCCCATCCCTCAAACCCCTTTAGTCACTTACCTGAATCCAGCGCCGATGTTGCGGTCACATTATGATTTCCCCATAGGAAAGAATTATACAATGCTTTTCTATGGGGAAAAATCAGACGCTGGAGGTTCTCATGCAGAGCGTGAGGACGTCCAGCTTCAGATAACAGACCAAAGGTTTGTTTCGGTTCCGGAAGTCCCTCTAGTGGCTGCCTGGTAGACAGCCAGTAGAGGACGAGTTAACCCTCAGAGGTAATTATTGCAGTTTCTCAGAATGTAGGGTTAAGGGACATGGGACATTGCATCCAGACCATTTCAATGAGCTGAAGTTGTCTGGGTGCCTACAGTGTCCCTTTACGTTTCCAAAATAATAGGGGGTGGGTTACAGAAAGTAAGAGGGGGAGCGGGGGATGGGTCAGTGTTTCGTACACAGATTTTGTCCACATTACATACTTGAAGTCATACATTAATTCTGTAGACTCCGTGTTTAGTATATATACAAGGTCTTTTCTAATTATACATGCGATATGTGTTAGTTTGCACAGGACATTTCAGGTACCCAATCTCCATGTGTCTTGATTTCCATGAATCAAGGGAAGTTTTAGTGGGAGAGTATGGGGTTAAGATTCCGTTCAATGAGCATTGTCTGTCGACTTCTGACTGTATCTCTGTAACAGTCGGTGCAGCGCTTGATTTCTAAACTCTTGCCATCAATCTTTGTGCAGTCAGCACTACATTATATTTTGGTATAGTGGTAGGTAAATCTAGGAGAAGGTATGTGTGAGGTGAAAGGGTAGCATCCACTCCCTGTGTTAGGTAAGTTTTAAACCTTTTTAAAGTATGGAAAGGGGGCCGGTGACCTAAACAGGACTTTTAAAACCATAGTGTAAGACGATTGTATTTCTGACACTATAGTGTTCCTTTAGGTATCAAGACAGTGGGGGCAGAGTTCTCAGACTGATGCAGACACTGTGAAAACAGTGTAATCTGCTGGGACGTCCCCCAGGTGCCCACAATGAATGCTATATTAGACACTTCCACCTACATGAGTTAACAAGAAATCCCCACACTGACCAGAGTGTCTCACTTCAGTGCATGTGAACAAGTATGTGGAGTTTACAGGCTCACTAACACAATACAAATACTGTTTTGTCTGTTTAGATAAAAATAGATTATTTTTTTTTGTTTGCTGGTGGCGTGATGAGCAAAAACATATATCTCTATTTTGACTATTCCTAACCATTTACATGGGTATTGCAATTAAAGGGACACTATAGTCACCAGAACTACTACAGCTTAATATAGTTGTTATGGTGAGTAGGTCCCTTCAGGCATTTTCATGTAAACACTGTCTTTTCACAGAAAAGGCAGTGTTTACATTGCCCCTAGGGACACTTCCAAGTTGCCACCCCTCAGATGGCCACTGGAGGGGTGGACTTTCGCGGCGCTGGAAATAAGGTAAGTTTTAATTCCTTTTAAGAGGGCTAAATGGTGGGTTTAGCATACATGGTTGTGTTCCTGACCCTATAGTGATCCTTTAACAAGCACAATGGTTATGCTGTTGTTGGTACAACCATGTCTGTTACATTTATATATGTATTTATTTGTCATATTATTATTTCTGTTAAATGAAAGTTTGTCTTTAACTGATCATCCATAATAGTGGTACATATTACATCCACCAAGTACTGAAACGCGGGAAGTCTTTGTCACAAAATCATTTCATGAATAATTGATGAAGACTGTATCATAGAGAATACAGGTAGTCTGTTATTCAAAAGAATATCCAGACTGGAGTGAGGGAATAAGACAGATGGAAATAGATAGCTCTAAAACTGGAAAAAGAAGGAATCACCAATCCTTAAAGAAACAGAGGCTCTATTTTGTGTAAATGTACTTAGGGATATGGGCCATATATATATATGCCTCCCAGAGCTACACAGCTCATGCAGTCTCTGATGATGTAGGGCGGAATCCATACGAAACACATAAGACAAGCACTGAGCTGATCCAGCCGCTATCGGTAAGGTTCTCCGAGCAAGTATTCCTGCTGAGTGGAACGCACTATGACAAGCATGCCATCCTCACCGGCGGGTAGGATACAGACAACACCTTCACTCCCACTATCCTCATCCAACAGGGTTACTTTGCTTTATTCATTACCAATAGACTGGCTATTTCATTCCACTTGGATTTTTATATATATTTTATACCATTTGAAGGATTGCTAATAAATGAATATTTTATGGATTTATATTTTCAAGCAGTTAATTTCTAAGAGCGCATTCTTCATATGCTATATGTTATTTGGCAATCAGTTTCACATACTGATTTGCTTTATTCTACAAGAGACAACACCATATCGTTTATATTAGATTTTATATAAAAGTATGCTATGCTACTGTCATCGGTATCAGTGTGTTGCTTTCACAAGCAGGGTAAGGATACTTATGCTATATATCTCTGGACTCTTATAGTTTTCAGTGGACTTGTTCATTTTTATTGGACTTGCTAATTAATATTTGGAATTTTTCTATTACTTGTATTAGTATTTTATATATTTTTTGAGATTCTTAGCTCCTTGATACTAAAACTATAGACCACAGTGTTTTTTCTCCTTTAAAGACTGTATCATGTTGACAGGTTGACCTGCCAGCTGCACTATTGTATCCTAATAGGTAGCAGAATTCTACCACGGCTGGATCCAATGCACGTCAGTGTAGTTCATAAAGAATTCCATATATTATTCTGAGTGGATGATTTGTCAGATATAAAGGAGGTCTGTCCCTATATCTGATCTATCCTTTCCTGTGTCTACAATGAGTGTAAATCTGCATTCTATACAAAGCAATGACACAGACCACATGCCCCATTTACTGCACATTCTGTCTAGAACAACACCCCATCGTATTTCTGGGTAAGAATGCACATGAGAATAGGACTGCTCTTTGGGGAAATGTCAGAAAAAGGAGGTGAAAGGTATAAAAACTGGTTTCAGTGTAAAAGGATTTCACAGACCGAGCCTGGGGAATGAGCAGAACACGTGACATGCTAAACTAGTTAGTTTACATGTGAAAACTCAGCCACCTAGAATCCAAACATGTATCGATGTTATGGATCCAGCAATGCCAGGCGGCGTGCCTGCATGAGTTAATTGGCTGATGGGAAGCAGTATGGGGGCTGTACAGAGATCCCTGGCCTGTCATTTTATTTCCTGCCCCAGTCTAAATGTGTATGATAAATATATATCGATACATGAGTAATGACTTCCTTTAGACCATGAGCTTGTGAAATGATGGCGGTCCTCCTATTTCATTGCCACGTGCATAATATTGTTTTGTTATGAAATATTTGAACACCATACAGCTCCTGAGAGAGAAATATATTCAGCATGTCCTAATATGTTCTAGCTCCCACAAAGCTGTCAATGGGTGTGGAATTTGTGAGTGACATGCTAACAACATCAAACCTTTCCATCACTGCGCGTCAGCTACCCACACATTGCAATATTAAATTATTCAGGACTTTTCCATGAAAGCGTTTTAGCTAGCATTGTGTTTTCATGCATGATTTTATAAACATTCCTCAGGCTGAACAAACATATTACAACAATATACTCGCATAAACCAAGCCTGACTTTACCCAGCAAGACGGGAATTGTGGAGAAGTAGCTGAAGTGGAAAAATAAATCTCTATCGTCACTATTTTGGCCTACTGTGTCCTTATCCGTTCTTCACAATTCCAGAGTTAATACATGAACCCCATTGTGTTATGATAAGGCAATGCTTGGAATATTGGTGTAATAGGTACAAGGTTAAAGAAATAAAAAGAGACTTCATAACTTCATGCTAATGATACAAATAGTTAGGCAAGCTTGCTAAAAATATAAAATTGTGCAGACTCTCATGCCATTGTTTAACCATTGTATATCTTGCACTACGCTGTTGTGGCGCCTGTTTTCTTGTACCCACCTGCACAGCAAAAATAAAGAATTAAAAAAAAATAAAAAAATAAAAATAAAGAGACTTCATAGTATGTCTATAGGACAAGTCAGTATTTTCCTAACACGAGGAAGAGTTCTTTTGAGGGTTACGTTAGATAAAGATATTGGGATTTATGTTATGTAAGAATGCTCAGACTCGTGTCGATGAGATGCCCTCAGAACCCAGAAAGTGGCCGGGATGCCACATCGGTCCATGGGTAAAGAAATGAAATATTAGGGCATGCTGGTGACAAATCAAAAAAATGGTTGTCTGGACATGTCGCAGGCAGGACGGTAACTGTGCCCCAGCAGGCTTGACAGGATTTGAAAATGTCTTTGGTGTAACTGATTGTTGTGATTTTGTTTTGGTTACTCTCCTTATCTAACCAGGTGCTGTACGTGTGTAGTAAGTGTACATACTCTTTTTACTTTAGGTGACCCCAGCAGGTCTGTGAAGACATTCAGTGCTGAAAACGTGTTGAATTATGACCAGTTCTTACTAAGCGAGGACCGGGAGAAGCTGTATGTAGGAGCAAGGGATACCGTGCTGTATTTAAGCATCGATGACTCTGGGAATCTCCATTTGCAGAATCAGGTCAGTACTTTACCAGTCTCTGCTCTGGGGATTCTCTCCTCTATCCCTTTTTTTATATTCTTTATCTTTGGTGTGCATAGGGTTGACAAGTATGCTTACAAAGCCATGACAGCCTCAACAAGTAACAATCATAGTTCACATTAACATGGCTTAGAAAGTAATTGCACATTTTTATAGAAGTAAGCACAGGCTAAACATCAAGGACGTCAGACATGCCAGCTAGGAGCACAGCTATGTTAATGTATGGAAAGACAAAAGGCATGAAGTGTTGTTATTATAGTTATAGGTTTCACATTCTGTAACTTATCAGACTAACACCACTGAGACTAATCACCATGTATAGCAAGTCAAGAAATAGCAATATACTAACTGCAGGGGTGCAGTTAAATGGTGTGTTAAGGATAGAAAGTTTCCAGGTGGAGATCAATTTGGGAGGAGGGAATCACCCAACCCCTACGGTCGGTAAACACACAGGGCATTCAGGCTGTCTGCTTGGGCTTACAGCATGTCGGCACCATGGTGTACCAATTCTCCAACCCCATTCCTCGGCCCGGAGATTCCATGCAACTGAGTCCTTCCCCATCCGAGGAGTGCGGGATAGTCCACTTTTTTGCCGTCGGTTGTTGGTGGTAATCTTCCGTTTGTGTAGCGGGAAACCCTCAGAGGGCCCTCAGCCCAGGTGGTCCCCTGCACGTGAAGCCAGTATTGGTGGAGACTCGCCATCTGACAGTTCCTTGGGGCTCATCAGGGTAGTGGATGCATCAGCAAACCTCTACTATATTTGATGGGTTACACTAAAGAATTGCTCCCAAAACCTGGCAAATGCTTTGTCTATTTGTTCTTCCCAAGCGGCCCGAGATGGAGGAATCTGAAGCACGGTAGGCCTCTCATCAGTGGCCATCTTGGTCAAGTGATAGTCGGTGTGGAGTCCCGGGGGGGGGCCCTCCGTCCTGTGCTAGGTGAGTAAGCTAGCTGCCCAGTGAGGACCGGGATAACCCCCACCGGCCCAGAGGTATGTATAGTCCGCATTCAGTCTCAGAAAGGCTTGATTTGGCAGGTATAATTAATATAATCAGGCTTGTGGTCCCGGAGCTTAGCCTGGGTGCGTCTAATTGGCTCCGCCCCCTCATCTCTCCTTTTATTTCCAGGTAATTCACTTTATTGAACCCATGATGATAACAGCTGTAAATACATCTCTGCCTTCAATGCTTATACTTTGTAAATCACCTTCACCCTTTTCAATTTGAATGTCATTCCAGATATCATGGCCTTCAGACCCGACAAATATCTCACAGTGTGTGTTAAAGGCAAAAAGCAAAGAGGTAACTGACTCTGTGATATAGTCTCTATATGTTCAGGCACTACTGGGTGGGTTCTCTAAAATGCTATAGACACCTTTTAATAGAACGGTTAGTGGGGACAAGATAAAAACAGCTTCTGGGAGCATTGTAATGCCAGAACTACACAATATAATGTAATAATGAAGTGAAATATCTAGATAGGATCAGTTGGCTAATAATGTATGCCTTCCACAGACGGAATGTTTAAATTTCATACGGATCCTCCTCCCCGTTAATAACACCCACCTGTATACCTGTGGGACCAACGCGTTTAACCCATTCTGCACATACATTGTAAGTATATGTTCCGGCATCCTGTATCCAGTATGACTGCAAGAATGTCATCCTACGTACTATCTGACCAATATGTTATGTTAAAATTTTTTAGAACTGTCTGGCAGGTTTTAAGGTATTTTAATAATGTATCTGCACATATCTACCTTAAAGCACCTTGTAATGTTGTGCTTGGCCCTCTCAATAACCCATAATAGTTCCCTGCATGCACCTGATCTATTCCTGAAAAGTTGCTCTCTATGTTTATTAGTTGGGAGTGGGGGCTGGTGTAGGGAATGTTGGGAATTAATAGGCAATGATATTGATATCTGAAGTGGGTTTCTCTCTAAAACTCTGTGCCAAGGCAGCAGGTGTGACATACATTGTTAAATTGATTAAGAGCAGTTCTAGGGGCACGTTTATCTTTAAGTTACGATCTCTACTGTAAAACTCATCTCATGTGAGCTAGACAAAAAGATATAATTACTAAACCAGGAACTGTGTAGAATTGACAAAATATTTGCACATATTAGCCCAAAATAGCTGAATTGGAGCAATGTTCCTATTCGTTTACTTTAGCCTAAAATTTACAATGACCTTGTCGATCCCCTCCAGTTCCCAATTTAGTGAATAGACCTGAAACATTGCAGACAATGACAGACAGTCCTGCGATCTGATTTAGGGAATCCAGTGGTTTTTAACATATGTTCACCCCTTTATTTGGCAGTTTGTATGTAGAGGTTATTTCTCTAGTGTTCACTGTACTTTGTGTCCCCTCCTCCAGAATCTGGACACCTTTTCCATGTTCACAGACATTACGGGCAATGTCATCGCCTTGGATGGGAGAGGACAGTCACCCTTCGACCCACAACACAAACACACTGCAGTTATTGTCGGTAAGTACATAATCACGGGAGCAAAGAAGGAGCCTTGTTAATAAAGCTTACACTCAAAAGATATATAGTTGCACAGTGCAGGCTGCGATATGTACGGTACCGTCAGTTAGTGGAAATGGGTGGAGGTTATTGTGTAAGAGCTGTTGTTAGTGGTGTAAATGTTTTCACAGCTTGTGTAAAACACTCTGTGTTGACCTCTCCTTGGACTGTGTATACTAATGAGTTGTAAATCTACTTGCGACAAAATTAAGACCAAACGTTAAAACCATTTCTATTCACAGTATTGATTATGGCCTCTCTGAACAATGTAAAGCCTTTTGAGGATTTGGTGACGTTGGCCATACTCTATTTTAGTTTTGCTCCTACAAGACTGACACCTGTCTTTTTTAAGGATCAATAAAGGAACCCAGACCACTTTATCTCAATGATAACTTTTTAACCTTGTAATGTAAAACATTGTCATCTTGTACAATACTTTGCAGGGTTAAACACAACTTTGTTGGCTGTCCCTAGAATTACTTCCCTGTGAGAACCCTGTTAAATTCAGTAGTCAATCCAATGCTATCCCTAGAGTAGCATTTAATTGGTGCAGCACATGTGCACTAGCCTCCCCTTGAGTCCCTATGAGGATGAATTGGATTGGCTGAGATCAACAGCCAGGGATGTGGTTTGGCCGTGTCGAGATGAGCGCATTGACAGGAGGAAGGAGCATACATATACTACAGGGGGAATACTATAGTGTTCGGAATATATGTTGGTATGTGTAGTGTTCCTTTAAAGCAATTAATGGAAGCTGCATCGCTGGCCACTGGCTCCTTTTTCCTACACCATTTAAAACCAATTTTCTCTAAAATAATTTAGGTTTATGTGTAACTTCTTTAATTGGCTTGCCATTTACTACAGATTGTCATGATTACGGTTTCCATTATTCAAATGCTTAAAGGAACACTGCAAGCCCCTGTAACCTCTACAGCCTGCGGTAGTTGTTATGGTACCAGGATAAGTAGTCAAATCATTTCTACCCGCTGGCAATGCATCATGGCAATTAGAAGTTCTACAATATTGACTAATAATCTAATGGCTGCAAGTGATTGTTATATTAATGGATTTGCCCCATATTGTGTAGATGGGGAGCTCTATACTGGGACAATGAACAATTTCAAGGGGAATGAGCCCATTATCTACCGTACCCTTGGGAACAGACAAAACCTGAAGACAGAGACCTCCCTCGGCTGGCTGCATGGTAAGTTACCGCTAGAAATACTGAAGATTTGTGAATTATATAGAATTTAAAAAAATGCCAACCTCAACGCCATTGCAGCCCAGAAATGTAAAGTTTATTGATTAACAAAGTGGATTTATAATAGAAAATAACATGCAATTCTGTAACAACATGTCTCAATCTGATTGTATCAGTCAGCACAATCCTGATCTCCTGTTAACCTTGTATGAATCCAGCTGATCCTTCCACAGAGTAAAATACGTTTCTTGAGAACATTATAGTTTATCTTGTATCATTCTGCCGAGAGACTTAGGAGTCATTCTATAACAGAAACTGAGTTTATTTAATCACTGAGGGGTTTATTCACAAAACTCTGAATTGTAGCAAATTTAAATGGGGAAGTTGCGACTAAAATTGCCAAACTGTTTTTCTCTTGCAGCGGATGCCTCATTCGTGGGATCGTTTAATCTGGCCGGTACTTCAGCAGACAGCAAAGTGTATTTCTTCTTTGCAGAGACCGCAAGAGAGTTTGACTTCTTCGACAAGCTGACTGCATCACGGGTAGCACGTGTATGCAAGGTTCGTTAAGTCTGTGTGAGGTGTGACAAGATTTGACTTGGTGACCACTTACCCGTGTTAATAAATGCACACTGGGAATTTGGAGGATCTAAATCAGTGGTTTTAAAATGCATTTATAAGTTGGTCCCTACTAGTTGTAACAGGCATATTAAAGGCTCACAGTTAATGTTTAATTTCTACAGTCTGTTGTATATAACTTTACCTGTGCATGGCTAACAGTTTTGCCAGCAAAAAGTTTACTTACTCAGTGTGAGCTCACATAGGAAGAATTTATTTCATGGCATTGGTTGTACTAAACCGGGAATTGTCCAGTGACTGGCCAATTTTAGGATGAACATTTTTTACAGTCGAGTGTCAGTTTAGTAAATAACCCCCATGTGATTAATAGCCAAGTTGTAAATGAAAGTACGATGGAGAGATTGTCATGGTGATGTTGGCAAATTTTATACATATATATATATATATATGTTCATTTAAACTGCAGGTACAGCGCATCGTCCACTTAAAGGGACACTATATTCACCAAAACAACTTTAGCTTAATGAAGCAGTTTTGGTGTATTGATCATGCCCCTGCAGACTCACTGCTCAATTTTTCGCTATATAAGAGTTAAATCACTTTTTTTTTATGTTTATGCAGCCCTGGCCACACCTCCCCTGGCTGTGACTGATACAGCCTGCATGAAAACAAAATGGTTTAATTTTCAATCAGATGTAACTTACTTTAAAAATGTGTATCTCCTGTTCTGTAAATTGAACTTAAACTGTACACAGGAGGCTCCTACACAGTCTAGCAAAATATTAAGAAAGCAGGAGTTAAGAAATTCTAAATTGAACATTACTCTTTGCAGTAAGTTTTTAGGAAGGCTGTGTAAGTCTATACCCCCAAACTGCTCTATTAAAGGGACAGTATAGTCACCAGAACAACTACAGCTTATTGAATTTGTTCTGGTGAGTAGAATATTACCTTCAGGCTTTTTGCTGTAAACATAGTCTTTTCAGAGAAAATGCAGTGTTTACATTACAGCCTAGTGATAACTGCACTGGCCACTCCTCATATGGCTGCTAGAGCTGCTTCCTATCTTAGTCTTGCCTAGTGTGCATCACAACATTCAGTATCTCCACCCTCTGCATGCAGACACTGAACTTTCCTCATAGAGATTCATTGATTTAATTTAATCTCAACACTTCTGATGATGTCATCAGACAGCTTACTGGTTTGAGGCAGACAGGGGCAAAACCAGCATCTTCAGGCTTGAATACAAGTAAGAGTTTACTATATTTATGTAGGCAAGAGGGGGCCAGGAGGTCTAGATGGTGGGTTTAACACTATAGGGTCAGAAATATATGTTAGTGTTCCCTACCCTATAGTGCTTCTTTTAGCAAAAGCTGTTTTGGTGCCTATAGTTACAATTTTACGCCCGGTGTCATTGACAATATTTCCACACTGAATTTACAATTTTTTTATTATATATGTCTGTGAAGCAAAGGATATGTCTCAAGCATACACTGTCCAGTTATTCTTCAAAGATTGGTTTTACTCTGTAAAATTACAGATCTTGCAAATATCCTGTTTGGCAATTTTACAGATAACAGCTGCTTGTAAAATGAAATTTCAACTGACTTTTTAGTTTTTAGCTCCCACATTTCATCATGAAAGACCGGACTTGTTTTGTCTGGTCATTGTTATTAAATTTAGTATATTAAAAGATAGAACTTGCTAAATATCACATAACACTCATATCTGGAAACATACCATAGATAATGAATACAAATAAAATAATCTTTCTCTTCCATGTAGACAAAAATAATTAAACCTTGGTTTGGGTGGTTGACCTGGCTTGTACACCTGTTCTTATATTTGGTTTGTGTCCCATAGAATGATGCGGGTGGGGATAAGGTTCTCCAGAAGAGGTGGACCACTTTTCTGAAAGCCCAGCTGCTTTGCTCCGATCCAGATGGTTTCCCTTTCAACGTCCTTCAGCACGTGGCCTTATTACACCCGGACGATCCCCAGCGCAGTATTTTCTATGGTGTGTTCAGCTCACAGTGGTAAGTACTGCATCCATTCATTCAAATCAGAAGCTGAACCAGGAAATGACGGGAGTATAAACAATGTGTCCTAAACACTACGAAATATTCCACCAATGCAAACAAATGGACATTGTAAAACAGTAACAGTCTATAGCACTCCAGCTATTGCTGAAATCACGTATATCTGTTTCTGATCAGCCTTCACTGGATTAAATAGACAGTAATGCAGTTAATTAGATCTCTCCTCCCTAAAAAGTCCATTACTAAACATTTAGCAACCTGGTGGGAGCTCAACTACTGCAATCAAACTCCTGAGTGTGAACAAATGTTATGTAGAACAGATCATTTTCCATTTAATGTCGAAGCTAGTTACTTGCATTGTATGGTTTGTAAAAATAGCCTCACTCACACTTATTCTATACATAATACAATTTCCAGTATGTGTATATAATGCATTGCTTCACACCCCTAGAAAGTCATTAGATTGTAGGGGTACCCCAAATCCAAGCCACTAAAAGTGGCACACAGACTGTATGACTAGTCGTTCTAGTAGGGCCTTTTTTCAGTTTTGGGTTTTACCATTCTATGCTTGTATTGGGGTGTACCATTATACCTTCGTATTGGGGTGTACCATTATACCTTCGTATTGGGGTGTACCATTCTACACATTGAAGTTACCCATTGAACTCTTCATTCTCAGATTATTATCTTTTTACCCCTAGAACCTTCCCAAAGTTTAAGATACTTTAATTGTAGAAATACAACCAAAGTGAATCTTCTTTCTGTTTGTACAAAACAGTGGTTTGGTTAATGTTTAGCTCCTATTACTATTTAACATTTATTAAGTGCAGTGTTAATGGTACACTAGTTTTTCCAATGAAGTCTCTAACAGCAGCGTATCTAAGAATAGGCAGGGAATTAGAGAGAGCGAAGAGGCTCTTACCAGAACTCACTTCCTGTTAGCTCAGTACTGATCGATCTTTTACTGAACACCAAACTGTATTACAGGCAGAAGTAGAAGAACTGGAAAGATCTTGATTACAGTAACAGTTTGGCTATTGTAGCATCACTTGCATAATTAGGTTTTTGGTTCCCTACAAGTCATTGTTTAGAGAGTAGGTGATCTGACTGTAAAATTCTCCTTCTCTCCCCATAACAGGCAGGCCGGAGGATCCAGTACTTCTGCAGTTTGTTCCTTTCAGCTGAAGAATATTGAAAATGTTTTTGACGGAAACTACAAGGAGCAAAACAAAGAGAGCTCGAGATGGACCCCGTACACCGGCCCTGTGTCCGACCCCCGTCCTGGCAGCGTGAGTACTGGCTGTGGGAGGACTTGGTTTGATCAAGGTGTTGGCTGATAGTAATATAATCACAATGTGTCCACCCTGTATGCCTAGGGTGAGGTGTTTAATTCATTGGACATTACAAAGCATGTTCGTACTGTGTAGATCAGCACAGAATAGCTCCAATCTGTCTGCTGCTAAATAAATGTTTCAGGAAGATCAGATTGGTTTCTTTGAATATTATATTGGTGGAATTTCCAGGGAATGTGCAATGTATTTAAGGTGTTTAAACTTTACATCTCGCATTGAAACCTGCAGAGGTCGTAAGAGAGGCTCATTTCATCTTTTAATCATGGGGGTTTTTTTGCTTTCAGCTGAGCACATTAAAATGCTGTCTTCATGGCAGCAGCGTTCTTCTTGGCTTCAGCGCCAAACTAATAAAAAGAATGCATAGCTTCATTTATGCTGGAGACATGCTTTTAAAAAACAAACATTTATACCTTCCACAATTACTGCCTAGTTAAAATCACTGGATAGACATACAGATTGGTGAATGTGGATGTGAAGGAAAGGGCAGGTGTCATGGGGTGACAAGTGCCTCATATAGGAAACATGTTATACAGATAAAAAAAGTAATGCGTAACATAAATAAAATCCTTGCAGACATACTGTTGAGTTGGTCTGCAATCAGCAACATAGAGAAGAGGGACCACAGTCCAGATTGTCCATACAACATAAAAATGGACAGCTGACCATTCAGAGTGCTTGATTGACATCTCTGCTGGGGCTGAGTTGCAGAATTTGTTTTACATATCAGTGCTGTTCTAAAACACTTTCCCAGCTGAGAGTTAAAGCTGGATGTTGTATGCAACGTTGATACTGCTTAGAGTGACTCTTTAATCCCATTAAAAAAAATAACAGGTCTTCTTCCATTTGTAGTGCTCCCCAGGCAAATTCTCAGACACAGACCTGAACTTCATGAAAGACCATTTTCTGATGGATGGGAAGGTTTCTCCCCTTGAACATAATCCACTGCTAATCAAACAAGGTCTCCGCTACACCCAAATCACCGTAGATTCAGTGCCAACAATCTCCGGCCGTAACTACACTGTCCTATTCCTTGGTACAGGTAAGATACTCGGTATGACACTGCCCTCTGCTGGTCTTGTGATGAATTCCAACTCATTGGTCTATTGAAAGAATTGGCTACAGTTTAATTAGCATTGCAGGCAACATTTTTTATTAACATAACTAAATAAGTAGACCACCCAGTAATGACAGTTTTATTTAAATTGAGCACAGGCCATGGTCTTTACATAAGAGGAGCATAATATACAATTAATAAACTTCTCCAAAACAAATAACATTTAAACTCATTTTTGCTGGCATTTTAAAAACCTGGCAAACCTATTTTACATTTGCATGTTGTATGTAGGCTACCTGCATTGCCACAACAGCTGATGCAGGCGTTTCATTATTCATAGAACAGTGGTATGGCAAACATATTTCGGGCACATTGTTGTATTGTTAGTAGTGGAAAATAGTTGAGCTGTATTCCGTTTAAGAGTGCAATAAAACAGGATATCTCTAGCAAGGCTAAAAGTAGCCCACAGACTGGACCATGTGTACTGGATGGTTTGTACCATCAGGTTAACGGGTAAGGCATATGAAAAAGCAGTAAAAGCAACATTGTATGGCAAAACCAGTATAGCTTATCATACTCTACATTGTGGGTTACACCTGGTCTGAGGGTGTTACATTAAAGATATATATAAAACAGTAGCTGATCAACTCAGCTGAACTAAGCCGACTACCCTTCTTAGGATTGGCATCGGTAAGATCCGTTGTTGCCATGGGGCAGGCACAGCTGTGAGCCTCTTGAGAACTAGTGAGGGTATGAACATTTGTAAACAAAGAACAAGAGGCGGACACCCGCTCTGATATGTAACTTAATGCTGAAATCAGTGATTAGGGTGAGGGGGATAGAGAGAGGGGTACGTAGACCCCAGAGCCAGCAGGGGAGAGTTTGGTTGTACGTGTCTCTAAGGAAATCTATCAGACCATACTTTATGCAGATTTAAGTATCTAATCATTGAGGGGAAAAAAATGGGTGTAATATTAAACATTAACTTGGATAATAGCATTGGTATACACATTGCATGGTAGTATAGAATGTTCACGCTGTCCCGGTGGCACGGTGTTGTTTCTTTGGGTAGCCGGGACAAACGGGCGGATTGTGGCAAAGTCCCATGTTGTCCATTTCAGATGTCGGTAACTTTAAGAGTCCCAGTCCCATTTGGGATCAGAAGGCTTCGTGGTGCAACCCATCTGTAGGGTTTCTTATGCTGTATCAGTACTCTGGGTAGTACATGGTGGCCTGGGATATGTCCTGATAGAACAGCAAGGAATGTCTCTCAAATTAGTATGGGGAGGTGTTGCGGACCGCTGATAGGAAAGCCTGTCTGTCTGGGACGTGCTGGAAACGCACGATTACATCCCTGTTGGTTTGCTGGGAGTTCACCTGCAGTTGTGGTAGCCTGTAGTACTCCTCCAACATTATGGCTTTGGCTTGTTTTGGAGCAAATAAGCTGGATAGCATCTTCGAATGAGGTGGGGGATTTACGCCATTGTAACGCTCTCAGCCTGGCCCCTTATCTTTACATTATTCCATCGCCTGCGATCTTCCATAGCTGCAACTTGGTGCTGGGTTTGGGTCAGCTCGGTCTCCAGGCTATTAATGCGGGCCTCATGTGCTGCTGTGCTGATTTCTGTCTCATGCAGTCTCACTGACACCCCATGGATTTCCTCTTTGAATGAGTTGATGTCTGCCGCGATATGTCGGTGTAGATCATCAAGGAGGGCTTTCAGTCGATCTTCAGTGTCTGGGGGGCTGCCCTGTGCCTTAGGCTCGCCTGCTCTCTGTGTCTCCGCCATCAGTTCCAGGTTTGAGAGTGAGTCTTCACTGGTCCTATTTTAAATGATTATCCCACACTCATAAAGCACTTAGGCTGAAATCTGCACCTCTAAACCTACATTTGCTTTGGATCACTCATCTACAGCCTGAATCCTGACTTTAAAGGGTTACTACAAGCCATGACCAATTCAATGATTTGAAGTGGTCATGGTGGCTGGAATCTAGATGTTTGCTAAGAAACGCTGCACATACAAAGTTTAACTCCTCTACGGTCAGTAGCTCAATCTCCGGGAGCGGCGTTGGGGTGTCAGCCAGCCCAGGACTAAAGATCTGAGCTGGCTAATGTCAATTTAATGTCTATCACATTAGGTGAGAGCTGTCAGCTGACACTCTTAGCCACTGAACGGTGATAGCTGCGGCTTCTGGTTTCTGCAGAAGCTGGAAGTGTGACACCGGACCACCAGAAAGTGTTAGAGCCCAGCAGCTAACCAGATAAGGGGGAAATCTGTTGCTAAACAGGGAAAGGGTACTCCTGGCATCAGAACAACTATGGAGGCTGTTGTAGTTATGATGATTGGAGTAACCATTTAAGTCACACGATTACAGCCTCCACCATTTTATTTTTTGCACAGCTATAGTGATCAGACATGTTTGAAGGGTTTGACTTTGTTACATTTTGTGTCTTTCAGATAAAGGGTCGTTGCAGAAAGTGGTTGTGGTAAATGACAAATATTCACATATCATTGAAGAGTTGGAACTTCTTCCAAATCAGGAGCCTGTAAAGAACCTCCTATTGGCCTCCAACAAGGTGAGACTCCCTGGGGCAGCAAACAATACTCCAAGCCTGCCACAGTGGTGATGATGCCAGCATGACCTGTCATTAATTTTAAAATGGTTTGACACTTGCCTGGTTGCAACCAGGTGCCTGTGTTGCTTCTAGTCTTCTCCAAGCTGGATGTCAGTTTATACAAGAACATTGACTGGTACTTTCTGCCAAGGAATGAATGCCTACATTGGCAGCGTGACCCAAGTCAGTGCCAAGCCATGTTATAGAGGAATGTAGTAGTTATAGTACTTGGAAAACTACTATCACCCAGCGTATAGAGTCTAAGCTTGATAGAGTAGAAACTAGTGAAGATAAACATAATGGCATTTAATTCTGAACCCCACCTCCTGCATACTGGGAAAACCACGTACCAAAAGTTATACTAAATTGACCAGAATAATAAGAACAACCCGATTTCAAATAATACAAATTCACATTCTAATTGATTGTCTGTTCTGAGCTTGCTTAGAAAAGAATAAAAAAAGCATGATCAATTTTTATTTTATTAGCAAACACTCTAAGCATCAAAACAACGTTAGCTTAATGAAGCAGTTTTAGTGTATAGATCATGCCCTTAGGCTGTAAAAGTCACAGTCAGGGAGGTGGGGCTAAGGCTGCATAAACCGAAAAAAGTGATTTAACTTCTAAATGGCAGAGAACTGAGCAGTGAGACTGTAGGGTGTCTATTCACCAAAACCACTTCATTATGCTAAAGGGACACTCTCTCTAGCTTTCCCCTACTTTGGAGTTTTCTTTTCATAATTATACTGGACCGTAGTTCTCCCCATGTCTAACCTCCAGATCCTATAATTTTAATAATTAGAAAACTTGGCATTGCGTCTCCAAGTCCTCTGGATAGGAGAACTGGGTATGTTACTTCCCCACTAGACATACTGTGCTGTCACGGCTTGTCAGAGAATCATTCCATTCACTAGCGCCTATAATCCAAAATGTTCCTCTCTGAGCATTGGATCGGACTGTTATCCAGTCACAGTCATAACACACACACACACACACACACACACACACACACACACACACACAGCAGGTTCGTACGTTAACTAGGAACATACTATAGTGTTAGGAATACAGATTCCACATGCTCTATGCCAGAGGTAGGCAACCGTCGGCATTATATCTTCCATAATGCTCGTACAGGGGTAACGCTGGTAAAGCATCAATGGTGATGTAGTCAACATCAGGTGTGCCGGAGGTTGCCTGTCCCTGCTCTATTCTATACTGTGCTCTGATTTTAAGATCTACTACCCCTGACACATAACGTGTGTGGCTGGCTAAAATTCATCCTTTGGATACTGATTTGTTTTTCTTTTGAAGTCTGTGATAGGAGTGGCTGCCTTTGCTCTGTGATTCTTCCATTAATACAAACCTCTCTTCCATTTCCATCAGCGGCTCCTCTACATCGGTTACACGTCAGGGATCCTGCAGGTGCCTCTTGCTAACTGCAGTGTTTACATCAGTTGCTTTGACTGTATTTTAGCCAGAGATCCTTACTGCGCCTGGGATGTTAAGAACCACATCTGCCGGTGGGCTCAGTCAAAGATCGACACATCGTAAGTAAAAAAAAATAAATAAAACAGCCAACAGTTAGGTACTCTAATCAATAGGTACTACATAACCATTTCATCCACTGGTGCCGTTTCTTCATGTTAAATCATTTAGAGGAAGTTTAAAACTGAAAATAGGTCACTGGCTGCTCACACCCTGCAGGTATAGCCAAGGCAGATATTACACACTTAGATATAAACAACAAAAATATATAGCAATACACAAGGAACCAAAATCCCACAGTGAACACTCAACATAAATTAATATATACAACCCCAGATGCAAATGTTTTTGCAAGCACTTCCCTCCTTCTATTTCAGTACCCCCATACCATGATGGTATATACTCTTGAAAAACAAAATCTATTTAAAAAAAATAAATTAATATATACAGCCATAAATAAGGTCTTAATGATGCTGGTACCAAAGTAATAGTATGAGACCTAAATTTAAATTGCTAGCACTATATTTAAAAGATGTGGTGTATACACCAAAACCATTTAATTAAGCTAAAGTTGTTTTGGTGCACAGTGTTCCTTTTAAGGGCCCGGATTTGCTATGCAAATCAAAAGTGGCTTAGAGTGTTACTGTTGGAGGGTAGGCATTTGATGACGTGTTTCTTATCTCTGCAGTGAATCCTGGTTACAGGACATTGAAAATGGACATCCAAACACCACTTGCAGCACCCAATCACCCAGAGGTAAAGCGACCTTTGCAACGGACACCAAACCAATGAAAGGTCAGACACGTCAGCCAGATGGCATGCAGGTTACAACAGCCTGGTCTCATTACTGGCTTAGGGGAATATGATGGGGACTTGGGGGGGAGCGAATTTCTACTTACCAATAATTGCAGCAATTTATTCAGGACTGGTGAGTTATACTGTAAGTCAGTGCCATAGCCGGCTCCTCCTCTTGGATATAACATCGCATTGCCATCACCATCTCAGTTGGCACTTGTATGGGTTCTTCAAAGTGGATTCCACTCATCTGTTAGAATAAAATGTAGAATTGGTTCTGATTCTTGGCAGCACTGGGCTACCACCGTTGGAGCCTACAGAAAGGATACCTAGCACACAACACAGGGGTATGTGTAAATAATGGTGCAATTTAACACAAAGTCACAGCATGGATAAACAGGTCTACAAAGAGCTACACATGAAAACATAATGGGACATATTAGAACATACAAACACCCAAAGATTTTGACTCACGGGGCTATATTTCTAGTGAAACCCTTTACATATAAATACAGACGTTGGTTATGCATCAAACGTGCCACTTTATTCCCCAAACCAGCTTTACCTATCAAAAAGATATCCTATACGGACTTACATGACTTAACATAATATGGCCACAGGGAGGAGCTCTAGAGATGTTAAACACTAACAAAATCAAGACTGAGTATTGCAAACCATTCATAAATAAAGATACTCTGATCCATTGGCTCCTGGGGCTAGAGACGCAACTTAAAGACGACTTTATCTTGGACATCTAAACGACAGGTCTGAAAATCAATTCAAACTCTCCCATAGAGAGAAAACACTGCATACAATATTCAGAACCCGCACCAGTGCAGGTGTTTGTGAAATACATTCCCCATGGTGCTTGGGCAAGCTATAATGCACAACTAGAGGTTGCCCAGTGTTAGATGCCTCTCGGAGTCTTTAATGCGTCGAAACATGACCTGCAATTTGTTTGTTTTTTTTTGTTTTCCTTCTTGCTTAATTTCTTCAAATGTCCTCAACTCAGCATGGAGTGAAAGCACCCTCTGGTGGTTTAATAAACTTTCCCCAGCCCATTCCATGGAAACCACAACATTTTCTCATCCTGGAGATGACTGATGATATTAACCCTGCTCTAATACTCCAATAAAATGTAATATTTAGTATGTATACCTGAATATATTCATGGGGGGGATTAATCTTAATAGTTTGTATGGCTGCAGCCTTTGCAAGCACTCCCCTTTTTCCCCAGTAGAGACTTTCAGCAAGCTGGAGTGCTTTGTGTGTAGAGTATTCCTATAACCCTTAGACGGTCAGTGGAGATAGGAAGACAAACAGTCAATATCTCTAGTCACTGGCTATAAATAGCAGCAATACACATTTAGTAAATGTCCTTTCTGGTTCTTAAACTGTTAATGTTATCACTGTGTCACACAAACAGTTATCTACCCTCTGGCACACCAGCTGTTACATTATTATTGGGAAAAATGATACCTTTACACCTCTAGTAGACAAAGAGTTAATATTGCTGCTCTCTGGGTCACAGACCGCTAATAAAACAAGCCGTCTGCACGTAAACAGTTCGAACAAATCTGTTTTGCACAAACAGTTTAACATTTATTCCTTCCTGGCACACAAACCGTTAATAGCCTTACTATCTGGCACACACACGGTTAACATTGCAACCCTCTGGCACACATACAGTTACTCTAACACCCTTTTGGCACACAAACAGTTAATAAAATACTTCTGTCAGACCATGTATCTACTAAAATACAGGAAAGTTTCTTACCTGAAACACACAGACACACCGGGGAGATTCTGTCCGAAAACACGCAGGTAAAACAGTGATGGGAACCAAGAAAACGTCCCCCTCCTCACACACCTCATACCCACCCACCATGGGTGGATTTGATTTATAGATCTGGTCTCCACCCCCTTCCAATCAGAAATCAATAACACTTGGGCCCAGCAATGCATTAACCCTTTACAGGCCACTCCACCCAACCATTAACCCCTTCCTGTCCCCACCCAATCAGTAACCCTTTTGAGGCCACAGTGGATACTCATTCACCCTTTCCTGGCTGCTCAACACAATCATTAACCCTTTCCTGGCTGCTCCACCAGAAAGCGATAACACCTGGGGCTGGCAGCACATTAACCCTTTCCTGGCCGCACCGGCCAACCATTAGCCTTTTCCTGTATTATCCCGTTATGACGAGCAGCATAACCTGAGCACCTTTTCCTGGTTCCCTGGCCAAAACTAAAAATTTTGTGCATCTCCTTTCTAATCAATATAGCGTGTGCAGAATTGCCTGTCCAGGAATCCATTAACCATGACTACACCGTATAATCATTAGCCCTTTTCATGCCCCACCCCTGCTTAACATCAGTGAATATCACCTTGTCAGCATTGTTTGTCCAAATAAAACATTAACCTTTATTGTTTATATGATTTACATGTTTTTCAATAGAGACTAATTTTCATTCCACACATGCAATAGCTGTATCCAATGTGTGCCCAAATAACGTCTTCTTTAGATCTTCTCCACCTTGTGAAATGGAATATTATTTGTAATGAATTTGACTTTCCTATATTAGAGCCTGCATGTAGAGAAATGGTGCAGGTTAAGTCACTGTTTATGCAGCCCTAGCCATGCCCCCCATGGCTGCCAAGCATACAGCCTTCCATGAAAAATGGTTTAATTTTCAGTTAGATCATACAGTACAGTGTGATTACATTATACGTTCCTATCTCCTGTTCTGTTAACTGAACACTAATCACAGAAGGTTCCTGCAGTCTCTATGAATTATCACTTTAACAGAGTAGAAGATAAGAAATTCTAAATTAAACAGACTGTGTAATAAAAACAGTTTAAAAATGTACAGGACATGTGTAGGGTGACTGTGTTAGTCACATGCAGGGAGGTTTGACTAGAGTTGTATAAACAAAGTAATTTAACTCCTAAATAGTAGCTAATTGAGCAGGGAGACTGCCGGGAGCATAATATATACACAAAAACCTCTTCCCTAAGCTAAAGTTGTTTTGTTGCTCAGAGTGTAAACCCTCCTGGTTGGCAAACAGGCAGCAGATGCACCCTTTGTCTCAATTCTTCTCTGTGCGGCGGGCACAGTGGTGCTGCGGGCAGAAGACGGTTTTATTGCTGAATTCGAAGTAAAATTTATTTTATGACACAGTGAAAGGGGGAGCAAAATCTAAATAATAAAGGAACAGTCCAATGTTAGAGACACATGTATTTTTCTGACATTTCTCCTATATAATATATATTATAATTGATTTCACAATCTCCACTGGCAAGACTTGTGCTAAGCATGCTGCCCTCTGATTTTCCCACCTGTCAGGAAAAAAGAAAAGTAGGGCCAAGGGTTACAGTGA
Organism: Pelobates cultripes; assembly: GCA_933207985.1. Taxonomy (NCBI): domain Eukaryota; kingdom Metazoa; phylum Chordata; class Amphibia; order Anura; family Pelobatidae; genus Pelobates; species Pelobates cultripes. Next base: position 22,790,220 of record OW240924.1, read on the forward strand.
AAAAAGAGGGAACATTTAAGTCTCCTGTAAAAACATATCAAGGGGGAAAAAAAATTTAATTGGTTTTTACAAACCTGCTTGATCGACTTTTTCTTTTATATAAGCCTATGTTTTCAGTTTGGGTCTTTTGGCATACATGTAGATTTACTTTATTGAATAATCCTGACAGAGTATCCCAACATTGTATCTAGATTCTAGAAGACCGTAGCTATGTGTAATCACACACTACAGAGCAGGGATAAACTGCACCATCCTGCTAGATCACATGCGGGGTGTTATGGAACGTGATGCTGTGACTGTGTGACACAAGCCGTCTCCCTATTCACTGACAGTCCCCACAGCCAGTATTGAGCTCCTGAGGAGGAAAATGCTGTGAGGCTCAAAGCTTCCACTTGGTGAAACGTGTCTGTGAGGGATCCAGAGAACTGAACATGGTCAGGCTTTGTGTCTTTACTCCGTCTCATAGACCGGTCCTTTTTAATGAGCTCCCAGAAAGTTGCACTGAACTGGACGTAATCAAGTCTCAGGTTCTGACACTCATTAATTGGGGCTGTATAGAAGGAACACAGACTGTCCCAGAATAGTGTGACTGGCTCTTGCACTCATTATCCAAACCTTGTAGTCCGTTGTTTTTTATGGCTAACATAGTACTTCAAATGTAGACATATTTACAGCTGGAAATCCAACTAATGTTTTTTTGCCTCTTTATTTACAGTGGCTAACTACACTGCCAACTATAATACCATCCTGAAACTGCAATGCCCCCAACACTCTGCTCTGGCAACATACACCTGGAAGCATCCATTGTTGAAATCCTCGGACAAGCAAATGGTAACGTCTCAGGACACGCTTGTGATCATCGTTAAAGGAGACACCTTGGGATTGTATGAGTGCTGGGCTGCAGAGAATGGCTTCACCTACCAAGTGGCTAAATATTGGGTCAAGGACCCGAGCGGGGTGGATGTAACACATAAGGACTCTGAGAACACTGACAGTAACATGGAAACGTCTCCTCAATTCACTGGTAACAATTACTATACACATTTCGTGGTGGTTACTATATTGCTGGTGTCCACCTTGTGTGGGATTTTATTTTTTTTTCTCTACGGTTGGCGAGATAATCTAAAAGCTAAGAGTAAAATCCAAGGGTGCAATACCCCAGAAACGGAAAAACTGTCTGATGCCAAAGAGACGACGCGTTTGAATGGGATCTGCCAGAATGACATGAACAACCCCAACATGTGCTGTGTACCAGTGAGTGGGTCAGATGCTATGATGGACCTAGATAACAACACCGTGATAGTACGAACATCTAATGGGAGGGCCCCACTCGAGGATGCGTCGGATGTCTAAATGTTGTTTTGTCTTGTCAGTGACCCTGGAGAATGCACTGCATACATTCCATTACATGAACATATGAGGTCACCATTCACTCTCTCAGAGGTGGACAACCAACAAGGGGCCTCATCTACCAAATGGAACCACAAAAGACACTGTTTTAATGAACACAGGTAAATGCACTGTGTGACACGGTCCCAGTGGTACAATTCATAGATTTGTTTTGTAATTTTATAATGTGAAAAAAAAGGACAAGGCTTATGCTGTTAATGTTAATTTCACAGGACTACAAAAACTCAAACCCCCAAGGATTTATTTTAAGAAGCAACTACAGCAGGATGACAGACTATAGTGAAGCAGGTGCCACCTCCACCTCCGGCTATTAATGTGGATTGATTGATGACATGGATCGATGAATTACACTTAAGGGATGCCACCCTGTGTGTGCCAAATTCAAAACAAATGAAATTTTCTGCAGTAACAAGGAGTAACACATGTGACTATAAAACAATACCAGGTGGCCAGTGTGAAACATACATTAGTAAAACCTATGTCTGCCTCAGTTGTTATTTTGGGTGGCTGAGAGTGAATAGATCACAGGTTGGCAGATGGAATACTCAGCCGAGCTACAGGATCAGAGCCTGACTTCACTTAATGCATGTTTGTTGCTAGGATCCCAGCTGGATGCAGCTCTATGGACAATTGGAGAATGTAGGACCTGGACCAGGGGGGTGGGAGGGAGGGCGGTTATGCTATATGTCAAACACTGTATTTCAAGAAACCACTCTTTTGCCCAAATCATATCAGTATTATGAAAAGTGGAATAGCATGTTCCGCAAAACGTGCTTTGTGTATATTTTGAGTTTTATTTTATTTATGTAGATATAAACTATTATTTTTAATGACCATGTTTAAATATGTTTATTTCTAGGGGTACTGTTGAAATAAATATATATATATATAAAAGTTGCATATACAAAATTAGGATACGAATGCAAGTTTTGCATGAAGTATATATACACAATACGGGGCGTTATTACTCCATAAAACCTTACCTACATTAGCATCCTATTACTCCATATAACCCTATATAAAAATAAAGAGGAGCACACTCATAGAAAATTAATCTTTATTCAATTGATACTCAAATATATCCTACATATTACACAAATAACACCAAAGGAAATGTAAAAAAATAATACATATGAAATACAAAAGACAAAACGAGCATTTAATCAGATAAAATCAAAACTGACCAACTCCTACACAGGCCTGATATACCAAGATATAAAATACAAAAATTAAAAAAAAAATAGATTTACATACCAAAAAGAATCCCTTGCGTATCCTCCCTTGAGAAAGGATCGCAGCAGAAATGTTGGGAGGGGGGCCTTTTTTGGTTTCCGCTCATCCTTCTCTTATACTGGTACTGCCATTCTTTTTGGTATGTAATTCTATTTTTGGATTTCATATGTTGGTATATTGGGCCTCTTGTGCTGTTAGACCTGTGTACGGGTTAGTCAGGTTTTTATTTTATCTGATTGAATGCTTGTTTTGTCTTTTGTATTTCATATATATTCATTTTTGGATTTCCTTTGGTAATATTTGTGTAATATGTATGATATATTTTAGTATGAATGGAATAAAGATTCATTTTCTTGGGGTGTGCTCCCATTTATTTTTATATTGGATTGTTGGGGACCGGGATTTAGAGTGAGCACCTGATTATTTTTCTTTATATTCTGTGTACTGTGTTTTACATGGTGTCCCCTCCATGGTAATACTCCATATAACGCTCCCTATAACTCCTCATATTACTCCATATAACCCTCCCTATAACTCTTCCTATTACTCCATATAAGGCTCCCTATAACTCCTCCTATTACTCCATATAACGCTCCCTATAACTCCTCCTATTACGCCATATAACGCTCCATATAACTCCTCCTTTTACTCCATATAACGTTCTCTATAACTCCTCCTATTACTCCATATAACCCTCCCTATAACTCCTCCTATTACTCCATATAACCCTCCCTATAACTCTTCCTATTACTCCATATAACCCTCCCTATAACTCTTCCTATTACTCCATATAACCCTCCCTATAACTCCTCCTATTACTCCATATAACTCTTCCTATTACTCCATATAACGCTCCCTATAACTCTTCCTACTACTCCATGTAACGCTCCCTATAACTCCTCCTATTACTCCATATAACGTTCTCTATAACTCCTCCTATTACTCCATATAACCCTCTCTATAACTCCTCCTATTACTCCATATAACCTCTCCCTATAACTCCTCCTATTACTCCATATAACGCTCCATATAACTCCTCCTTTTACTCCATATAACGTTCTCTATAACTCCTCCTATTACTCCATATAACCCTCTCTATAACTCCTCCTATTACTCCATATAACCTCTCCGTATAACTCCTCCTATTACGCCATATAACCCTCCCTATAACTCCTATTATTCCATATAACGCTCCCTATAACTCCTCCTATTACTACATATAACGCTCCATATAACTCCTCCTTTTACTCCATATAACGTTCTCTATAACTCCTCCTATTACTCCATATAACTCTCCCTATAACTCCTCCTGTTACTCCATATAACCCTCCCTATAACGCCTCCTATTACTCCCTATAACTATTCATATTACTCCATATAACGCTCCCTATAACTCCTCCTGTTACTCCATATAACCCTCCCTATAACTCCTCCTATTACTCCCTATAACTACTCATATTACTCCATATAACTCTTCCTATTACTCCATATAATGCTCCCTATAACTCCTCCTATTACTCCACATAACGCTCCCTATAACTTCTCCTTTTACTCCATATAGCGTTCTCTATAACTCCTCCTATTACTCCATATAACACTCCCTATAACTCTTCCTATTACTCCATATAACGCTCCCTATAACTCCTCCTATTACTCCATATAACATTCTCTATAACTCAACTATTACTCCATTAAACGCTCCCTATAACTCCTCCTATTACTCCATATAACCCTCCCTATAACTCCTCCTATTACTCCATATAACCCTCCCTATAACTCTTCCTATTACTCCATATAACCCTCCCTATAACTCTTCCTATTACTCCATATAACCCTCCCTATAACTCCTCCTATTACTCCATATAACGCTCCCTATAACTCCTCCTATTACTCCATATAACGCTCCCTATAACTCCTCCTATTACGCCATATAACGCTCCATATAACTCCTCCTATTACTCCATATAACGCTCTCTATAACTCCTCCTATTACTCCATATAACCTCTCCGTATAACTCCTCCTATTACGCCATATAACCCTCCCTATAACTCCTATTATTCCATATAACGCTCCCTATAACTCCTCCTATTACTCCATATAACGCTCCATATAACTCCTCCTTTTACTCCATATAACGTTCTCTATAACTCCTCCTATTACTCCATATAACTCTCCCTATAACTCCTCCTGTTACTCCCTATAACGCCTCCTATTACTCCCTATAACTATTCATATTACTCCATATAACGCTCCCTATAACTCCTCCTGTTACTCCATATAACCCTCCCTATAACTCCTCCTATTACTCCCTATAACTACTCATATTACTCCATATAACTCTTCCTATTACTCCATATAATGCTCCCTATAACTCCTCCTATTACTCCACATAACGCTCCCTATAACTTCTCCTTTTACTCCATATAGCGTTCTCTATAACTCCTCCTATTACTCCATATAACACTCCCTATAACTCTTCCTATTACTCCATATAACACTCCCTATAACTCCTCCTATTACTCCATATAACTCTTCCTATTACTCCATATAACACTCCCTATAACTCCTCCTATTACTCCATATAACATTCTCTATAACTCAACTATTACTCCATTAAACGCTCCCTATAACTCCTCCTATTACTCCATATAATGCCCTCTATAACTACTCCTAATACTCCATATAATGTTCCCTTTAATGCCTCCTATTACTTCAGGTAATTTCCCTATAACTCCACATTGTTTTAGCATTATTATTATGTTATTTATATGGCGCCAACAAATTCCGCAGTGCTTTACAATGGGTGGACGAACAAACATGTAATTGTAACCAGTCAGGTTAGACACACAGGAACAGAGGGGTTGAGGGCCCTGCTCAATGAGCTTACATGCTAGAGGGAGTGGGGAAAAATGACACAAAAGGTAAGGGTAGTATTCGACTAATCAGTCGAGAGCTATTAACAGTTTAATTGATACGCTTTTATGAAGAAGTGGGTTTTTAACTATTTTTTTGAAGGAGTGGAGCCTGGGTGAGCATCTAACGGAGAAGGGAAGTGAGTTCCACAGGAACGGTGCAGCCCTCGAGAAGTCTTGAAGTATCAGAGGTGGAAGTACGGACAGCAGATAGACGTAAGTCTTCATGAAACCCCTCATCGTAACCAGGTCCACCATTGGTAATTATTGGCCCAGTACATTTTATTTTAGGCTAAATTACTCGACCTGCTGCAGCTGTGTACGGCCAGCAACCCTCAACTAGTTCTAGCCCCAGCACCTTGCTCATCCCCAAACCCCTGTTTCCATTCCACTAAAATAGACTCCAAATAACTGCAAACAATAATGCCAGCTCACTGCCAACACTAATAGTCACAGTATCAGTGTAAAAAGAGAAAAGGTTATCATCAAGTCAGTCGGTACATGTGGCAGAGGTCTGCATGGGGTGAAATCAGTTAAAGGACCACTATAGTACCAGGAAAACATACTCGTTTTAATGGCACTATAGTGCCCTGAGGGTGCCCCCACCCTCAGGGTCCCACTCTCTGAAACTGATATGTTTACAGCAAAGAGGGTTAAACCTAGCTGGACCAGGCACCCAGACCACTTCATTAAGCTGAAGTGGTCTGGGTGCCTATAGTGGTCCTTTAACAGTACATTTTGAGAAAAAAAAAAAAAAAACTGTTTTACATTTTTGGGGCAAAGTAACAGCCTCCCACTCAGGGTCCAATTTCTGTTTTATTTCTAATCTTTTGCAAGATAGACCTTCAATACTTACACCAATCCCATGGTCCCATTTACCTTGCCAGCTGTATGCCCATATCATGCCACCCCAGGGAGTCGGTATATGGTGTCATACCCCTGTCTGTCACACACAGCAACAGCACAATGAAGAGGTCAATGCTGCAACAGGCACATATATCATGGAGGCCAGATCAGATCTCCAGGGCAATGTAGGAGTGAGCATTCATGACACACAGGTCACAGCACAGACCCCTTTTTAGATTTAAAATGATTATTTAAAAAAGAAAATAAAGTGCCTGGATATTTAGCAGAATGGTCCATTCACATTCCAATCCAAAGCATCCAAGGCCTGAACTGAGGTCTATAATTCCTACTATTACACCATATAAACACTGCTATAACCTCTCATATTGATCCATAGAATACTCCATTAGGCTCCTCCTAAACACACAAGTACCTGCTATTTCTGGAATTGTGAAAAACTGACTGGTATCATAAGACCGCATCAAGTACGATCTGTTTACATTTACAGGCGCCACTTATACCATTATCAATTCTGGTCCATTAAAACCTCTTAGTTCCATCGGGAAGTTCAATGTGCATTAAGAAAACACTAACATTTGAAATACAAGCCTGTATTCCTCCATATCATAAACATACAGTAAAATTACTTTATTTTATTTAAAAATAGTAATTTTACATTATATCTCACTCGGTGTCGTTTTGCCACAGCTGCTGCTGCTGCTACTCCCCTGGCTGAGATCATCAGTTATAATGATCTCAGCCAATCCAACACTGTGCAGTAAGTATCGCAGTGTGCCAATCAGTATGTCCTCATAAAGATGTATTAGCTTAATGCAGGAGGAGCATTTGACATCTTCATGCGGATCGGGGGTCCTGCATATATTGAGTGGCAGCTACTACAAATGTTAACATTGGGGGAGTCTATTTCCACCAGGACCCCTAATTTAAGCTGATATGACACGTTTGGTACAGGAATCTACTATGAGGAGACCTGAGTGATGCATTATGTGACCACGCTGGTCTAACCCTCAAAAACTTCTCATAGTCTCGTTTAGTGAAATGGAGCCATGAACACAGCAACACCAAGCATCAAAATCATGATCTCTAAGTTTGTGACACAAAATGACATTTAGTGAAAAAATGTCTATGACCACTTTCACATGTCTTAGGAAAAAGGAACATATGACATGCATATTGTACAGCGTTACAGAATCTGATGGCGCTATATAAATAATAAAGTAATAATAATTATATACTAAGATTTAGGATTGAGAAAGCTAACTGCATTAATGGTCTTAAAAGTAACATTCCAAGCACTATAACTACTAATGCACACTAGAGTGGTTATGGTGAAAGGAGTGCCGTGGCTCCCCCTATTGTAAGTCAAACCATTTAATAATGTTTTGACTTCTCACCTGGGGTTTGCTGGGTCATCCTGTCCCCTCTTGCTAGGAGCTTTTGTTAGCCTTTCTGAGCAAAGCCCAGCCATGCAAGGCCAGTTCACTGGCTGACAGCATCCGCTGTTCACTCTCAGTCAATGAACTGGACTTAAATCAGAGCTGAGAGCTTACAGGTGCAGTGGAGACAGGAAGCAGTGCCCAAAGCACCCTAAATAATAGGTCAAATTTTCACTAAACATTGAGAAGAGCACCAGATTCCTGCTGGCACCATAACCACAACAGCAATCTGAGCTCATGCACTGTTCTAGGTGTGCCTACATAGCGTGATACTTGGTTAGGATTGCCATCACACCCACCAGCAACATGGGAATGTGGTCAGGGTTACAACAAAACATTAGAGTGGATGGAAAATTGGATTCGTATAGATGATGGAACAGCATGGGGCAACAAAGCATAACCCCTTGAGGACCGATGACGGTTCAGGACTGTCATAACGGTATTGGGGTCCTTACCTGATCACCATTGTTCCCCCGGCAGCGATTAGCGTTTCTTCCGGTCTGGGGGGACTACCTGACAGTCTCCCCGCGGCATATTAGGACCCCGCGGCCATGTGATCGCTCGATCACATGGCCACAATAGGTGCCTGTGTATCTGCCTGCAGGGGCACTGTCTGTGCTGACAGGCAGCCTCCCTGCATCTGTAAAATCAAAAATAAAGTTTAAAAAAATCAATCAGTGTAAAAATATATATATATATATATATGATATATATATATATATATACATGTATATCAATATTATGTATATATATATATATATATATATATCTTATATACATAATGTCAAACTAAGTGTATTTTTATATTTATATATAAATATAAAAATACACTTATAATTAAATTACACACACATATATATATATATATATAATAACTATATATAGTATATATATATTATAAAATATAAATACTAAGTAAATAAAAAATAAATACAACAATGGAAAAACAATTTTTAATAATGTTTAAAAATTATATATATATATATATATATATATATATATAGATATAATTTTATTCTAACGGTATTTTGATATTAATATATATATATATATATATATATATATTTATATCAAAATACACTTAGAATGAAATGATATATATATATATATCTATGTATAAATAAATAAATAAAAATAATACAAAATATACATATGTCCATATACATAATTACATAAATAATTTCATAAATATACATGTAGACTTCAAATATATAAATATGTATATTTAAATTCTACATGCATATTTATGTAATATTTTTACATAATTAAGTAATTTTATTGATTACAATTTAAAGGACATGCCTGACAACTCAGGCCGAAAGTCCACAGAATTTAATTTGCTAGCACTGTGTTTAACCCTGTAACTTTCTATGACACCCTAAAACCTGTACATGGGGGGTACATTAACAGCACCCAAAACAGTAAAACATATCACAGCGATGATATTGTCAGTGAAAGTGCCGTTTTTTGCATTTTTAACACACAAACAGCACTTTCACTGATGATATTATTGCTGTGATACGTTTTACTGTTCTGAAACACTAATATTTTGTGTTCAGTGAATTCTCCCGAGTATAACAGTACCCCACATGTACAGGTTTTATAGTGTTTTTGAAAGTTAAGGGTCAAATATAAGGTTTGATTTAACTTTTTTTTTTTCATTGAAATTTGTCAGATTGGTTATGTTGCCCTTGAGAGCGTATGTTAGCCCAGGAATGAGAATTACCCCCATGATGGCATACAATTTGCAAAAGAAGACAACCCAAGGTATTGCAAATGGGGTATGTTCAGCCTTTGTCGTAGCCACTTAGTCACAAACACTGGCCAAAGTTAGCGTTTTTTGCATTTTTAACACACAAACAAATATAAATGCTAACTTTGGCCAGTGTTTGTGACTAAGTGGCTACTAAAAAAGACTGGACATACCCCATATTGAATACCCTGGGTTGTCTACTTTAAAAAAATATGTACATGTGAGGTGTGATTCGGGGATTTATAACAGATAACAGTGTTACAATGTCACTATTGATAAATAAAAAAAGATATATTTTGAAACAGCAATTTCCTACTTGTACTTACAGTCCTATAACTTGCAAAAAAAAAAGCAGGTAAAAACTGGGTATTTGTAAACTCAGGACAAATTTTTTTTCATTAGATTTTGTAGATAAGTAAAATATTTTTCAAGTAAAAAACATGTATTTGTTTAACATTTTTCACTATATTTTTTTTTAAAGTAAAATATATGACATGATACAAATAATGGTATATAAAGAAAGCCCTTCTTGTCCTGAAAAAAACAATATATAATTTGTATGGGAAACGCAAATGAGAGAGCGGAAAATTACAGCTAAACACAAACACAAGAAAACCGCTCTGGTCCTTAACGTACAACATGGCCAAAACAGGCCGGTCCTTAAGGGGATAAAATATAAAAACCTCAAAAAAACAAACAACAATAATAAGAAACAAACTCTGTTCAGTATTTAATATGTGCCAGAGAGAAGCAAAGGTGTAATCGATCTGAATTACTGGCAAAATCCCGGGATTAATGGGAGCTATGGGATATAATTATAAACATAGGCGTGCGCAGCCTATTGCATTAGGGTGTGCACCCTAAAGCACAAGCACATGCCGCGTATATATATATGTATGTATGTATATATATATATATATATATATATATATATATACACACATACACTGCTGTGTGTGTGTAGTGTGTGAGGGTGCTATGTGGGTGAGGGTGTTTGTGTGTGTGTGCACTTGTGAGGGTGCTGTTAATGTACTGTGTGTGAGGGTACTGTTTGTGTGTGAGGGTACTGGTAGTGTGCTGTGTGTGTGTGCTTGTTAGGGTCCTGTTAGTGTGCTGTGTGAGGGTGCTGTTTGTGTTTGTGAGGGTACTGTTAGTGTGCTGTGTGTGTGTGAGGGTGCTGTTTGTGTGCTGTGTGTGTTTGTGAGGGTGCTGTATGTGTGGGTGTTGGTGCTGTGGGTGCTGTGTGTGATGTGTGTGATGTGTGTTCTGTTTGTGTGCTGTATGTGTGAGGATGCTGTGTGTGTGTGTGTGTGGGTGATGTTTGTTTGCTGTGTGTGTGTAGGTGCTGTATGTTTGTGGGTGCTGTATGTGTGGATGTGTGCTGTATGTTTGGGTGATTTGTGGGAGTGGAGGTGGGGGCAGATTAGTTAATAAATATCCCCCCTCCCTTCTTACCTCCTGAGCTGATCGTGCCCCATTGCTGCCTAAGCAATAACTGGATAATGTCTAGTATTGCAGAAACATTAAATGCTGAATACGTTATTCACTCAATGACTATTCCTTTCCCACTATCACAGGAAACGTACAGATCCTCTAAATAACCCGGAGGTAGTTACTGGCACAGCCAATAGGAAACTGAAACTGAAATGTGCACCGCAAGGGAGTAAGAGATTATAAGAGCTCCAAAAATATAAAGCTCTGTATGTAACATACTTAATGATGGCATTTCACAGAGACAGGAGAGCCATGTAAAATAACTAAATTCCATTTTAATCTCTGATATTCCCTTAAACTGCTCTTTAAAAGTATATGAAAACCATATTTCCTCTCCTACTAACTCTAAAATTGAATGTTATTAAAGTAAAATAAATTAAGTCCCTTTCACTAGCATTAAATCCCGGCCTTCGTACATTATCACAGCACAACGAATGAAACCCACGCTCAGCCACATCTCTAGTGTTAGATAGTCATGCAAAAGGTTTATTTACAGTATTAGCTTGGTTAAAATAAAGCAACAAGCACCATAGTCTCTACAGCTCACAGTTAGTTGTAAAATCACTCTTTAATGATTATGCTGTTTGGAGTGTTTCTTTAACACATACAACGTGTTATAAAATGGAACATTACACTACATGTATAATTGATTATAGAAGATTTATCTATGCAATCCTAGACTGTGAAACTTCTCAATTGGCGTGATTTTACTGAGCTGTAAGATAATCTATCTATCCATCAATTAAATGTTTAACACAGAAGTAATATGCCCAGGTAACCACCTGCGGCCTCTACTTTGGTGCTTGATTAATGCCGAAGCATTTGTTCTAGCAGCAAAAGGCAACAAACAATGATAGGTTGAGGGCATCAGGTGATGCTCTAAAGCCTCTCATTGGCTGCCCATCTCGTATGCGTACATTTTTTAACCTTGACTTGTGATGGGCAGTCAGTCATAGGCTAAGAGGGTTAGCAAACGCTCTCAGACTATTACTGGACCCCCTTTTGTTGCTCAGCCAGACAATAAAAGTGAGGCAGCTGACACCTTTTGAAAATGGTTTGTTGCTAGAACGTAACATGGATAAAGTGGTTATGGTAACCAGAGTACTCCTTTAAGGTTAGTGCTGGGGTTCCTTTTCTCTTAGGGAAACAATTGGGAGAGGGTAACAGGTGTGATTTGTGTCTGCTGTCTTTGAAGAGTACACAAGGACTACACAAGCTATCGTGGCAAATTCTGCCTCAATTCTTAGTTTGGCTTATAACTGCGGCGATTTCCGAATGTCATGTGCTACGTCAAACTCTAGCATAGAGCCAAATTACACATTATACTGTGTTGGACAGCAAACGTGGTTAGTGAAATTAAAGATAATGAGGCACTAGACATTACCCCCAAAATGTAACTCTGCCCCAGACTTTGTTTGTTCCACAACTTTCATCCCAAGTACTCAACCCCTGACGTCAGACATTGTTCAACACCATAAACAAATAGATACACGTATGTGGGTAAACAACCACTTCAAAGAGGTCTGACTCTTCGGCAGATACGCAATAACAGCCATAGAAGGCAAAACAATACGCGGCCTGTTTTTTAGGATGTACACGATCTGATGACCCCAAACAAACTGAGTGACGGCACAAATTCTGTCACAGCAGAGTAGGTATGTTTGAGAGCACTATACTACTTCCAAAAATACCCCAAAATCTTGACATATTTAGTTGCTTGGCCTCTTAGCATCTCCAGCCTTTAGAAAAGGAGGAACCTAAGCTGCAGAACTACTCATGAAGAAGTTTAACCAGAACTGAAAGAGCAGTAACGGATAGTTATCAGTTATGAAATTGTTCTGAAAAGTGATTAAATTACATCATTATTTTTATCATATTTATTAAAGTGATCTAAAATGTTTCAGAGAACAAAAAAACACCAAATTATTTGTAGTTTTTTCTAATCTAAACCCACTAATGAGGTATATTGCAGGGAGAGGAGCTGGGGGGAGTGACTCAAATTGTGTCCAGTCTATCTCCTGGTAGATCAGTTTGGATAGAGAAGCTGAATTAATGGTAGCACAGTTTTTAATGAATGCTGTGATGTCTTTTGAAAAAACAAAATATTGTCTAACTAAGATATATAGAATACACAACGGTGAGCTGTGTATAAATAGTAGTAATGCAATTAAAGGTTTTGGAGACGTCATAAAAAACCAAAAGACGGAATGTTGAGTGTTCAATGAATGTCTCCAGAACCCTGAGCGGTATTTTACCATAACACGTACTTCAGCCTTATGTATCTATTATAATTTATATGACACTGTTTAAATTAGGAATTGGACTAGGGTTCCTCTGATCTTAGGCAGTACCAGGACATACATGGTGGGAGTTAAATTGCAAGCAGCAGTTACTTAATGTGACTGCTGTCTTTAATTCAGCTCCTCTCCCTACTAGGTTTAGAAAATGTGTCTGTCTCTGCAGATCCTCCCCCAACACATCAATATCTGCTGCCTGTGAATAACTAACTTCATGCAGGCTGGTACATGAAAGTCACAGTGCTGCCTAGATATTGGGGGCCCTGTACCATCACAGTGTCAATTACACCATGTGTTAATCTGTTATGAATTGACATTCTAAGTCCCCATAACAATCTGTTCTTCTAAAATCTTTTTTTTTTTTAACTGAATAACCCCCTCAATTAACAGCGGTGGGCTGAAAGGAGCTACCAACACAAAATAAGCTGTGACAATGGCTAGATTTAAAGGGACACTCCACACACCTAAATAACTTTAACTTTCTGAAAAGCTTTATGTATGAAAAGTGTGTTCTCATTTTATCATTTTACAAAAAGTACAGATCTCAATAGAAATTGACACTTTTATAAATTAACATTGTTACATCCCCCTGGCTGTCAATCAGACAATTGGTTTTGTTACTTCCTGGTTTGGTTAGCTCAGTGGCACTAAACTCAAGAGGCAGGGAATTGCTTAGAGCACCTGCCTTACAAAGACTTCCCATTGGGAAGTGTGTGATTGGGCAATGGAAAAACAGGATTGTATTCCTCCAAAAGAGCCATAGAACAGGTGCAAAAACCAAACCTGGGGCCAGCACTACCCCAACACACAGTGCAATACAAAAAGGATGCTCGAGTACACCAAGGCTCAAAAGCAGGCAAATGTATTAGGACAAAGTTAGCATAGCAATGATTCGACCACACAAGGGTCTTTGTCAAGCTTGACAGCTGAAGCTGTTTTAGATATACCCCCAATTAAACAATGCATAATTAAATACATGCAAGTTTCTTTTTGGGGTTATATCTAATAAATTGTTTCAAACAATAAAAAATAAAATATGTTTCCCAACTGGAGTCTTCTTTTAACATTTGAGCCTAAAGAGGTTAAGGGACAGTCTTTATATGTAGAGGTGGGGTTGCTCCACAAGGCAGGGGAATGGCTGTCCTAGGCACAACATCTACACAGAGGATTCCAAATAAACAAACATTAAGAAAATGGATGAATATGATGCAATATATCAGAGTATGAAAACCAAGAAAAGATCAACTTCAGCTCCTGTTATGATTTGACATGCTGATTTCACCTAAAGGCATTTTCCAGTCTCTGAGCAGAGATGGTAATTACTAAATAATTCAAATACTTGTGAGACCATAGGTAAATAATCAAAACATGCGTCCTATGGATTCAGCAGGAGCCAAGGTTTTATAGTGAAAACCGCTATGAAAATCAATGTTTGTAGATGAGAATATACAACCCCGCAGGCTTCGCAGATCTCTGCAAAGAGGTTTTATATATATTTTTGGGGCCAGTGTTAATATCCTCTCTTTGAATAGAAATCTGAAAGCAGCTAAGAGCCTCTGGCAAACTGTGGTACCCAGTCTTTGCTCGTCTACAGGATTCATTGTTAGCTGTACATTAGCAAACACCAGCCAGAGGTGTAAGGAATGCTACCCTAGAGAGATGGAATGGAATCGGCAATGCTTCTAGGGAGGGGAGAGAGAGAGAGAAAAAGCAGTGAGTATTTGAGAGAAGGTTGTATGTACAAGAGCGGAGTCTGTATAAGAGAGAGAAGTGAATGTGTGTGCATATGATACAGGAAAGATATCTATATGTGAGATCTGAAAAGATAAAAGAAAGGTAAATGGTGTAGGCAATAGGAGGGTAAGGGTGTAAGTGTATCTAAAAGTGTTGGGAGAGGCAGAGAAATGTTTGACAACCTAAACCCCAACAAACAACAGGCCAAATAGCTGAACTAGAAGCGTAGCTGCCGAGGAAAATGTTTTCCAGTTTGGCTTCTTTGACAATAAATGTGAAATTCTCTTTTAATTCCTGTCAATTCTCAATTTAGTAAATAGCTCTATAAATAACTGTGTTTTGGGAGTCAGCAAACCTTCCATACAGGGCCAGATTAAGAGCCCATTGGGCCTGGTGCTGACAATTATAATGGGCCTAAATACAGAATCTTATTGACAGAAGACACTAATACAGTTATACCTCCCAAGCATCATGTACCTGTTGGAGGTGGTGCTGGAGGGAAACTCACAAGATATAGCTATCAGAAAACACACACCCTATGCTAATCTCTCGCAATCCAGACCCACTAACAGCAGTGTTCGGTGAAGCAGGATTTCAATGGGCGGGGTAAAAGGGTGGGCCACTGATGTGAATCACGTAACCAGAACCGCCCAGAAGGGCGAACATGCTTAAAAAGGGGGCGTGTCTGCACGAATAATTAGATGGTCAGTCTGGTGTGAATGCACGTCAGGCTGCCTGCCAATCATGCAGGATGACCAACCAAGGGCATACAGTGCAGACAGCACCCTGAGCTTGGCATAAATGTGTCTAATAATGAGTTAGCTCTACGCATTCCAAGGACTGTCCCCTACCACTCGTTTGTCCACTCCTCTCCTGACTTTATTACTAGCAGGCAGAAGCTCCTGGTATACAGCCTGAGACAGAGAAAAAGTGTATGTAGTGAGTGTAGAAGAAAGGGAACATGTCACAGTGTTAGAGAGACCAGAGCAGCAAGAGCATTTGCATAGTGCGCAAAGTCAGCTTTACATTAACTAATTTCATTGTCAGCCGTTGAAGAGAAGTAATAAATAAATAAATAAAGTTGAAAAAAAAAAACTACTATACAATGGGCCTATTCCATCTGGACCTAAGTTAATCTGGCCCTACTTCGATATAACCAAAGGATTCTCCTCTAGTGAAATCTGGGGTCCCTACGCACACTAGACCACATTCCTAGATCCACAGGGGGGCCCCATGTTCTATTACAATCTGTGTGGTCAGGGGTCCACAAACGTATGTTCACAATATTGACAAATAAGTGTGACCCCGTCAAAGCTTGCTCAGGGACTGCTCTTATTGGAGTGATCACCATGGACCAACGCTTTGCTCACGACTTTGTGACTGTAATTGCTTCGCTGTCTTGTTTATTTTTTGGGCATATTTCGGTTGGCAGTATACAGGACTTCCCCCTTCGCTGAGAATATTAAGTGATACGTAGGAATAAAAATATATAATACACACATATATATATAGTATATTGCTTTTGTCAAGGCCTAAGAAGGAGGAGGGGTATTTATTGATTTGGCGGGGCTCACACAGAGGGCATTATACTGGGCAAAGGATTTACATGCCCCGTGCCAATCACATGTGATGGAACAGGATTAATCAATCATTATCTTACATATCTAGGCTGGGTGACCCCATTACGCACTATATTTATTTGATAATAAATATATAGCAAATGATATGGGAAGAAGGGGCAGCTGATAATCTGATTACATTCACATTTGGGGCACTAGGTGCAGAAAGAGCTTCTTGTCTGAGGAATGCATAATTAGTTTGTAGACAGAGGGCATCCTTGCTTGTTTGTTTAAAGAAAGTCTTGTTTGCATCCTCAGGCGCCATACATTGCCTTTATTAATATTTAGTTATTTGTTTGTGTCTGCGATCCTACGGCAATGGAAGGGTGATGTTTATGCATGCTTAGTGATGGCCTGCAGATTAGAAAACGGTCTGTTATTCACCCATTAGAGTGCAGGTTAACATGCACCAAGAATAGACAGATTTTATTTACTGTTACTGTTATTGCTGGGCCTTGGCCCCATAGATTTATAGTGTGTTATTTTAATCGGCTGATGGATGTTTGAATGTAATAGGTCTTAGCGAGTAGCTGTGAATAGCTCAATTCCTGGTATTTTCATCATCACAGGTTTATTTTACCCGATGAATTTATTAAATTAAGCAGGTTCAAAGCACAAGGTCGGTGTGCTGGCAGAGCACCGTCTACAGTTCTAACCAATGCTGGTAATATATTTGGCCAATTAAAGGAGCACTTCAACACAATAACCACAACAGTGTGGTGTAGTCAAACCGTGGTTTGACTATTTACTTGGGGCTGCTGGGCACCGGTCACAGTTACCCAGAGGAGCCAGTAGCTTTTTTTAACTCTTCTGAGCTAAGCCCTTGCTAACTCAGCATGCTAGCGGCCCCTGGACTAAGTCATGCTGGGCTTCTGCCTCTAATGGGGTCTGAGATTGGTGCCTGCTGGACCCCAAATAAGTTGAATAAAACACTATTTGCATTGAGAGGGACCCCCAGTTAAATTAGAGCTACAGTGTGCTGTAAGCAATGTTCCTTAAAGGAAACACTCCAAACACCAACGCATTTTAGCTGGCTGGAGTAATTACGGATGAAGAGTGTGTTTTTTTTTATTTTTCTCATTTTACAAAAAATGTGCAGATGTCAATAGAAACTAGCCCTTTTATAAATGAATATAGAACACTATAAATCATTTTATAAATCAATATAGAACACTGTGTAAGGGCAGGAATACCTGCAGCTATTATATAATTTGCTGAAAATTGATGAATGAAATGATTAACCCCTTAAGGACCAAACTTCTGGAATAAAAGGGAATCATGACATGTCACACGTCATGTGTCCTTAAGGGGTTAAAGAGATGGGATACGCTATAATATAAGCAGAGAGCGTGTATCCATGTTCTGTTATATGTGACAGCGTACTTTCAGTATTGCTTCATTCTAAGCTTAGTTTAATCGTAATCTGCATTTATTTTAATTTCTGCATTGTTATCTGTACTGTATTTACGGTGGCATCTAATGGGGCGTTTTTGTGTATTTACAGGATTGTATAAACCTCAGATGAGGTGAAACGCTCACCATGACGCCTTACTGTATATCACATTCATTTTAAGGGGCTGATTTTTGTTTTTGTTTGCTTAATTGGGCCCAGATGACTAAACTTCTCATATCCCAACATATCTTTGCAATGTTAGTTATAAAAATACAATGCACATCCAAGAGGCAGAAGAAACGTACAAATGGGAGACAGAACAAGGAATTACGCCGTCCCCGAACAGTTCCTGTAAGGCACATTTCTCACAAAATTCCCATCACACCTCATTTCTGCTAATTTATGGAAACACTCGCATAGAACCCAGAGGGGGTTATTTCTCCATTACTTTCTATGCAAAAATATCAGATTTATTCAGATGTCCTTGCTGTTCTATCTCATAGCTCACACTGTAATATCGTCCAAGCAGAATGAGTGGGCTAGCTGAAAATAACCACAATACACAAGGGATTCTTTATTTCACCTTGATTCGTCTGTAGAATTCCCACTTGCTGCTTGTGACCTGACTGCGCAGGTTTTCTTTCATCTCACATTGTGCCACACTCAATATCCATCAAACATTACCATTAAATGCCCACCTACGTCTTCATGTGTCTGTCCAGCCTACCAAGTCCATTCTCATTCACCTAAACGAGCTTAGTGACGGTCTTAAAGGGACACTCTAAGCACCAGGACCGCTGCATCCTAATGTACTGATTTTGGGGTATAGATAGATGCAGTCTTTTTTCTCTGACAATGTAAAAAATTGCAGTTTCTGAGAAACAGCTTTGATTACAGAACACAAGAGACCTGGGCCCTGGAGAGAGGGAAATTTAATTTTGTTTTTTTTTTGTTGTTTTTTGGTTTTTTTTTAAAGAGGGAGGGAGCATAAATAAATAAATAAATATAAACCAATAAAATAACAGCCAAATAATATCTTCAGGGCTTAAAATTCCATTTCCTATGCTACTAGCAATCCCACATTTACCTCGGGGTACATTTATACTCACATTTACACCCCTAGGTCAATCCCACATTTATGACAATCCCCCATTTACCTAGGGGTACATTTATATTCACAAAGGAAAAATGTTCACTTGCCATAATCTAGTTGCAAAATTAAAATTTTGAGCCTTGATTTCTTTTTTTAACCCTTACAGTGTTCCTTTAATGATCTGTCCACTGTATTTGTTTCTTTTGCTTTTTCACACTAAACTATAGTGCGTTAAAATCTAAATGGCAAATTATAGGCAGATAACTGCTGATCTTAAAAATCGGCGATAGCCACAGCCTGGGTATTTAAGAATTTGGATTTTATTTGCTATAGTTTGTATCAAGGCAGCATTCTCTTTTTAAGCAACCTAGTTAATCAAATTAACCAACCAAAACCAGAACCATGATTTAAAGGACTGCAAAAATCACCAAGGCCACTTCATCGATGCAATGTTAAAAACTGCAAAGTTTACATTGCAATGCTAAATCCAGTGCTCAGTCACGTGACGCGGAAGCCCCCATACGAAAGCCCTGATTTAATGCTTTCCTACAGGGTGCGCGGTGCTCATCATACATGCACATAAGATAACCAAGCTCTCCTTGTGAGCATTGAATTGGGCCACGCAGGAGGAACGTATGCCTCCACAATGACAGTGTGCGGGAGGAGAAGTAGACAGTACAGAGGGAGCCTTGAATAAGTCATTTATTGGAAATGGGGGGGTTCTAAAACTAGAGACAATGACACTGAATGGTTTGTATTCATATTATTTAGTGTTCCTTTACACTTGGCATCCTATGCTACTAGCCAGGGCTGAAAAGCTGCTCACCACTGCATACCAGAGGCTAGTGGCGAGTGGAAGTTTTAGCCCGAGTTACAACTATGATGGAGAGGTATAAACTATCTGTATATCTGTTTGCTTGCCTTTTTATGCAGGAGGTTCCTAGGTATCTTGGGAGCCCCCACTGCAGGCAGGTAATGGGCCAACTCAGGGGAGAGGTCTAGTCGGGGGATAATCTCCCCAGCAGACTGCATGGCATTAAAGTGGGGCTCCTCTTTGAGCTGACCCCTTACCTAAGTACTTTCTGCACCCCCTGATGGCAGGCCTGTAAGGGTAGACAATATGGGGTAACCGTTTAGCAGATCCCTTATGGTGTTTGGGGCCTTCTGACTTCACTTTTATTATTTAGCCTCTCTTCTGGGCGGCAGGGCAGATGGATAGCTTCAAGTCCATCCATTACTTTTTGTAACTCTCACACAGCTGTTCGGAGCAAGGAAATAAGGGAGGTCATATTGGTTCATAGGGGGCTTGGGTATTTTTGTTACTTTTTCGGTTAATTCTGCACAAGCAGGGTGATACATTTTCCAAGTTACTGCTCTTTCCTCTGCAAAAGAATGTGCTTAAAGGAAGGCGATTCATGGCCAAAGTGTTGTTTGATCATTGTCCGTATTAGAACATACAAAGTATGGCAGAAACTGAATTGATCTGAAATAACGCAGTTTGGGGTCAACACGTTTTTGGATCCTATACGACATTTAGCAAATACTCCAAGTACAATTATAGGGCAAGTATTTGCATTTTCCATTAGTTTTGGAATTCAGAATTCCATATGGACCTTGGTGAATCTCCGTGTCCTTCGCAATAACTGCCCTAACTTTGGTACCTTTCTCCAACACTGTGTTCACTTAGCATCTTCTGACTTTAAACACAGTGTATTAAATGTAGACTCTATGTATTTCCTTGAAGGTAATTCATATCTGTAGCACATCACAAGCAGCCGGTAGTGACACCAGGAGCTGGCTGGCCACCTTTTTTAATAATTTCCCCAAATACCTCACACAACCCACCTACCCTTGGGATACATATCGACAAAGACTAAAGAGGAGTGTGTTTGAAATAAGCCATTTATATGCAGTCAATAGAAAAACCCAAAGTGTCTCATTACTATAACAGATGTGTGGGATATTGTAAACCTGGATGGTATTCACTTTGGTAAATAAAATATATTTTTAGAGTGAAGCATCTGCCTTGGAAGTGGATTGAGCTCTGCAGTCATATTTCTAGACAATAATTAGAGGAATAACCCTTTATTGTCCTGATAAAATACATAGGAAGGAGGAGAGATCATTTGAATCCTTTAAACACATTAAACTGCGGAAAAATACACAAATGTTCCTGCTATGCCAATGCTTTCTTTTGTACAGAATTCAGATATTTATCAAACACTAAGTGACGTATTTACTAAACTGGAGACCGTGGTGATCTGGCATAATAAGAGATATTTTTAGGCTAAAATATTCTAGATGGAAAAATAGCGCCGTTAGAATTTTTCTAAAATGTTACTATTTTAGTGTAAACATTGTGATTCCCCTGTCAATACTCTACAAGTACTTAAATAAATCGTACAAGGCTTTTGACTTTCCACTGAATATGGCCATGGTAGAGGAAGAGACTTTTAATTCACAGTTTTTTTCCTCAGAATTTGGCAAGACCAGCAGGCCAAGAGTTAAAAGATTAATCAATACACCTCTACCCTTATCTAACGTGGGAAGGTAAGGGGTGTCTGATGTGAGGAAGCAGAGAAGAGAAAAAAAAATATCACAAACAGAGTTCTCTAGGATCCCCCTGGACACACTCACTCCATGTGAGAAAGCAATGACGTCCCCAACACCTGGCTGTGTAGATGAAGGTTATTAACCAACGTTCGTGTCATCACGTTGTAAGGAAGATGGTTAAATCTCAATATGTCACTTTATATACTTGCATCCTCTCATTGTTGTGGTTATGGTGCTATAAATCTCCAGCTTTTATCTCAAAACATTTGATAAAATCATCCATTGCGACGGCCATCCTCCCCACCCCCTGTTTCAATCGCACTGATAATGCGGAAACCACAAAATCACGCTTGCACATTATCACGTTCAATTCTATTCGGCCTGGACAGATACGATGGGATGAGTGTTCCCAGTGCTCTTAGCATTGCTGTCCAGGTTGGATGGAATTACACTTATAAGTGTAAATTGCCTCTACTACTTCTAAGCAGGAGCTCCCATTAGCATCCTGAGCTAAGCTCATTGGCTGAGAATGTCAGATAATCAATCACAGCCAATGAGCTAAGCCCAACACTGCTATAGTAGTGGTACCAGGAGCAATGCCCAATGCCCAGGGGCGCCTTAACGTATTCCTTTAAGTACACAGTCAGAGAAATAGCTCTCCGGAGTGACAGAGAAATTCTCAGTTGGACTGGAAAAATCATCCCCATTAGGACAATTGAAAATAATCCCCACGTGCCTTAAAAGAACACACCATAACCACTACAGCTCACTGAGGATCATTGAAGGCATTTCTTTAACAGTTATCACTAAAGTATTTGAACTTACCAAATCTAGCGTTGCCTAATGATACCCACATTATCCTCATCTTCTGCCTCACTTCTGCCCAACCTAAAAAAAACAAAAATAACAAATTACAAAAACATTAAAACCAGTGAAAATAAGATCCTTGCAGATAGATGGTAATATGAAAAATGTTACTGCCGCTTTAATTCAGGGAATGTAAACACCATGGTTCATGACTCAAAGCTAATGTTTATTTAAGGGCATGAGGAGAAGTAGGATAAGATGAAAGAGGATAAAACCGAAAAAGAGTGCTATGTGTAGGTGCTCGAAATAAAATGGGATCAAACCGTGAGCTGCTCTTATATGACTGTGTCCTCTCACATCAGTTCGAATATCGAGAAATAGGAATAAAACAAAGTGAGATGTACTTAGCCACTGTATCCAGTTCTTAGAATGTAGTTATATAAATGAAAAGTAAAAAGATAACACAGATCAATAACTGTGCAGCTCAACATACTAATAAATCAATGGCTTTAGGTGATGTGTTTATATATATATATAGGACATACATGGGTCAAAATATCCAGAAACCATATATTAACCCAAACAGTGCTACCAACGGTGTGTGGGAATAGCCGGGACAGTTCTCACTGCCCTCCCTGACAAATCATAAAATGCATTCAATTTAATTCAACTTCTGGACTTGTCGGCCCCATCTGTGGGCTAATAGGGACCATTCTACCCCAATTCAGGGCAAATTAGGATTATTTTGGAGAGGCTTGATTTCTGGGGGATTTCTGATACAATCCAAGATTGCAAAAGAAAAAGGGGAAAAAGGAAAGGAAAAGCAAGGACGGGAAGGGAGCAAGACAATGTTTTTGATCCCAGTAACAGCTTCTCGGCATAGGGGATGGATATTTCTCTAAAGAAAGCTTGGAATTAACACACAACCATGGAGAGTAAATCCTGTGAATGGTCAGCTGGCTCTCATTGGACTCTATGTTACCATTCTATTCTCATTATTCATATACAGGAACTGAGCTTAAAGCAAACCTGGAGTCTCTTTGCATTGCTCGGATCGCATCTGTCCTTTCCAGCATTGATTTGTTACATGGCTAATTAATTCAGGAATAATATTGTTCGAGTGTGAACATTATCTTTTGCAAAATTTTCCACCATGAAAATTTTCACTTCAACAGATATATTTTATTTATAGTTCGATCTGTTAACAAAAGCATCAATCCACAAGTAACGCATGTAAACCTGTTGTACGTAACATTTAGAACGTTTTTGTCTGTGTTCTCCAATCGGAGTCCGGGGTCTACGTCCCATGTCCTAATTCAGGTACCCCCTCTCACTGATGGACACTGACACATTGTGTGCACATAATCCAGATTAAACTGCTGCCAGCTCCATGACACTGTGGATGCCAAAAGAAGCTGTTAGCACAGATGTTCAAAATAAAAAGGACCTTCGGATTCCAACAATGACACACTAACAGTATTTTTAGACTAGTGCCTGGCTCTGCTAAATACTCAGCTAATATTTCAGGAAGAAGTTAATTAAGGCAAATGTGTAGGTTGGCAGACAATTTGTTATGCTGGGTTTTTTTTTATTATTATTATTCATTTTCTTTAGTTTTTTTTTTCCTTTTAATAATTAATAGCACTGTAACTGTAGAAGCCCACCCTACAGCCCCCCCTCCACCTCCAGCATTCTGTGTTTGCCTTTTTGCTGCGTAGCTGTACGTGATAGAAATGGCTTTAATATGCAGATCGGCTGCATGTCAGTGTTCGATGGGAGATGCAATTTCCTCTTGAAACTTTATTGGCTACAGTTTGTTTCATTTATAAAAACCTCGAACTAAGCAATCTGCACCGGGTGTCTATTATCTTGTATTATTTATTTTAATGAAATAATTGGGAGCTGTACAGCATTCACTAGTCAGCTAGTAAAATGGCTAAAATGTCCAAATTATGATAGATACGGTGCACCGGGATTGGCTGGGCCAATTCCTGGTTTGATGAAAGCGCTCAATACAGAAGCTACATAGTCTAAGAATTTGCAGTTCACACAAGAACTTCAAAACTATTTCAATTATTTGCATATTTGCAGTAATTACAATTTTATGTTAATGTGCTCTTATCCACACTCGGGTGCTAAATCATTCCCATCATAAAATGTACAGTCGGGTGTCTTGTCAAAGTTCCCTCTATAAGCATATGATAGTGTACCTGGCAATATTTCAGGCAGGCGTTGAGTGAAAGATTGGAGGACATGGCTTTGCTTTTTTTACTCCTGAAAGAGACAGAAAGAAAAACAAAATGTTACAGTGGGTTTCAAATGCCCTCTCTCTCTCTCTATATATATATATATATGTATTTCTTTATTTTAAACAAACTTGTGTTTTCATTTGACAAAAGACTTTAATATCCTGGCACACGCAGGTTTCAAGCACTATAATATCAAATACACAAAAATGGTTATTTGTTTGAGAGAGGAGAGCGGAGAGCGGAGAGAGAGTGTGTGTGTGTATGTATGTATGTGTGTATGTGTGTGTATGTATGTGTGTGTGTGTATATGTATGTATGTGTGTGTGTTTTTGTTAAACATTGGTTGACCTGATTAAAATACTGTAAATCCCCATATTGGACATCTCAATAGATCTAATTGCCCCTTAAATCCACACAAACCCCCAATTAGTTTTGATTTCCTTTGTTATCTGCTTCTGCAATCAAAACTCAAATTGTGCCAACCTTCAAAATATGCCAGAAATGTAGTTATTTAATTAAAGTTATTTATTTGAACAACCTGAATTTGGGACAATGTAATCTATGTCAATGATGGCAAGAGTCTCACAGACAGGGTAATTAATATGAAGCATATTGACAGCTTGATCCAAACAGAAATGAGATTGCCAATTTGGATTTTAAAAGATACCTTCCCTTTTTGTAGCATGACTGCAAATTCCTTCAATTGGTTTTACACCTTCTTTTGGATCAAAACAATCAACAGGCATATTTGAAGGATTGAAAAAGATGCTGTTGAGTTTTTTCTTCAACCTACGTAACTAAGCTAGCTATCTGACCATGCTACGTCGAGGTCAGTTTACTGACAAGATGTGGCAAAATCGGGGTTAGGGCCTGAATCAACAACATGGCAGATTCACAAAACAAATCTTATTATAGATCTTGCAACTCGAGGCACTTCATATTCTAGAAAGAATGACGGCTACGCACAACACACAAGCGCAGAAGCACTTTATGCTCTAAACTGGGCATTATAGATAACTGGCGAGATAATTGAACATTTCAGGCCAAAATAGCCGAGTTGTAGATTTTTTCTATTTTGGTCCGAGAGAATTCCCTGGTCGATTCTCCAGTTCCAGCCTGAGTCAATAAACTCCAATTAACTTTTTCTTTGCAGAGAAGTAAGTGGTTCAGGGAAAGAGAGAAGGAAAAAAAAGCAAATTATACCTAAATTACAATCTCGATCAGGGCGCTGGGGGAATGGCGCTGCAACACAAACAGTGTGCATTAGAGGTGAGATTAGTGATCATTGTGTACACCGGTTTAGGAATCTCGCTTGCCATTGTGTCTAGTCTGCCTGGTACCCAGGCCAGTTAGTACACCGTCACATCAGCTCAGAAGTGCGACCTTGAACCTATATGTTGTTTTGATGCAATGTAGCTTTCTTTTTAGATTCTGTTCTATTGGAAAATGGGGGGATGCTATGTGGCGTTTTGCTGTGAAAAGGTTTTATATCTGCTTATACCACCTCTTAAATATTAAATAAAGAATTACAATTTTTTTAAAAAATGAAATGCGACCTTGAAAAGAGATCAGCTTTGCAATCCTTCCACCAGTGCCCTCAACCTGCTGTTACATATTATTATTAAAAAATGAGGCAGAAACAGCTTATGGAGCAGAGTGCTAGGGAACAGCTGCCCGGCACATTGATTTATATTGGTACTAGGTAAAGACAGGGTTAACAACAGGGGAAAAATCAAAATCATACAGACACACACAAAAAAGTAACAGTTCATGTAGAAATGAGCCAAGCATCTGGCTTATTGGCTGACATAACAAGATTGGTAGCACTCATCCATGTGACCTTAGACCAGAAGGCTTATTGAGGTTACTCGTAATTAGATTGAAAGCTCTTGGGACCACTGGTTTGTATATAGATCTCTGTTTCATCCACTGGTTGCAAAGTATTTTCTCTTCCTTTTTCATAAATTTCAACAGATTCCTGCTATCTAGGTCTGAAGAATTAGCCTTTAGGATTACAGTGTAAGCTCTTTGTGAATGGTCTTCCAACAATCAATTCTCTGGGGAAGTCTGTCAATATGTCGTCAGATAGTAAACTCATTAGAAGAGCTTCTTCCATTGCGTCACTAGATTGTAGATTCTTTTGGATAGGGTCTTGCAGTTGAGTATTCAACTATAAGCCCAGTGTAAATGTATTTAGATTGTAAGCCCATTGGGAAAGGACTCATCCTATAGGACGCTGTCTGGTGACTGGTATTCTCCCCTATAATGAGACTGTCATGATGGATGAGGTTTAGTAAATCTTGTGCTCCTGTGTCATGATAACAAATGTCTCTGGGTATCATTACGAAACACATGTTGGAGAATTACTCTCCATGAACAAAATATTAATAACATCTGTTACATCACGGTCTCCAACATCGATATCCCAGAAACTAATTTGCCTTAACTGATGGATAAATCATGAACAAGATAAACAGGGGAGATTTATAAAACTGATAATTGGAAACTACAGGGGGTAAGTTTTAATAGTGGTGTTATCATCTCAGAAACCAATGGAATAAACATAATCATCTCATTGGTTTCTATGGCAATCACTCCATTTTTTTTTTTACAACTTTGCACCATTTTTTCAATTATCAACATTTTTATAAATATTCCCACTGCGCTACCAAAAAAAGGTGATAATCCTTCCAAAACAAAAAACAGTAGCAACAGAAAGTCGTATGGTTTGGGTAAGTATGTAGTTTTGCAAGACATGCGTTGCGAACCAATTGAGTGGTTTCTCCAAAAGAGTTGTGGATGCAATTCGTAGTCATCCAGTTGAGACTACCCTCCATGCCACACCCACCTGGGTCTGACTTTAGTGAGGATTTAGTCTTTTATAAATCCAGTTATTATGCACTATTTCATAGAGATCTGTACTTGGCAACAGTCCCATGCTCACTATTGTTTATTCCTTGAATACTGGAAAGGCCCATATATATATATATATATATATATATATATATATAGATCAATCACCTGAACCTCCTGTTAATTGTCAGATTTATAGGTATTAATTGGCTCACCGGTTTAATGTGCTTTTTTTTTCTCCATTTCTATGTCATTTACTGGAAGAATGCTCTCATAGATAATTGACACTTTCTATAAAAATTGAACGCTTTGCAAGGTGCCGTCTGCCACAAATCTGCAAGTGCAGCCTGTCTCGTTGTTTGTCGAGAGAGGGGTTTATTCACTAAATTGGAAAATGGAAATTGACAATGAAGTTGATCATTTTAGGCCATAACAGATATACGGTACAATTTGGCAATTTCAGTGTGGCAATTGTGACCTGCAATAGTCTATCCTACACAATTGTCAATTTGTGAGCTGCTGTGAGTTACCAGCACAAAAAAAACCAAAATAAACAATACAAATAATGGCAGTCTGGGCTTTAAATTTAGCACCAAATGCTTTTGGAAAGTGACATTTTCGCAGGTTGTGAAGAGGACACATTTTCTATAAGGTGGGAGTGTAAGGGGGGGAAGCACGGTTTGTTTTTTACTCAATTACTGCACTGAGCTAACACCTTCACACAATCTTTACATCTTGTCGCACCTCTTGCGAGTTTCTCACTTTTTTCCCCCCTCTCTGCTTGCGTGTAAGATGAAGGTGTCAAAGTACGGCAGTGTGAGAGGGCGAGACCAGAAAGGCAAACCTTATGGGATAATACCCTGAGATATCCCCCTCACCGGTGACACTTTTTCTGGCTGTCTGGGGCTCGTCAGGAATTAGAGTGTGCGGAATACAGAGCACAAATCAGACTGGAGAGGGCGGCCTGATCTGTACATAAATCACAACTTCCATAATCATCAGTTAGCCTGTTGGACAGGGGCTCCCTTGTAATCTTAGCAACAAAACAACAGGAATTGCAGTTGAATGACAACTAGAAGACACAAATGACAGAAAATGACACAGAGAATGTGAGAACATTTCTCTCTCTCTGAGGAGACCGTATATTATAGAGTAGTGTTTGCATGGCAGGGAGGCCTGGCAGAGGTGGTAGAAACCACCATATAGGTGGTACGGCATTAGACGTGTGGCTGAAGGAGTAGCCAATGACTGGGCTATTCTGGAATATTTAAGGTGATGTTATTAACAACTGAGAAATATGAAACAGAAAATCAAACAAAACCAAAAT
>OW240924.1:22820799-22851003 GCA_933207985.1 Pelobates cultripes
AAGTTGGGTGCACACATTGCTATGCAATACGTTAGGTACAGGTCTGGCATCGAAAGTGTTAAAGACCTGTTGTGTTATTTATATGTACACATACAGACATTGCACATTCACACATACTTGACCTAGCACACAAAATAAATAGAGCAGATCTTATGATTTACATTACATTTATAAGCACAAATAACAAGACACTAGAATGAATAAACAGGCACATTGCAGTGAGAAGCCGAACCTAGGGCTGGAATTGGGGAGAAGGAAAGGGGGATTAGTACATTTCAGACCAAAACAGCCAGGTTGGTGAAGCAGAAGAGCTGGAGAAATTATTTTGGGGGGGGTTATTCTTCAACTTGTAGCCAACAGGAATCCAAATGGCCTAATTCATGCTAAGAAAGTCTTGCTGCGACTATATGTTGTGGGAGAATATGCCCAAGGCAGCTAGTTTAGCATCAATTCTGCAATTTGTATATCCAATCACTACTATGCAGAATTTATCTACTAAATCCCATTGAGTTATTTTCAGACTGTTTGGGAAGGGTCAATTATCTCCCAAACATGAAGCAAGAATGTGCGAAAGACAAAATTAATTTTTCACACCGTTTGCGTCAATGTACATGCACATGTGACCACCGAACGCTTAAAACAGCATCCCCCACACGTGGATACAGATTTACATACAGAATGTTCCTAACAATATTTCAGCATTTTGTAAAAAAAAAAGGTAAATATTCTTTAAAATCTTCTCCTGTTCAGCAACAGATTGTATCAATCTTCTGACATCAGGCATACTTATAGCAGCAATCTATATTCGTTTAACTCTTTGTTGCCATAGTTCAATAAAGACACTAAGTCAAGCTTACGGTGAGCTTTAGCTAACCCTTCCAGTGCCACGGGTTTTCTTCACATTAGAAATGTCTCAAGACACTAAATAGGACCTCCCCCCTATGCACACACACACACAAACTCATGTTGCACTCGATGCAGCCTGTCAGCAATTCAGCCACTGCCTCTCTGACAACGAATGCCTAATTAGACACCGTTAATGTTCTCACATGGCCATTTCCGATAGCCCTTTAGAAATGCCTTTACAGCAATGTTCCTGGCAGTCTAAAGTCGGCCCTGTGAAGGGAGAGGGGGAGCAAGCTGATAGAATGTTGCTTTTTATTAACCAGTAGTCCTTCGCCACAATCCCTGGAAGCGGACTCAGACATGCCACGGTTACCTGAGTGTTGGCAGAGCTCCGTGCTACCTCGGTTGATGTGGAAAGGTTAAAGAGACAGTGCTGAGGCCAGGCTGTCACAACTGCCAGCTGAGCCAATGAGAGTCTGCTGCCAAGTGGTGGGTTTGGCTTGGTAACCGAGAGGAGAGAGAAAGCTGTTGAAGGAAGGAGTAGTCACACATAGATCTAGCTCCTAGTCACTAGCACCTTCTCACACAACGATGTCTAGGAGCTGCCTCTAAAGGAAAGCAGGAGGCAAGAAGCCAAAGAAAACAGGAATTCACTGCACTTTGGAGACAACATTTATTATCCTTTTTTTTTTATTTCCTTTTAATTCCCATTCAAAGAGTCAGGATTGGGGGGCTGAAGGTAACTAGTCATATCCAAACCATGGACACGTCAGGTCACTTCCATGATTCAGGAGTTGGAGACATGGAAGAAGACCCTAAGTGCCAGTGTCCTGTTGCTGGGGACGAAAGCCACCAGCATTCTCTCAACCAGCTGCAGAGCCAGACATATCACCACAGCCTGTTGCACTCCTCGCCAACTGGTTACAGGGCTCCTCCTTCCGCAAACACCACCACCGCTCTCCACCCTTCCTCCAGGCAGGGCAGCCAGCTCAATTTAAATGACCACTTGGTTGGACACTCTCCAACTTCGGCGTCTACAAGTGGTGCTGGAGGAGGATGCAAGCACAGACAAGCCAGTCCTCTCGTCCACAGAAGGGACAGCAACCCATTCACCGAAATAGCCATGAGCTCTTGTAAATACACAGGAGGGGTGATGAAGCCCCTCAGCCGACTAAGTGCCTCCAGAAGGAATCTGATAGAGTCGGAGCCGGAGAGCCAACCTCTACAGATCTTCAACTCCAGCAACCCACCGGAGATAGTCATCTCGTCCAAGGATGAGCACCGCTCTAACCAGACTTTGCACCACCACCCCAATGCCACTCACAATCACCAACACTCAGGCAATAACAGCATCAACAACTACCCAAAAGCCAACAAGAGGAAAAATCAAAATATTGGATACAAGCTGGGACACAGGAGGGCACTTTTCGAGAAGAGGAAGAGGCTTAGTGACTACGCCTTGATATTCGGGATGTTTGGGATAGTTGTAATGGTCATTGAGACTGAACTGTCTTGGGGTTTGTACGAAAAGGTAGGGTATAGAAACCTAATTTTCTCTCCAGACAAATGGACGTGAAACGAGAGGGGTGAGATTAAAGTCTGTGTATCATGTATGAGAACCAAGCAGGGGAGGGGGCTCCTTAGTTGGGTAAAAATGGCTCCTATCCCTGGTGTGCACACAGGACACATGTAAATAACAGGTCCTCTGGTGCTATAAACAGCCAATAAACTCCCTCTACATCAGCCGGCATCCACTGTGGGTGAGGAGAGAGTTAAATACCAGTACACACACATTACACTATTACTACCCCCACCTTTTCCGTTCAAAACAAATTTAGTAACCCTATCTCTGACTCTTTGGGGACCTAGCCCAAAAAATCCTTTTCTGGTTCCATGTGAGAGACTTGTAGATGTTCAATGCACAAAATCTATAAATGCAGATGTGTATGTGGAAAGGGAGGGTTTGCTGCCTTGCAAATGCTGGAATGAAAATGGCTACAGGTGTCACAGAGGCAGGGAATGTCAGGCTATAGGTGCATGTCTGGGAGGCTAATCTGCCGCCTCACTCATCTCTGAGCACAAGGGAGTCTGAGTAATAAGATGCAGGCGGATTTTAAGATCTCTATCTCGCCTGGCAGATCTGTAAAATGCAGCGATGGTAATATTACACACCGCCTTGTCTTTTCCGTGTTGCAGAGAGCTTGGAGTCAGCCTAGTGGATGTCTCCCACATTATCTGCTTTCTTTCTCCATAGCAGCCCTTGTTGGTAACTCAGAATCTGCTTTGATTTTTAAGCGGATTCAATGAGGAACGGAATGAATGAACAATTAGTTTTCACCCTTCATTCTGCAGGCAAGAGCTGCTCTTGAATGAGCAAGGCAAACTCTGCCACTTGACAGCTGTATTCAGCCGGTAAACGCTGCTTGGCAGCCCCCTTCATCTGCTAATGAATAATCTGCCTGTATCCATTTAGACAGACTGACAAAAATCTGGGAGTGCCCATGTCCTGAGAGAGACAGAATCATAGCTGGACACATTAAAGCTAGTTGTATCTCAATGCCAGGATGGCCTGACAGACACTTAGTATTGAGATACCGTAGTCTGGCCTAGGTCGGCCTTCTCATTTTGAGAAGTAAGCCACCAATGCACTTTCTAGGGGTTAATATTAAGTTTACAACAGTGAAGTAGTAAAACACTTATAGACATAACTGGTCATCTCGTGATGGCTGCACAAACCGAGGAGGTCAGAAATGTTAAATCTTACTGGTTCTCTCCCATTAAACCCACGGCCAAAAATAACAAAGTGTAATAAAACCATTATAAACACTAGTAAAAAGTGGTACATTGGGTTTAGTAGTGAACTGGAAGGTATATCTCTTCCGATAATTCTGGACTATTGATATTTTGACGGGGTTATTCAATAAAATAAAAATTCAGGCTGCATTTATAGTAAATTTCAAAGGTCGAAATAGCCAAACTGGAACATGCCAACCATGCTTTCATTTCAGCTACTTTGGCCTTAAATGTGAAATCAACTTAAAATTCTCACTTTTGTGAATAACCCTGTATACATTCTAGGTACAATCATGTATAGACGCTATTTGGGGGCCACGATTTGTCACGCTAGGTAGATATGATGGCTATGATTTCGGGTTATGCAGTGCACAAGAATACTGAGGGATTGGTAATAGACACTTTGTACGCTCCTTTGGAAATGCCAAATACCTACTGTGTCCATGGGTGAGTGTGAATGGCCACCAGAGACACAGGGTAGGCGAGGGT
This sequence comes from Pelobates cultripes, assembly GCA_933207985.1. Taxonomy (NCBI): domain Eukaryota; kingdom Metazoa; phylum Chordata; class Amphibia; order Anura; family Pelobatidae; genus Pelobates; species Pelobates cultripes. Next base: position 22,824,928 of record OW240924.1, read on the forward strand.
TCATTCACATATTCTGTGGTCAGCTTAGAATGGAATGGCTAGGAAGAGGAGGGTGTGATTATGCCTGAATAAGCATCTAATTCGAGACACTTGCAGCTGTCACAATGCGGTGTGAATTCCTTGCAGGGCACACAGGAGGACAGAGAGATCCATAGGGGTCTCTACAAGCGGCATGAGAGTCCCTTAATGGATGTCTACTCAGTAAATCAACACCGCAGCTTAGCACCCCCAAATCTGTCTTGCAGAAAATACAGAAATTCTCTGGAGGGTTTGCACATAATGAAGCAGATTGAGAGATTAGATCATACTACCTACTCCATTCTCCACCAATGCTAGTTGTAGCATTCCATGGGAGTCTTCATCCAATTAGTTTGGAAGCATGTTTGTGCCATTGTAAAATACCACCATCACTGAGAGGCCCATCTGTGATGGCGTAATTTTGAAACAAGACTTTTTACAGGCTTCTGATATAGATTTGTGGTTTTCCGCTTCAGGCTTTAATTGTCCTTAAACCAGGAAATGTGAAAATGTAATTTGATTTGCGTGTGCATCTCCCTGGTCTGTCTGGGCACACAGGCCAAGCCTGGTCTTGGCAGAACAAGGGTCAGTAGGGGAGACAGAAGGAGGGGCCGTCATGTGTAATTCTAATCTCTCCTTCCTCATTAAGAAAAAAATCAATATTCTCTATTCTACAGAGTTTTTCAAATTAGTTAACCTCAATGTAATACTCTGTCAGGGAAAACTCTCAGCTTAACTCTCTAGCCTCTATTAACCCCTTGTTGACAAGATATCAGCCAAGTCCCATTACATCAAGGCATACATGGCAATATCAATCTGTAAGAAATAAGTTTCCTACAGCAGAGCAAGGTTTAATACACCCAGCCTATATTTTACTTAGGTTTAAAATCCCTCATCTACTTGCACGGAGAAGCATTGGTAATCAAAGGGTTAATATAGAAAGCACATGATGGACTCCAGCCAATAACTCTGTTAATAGCAGTCTAAGGGCTAAGGTATCCAGAATATAACTTGTTATCAAGGAGTTTAGGCACACTAAATGTTTCTAAAGCATTAACTAATACAATGCAACACTGGAGTATCAGTAAACTAAGAGTTAGTATTCCCAGACTATTAGGCAGCTGTATCTGCAAATCAAGACCTAAGCCTCCAAGCTTTGTATTGGAATGCTGAGGGTTAATATCTCCAGTCTATTATTAATCATTAGCACACTAATGGTTAACATACTCAGCCTATTATTGTTTCAGAGAGAACTGTCGGTATACTAAGGGTTAATGCCAAGAGCTTAATGCCAAGTTACTTTCTGAAGACGTAATATAGGCACACTAATAGTTAATAAGCCCAGATTCCTGTTATAAAGCTATGTGGCACAAGAATAACACTAGGAGTATTAGAACCCTGATGGTTAATGTACCCACTCTTTCACGGTCAGAGAATTGGCACACTACAGGTTAATATGCTCGGCATCATACGATGACAGATAGGAGTGTCAGAGCACTATGCACCAATGCCCCCAACTTTATTATTCACTAGTATGAATACACCCAGCCTATTACTCATCAAACAGTATTTTAACACTAGCAGGTTTATTTACTAAAGTCAGAATTCTAGGTGAATTTCAAAATTAAGGCTACAATAGCCAAACTGGAAGTATCGCTGGCTGAAGTTTTCCAGTTCAGCTATTTTGACTTTAAATTTGAAAGTAAATCCTTAAGAGGCAAACTGGCACACTAAATATTAATACCATTCCAGGCCCTTACACTATGCATTGCCCACCGAGAGTTACCATGTCCAGCACGTCATCCGATCAGAAAGGAATGTTGCTTACTACGGGTTAACCTATCGAGCCTATAGAGGAGTGTCAGCACACAAAGTATTAATGTCTTTTTTTGGTGGTGGGGGGAGAGGGGGACAAACATTAATATTATTTTACAAAGCGTTTCATGCCATAGCCTACTGCTTTCACAGGAAGCCATACCAGCACACTAAGGGTTAATATCCTCACCATTTTGCTATGCATACAGAGACGTATAGCAAATCTCCATCACAGGGGTTTTAATACACTCAGGGATAGGCAACCTTCGGCACTCCAGATGTTGTGGACTACATCCCCCATAATGCTCTTACACCCATAATGCTGGCAAAGCATCATGGGAGGTGTAGTCCAAAACATATGGAGTGCCGAAGGTTGCCTATGCCTGCTAAGTGTTAATGCCCCCAGTCTTTCACACCAAAGTGTCAAAATGCTAACATTGGGTTTTTGTTTTTTTTCTGTTAGAAATGGTTAGTGGCACAGGAAGAGTTAATCTCTGGTTATGACCCAGTCAGAGAGGAGTATCAGACTTTCTCAACCTATTGCTATGTTTCCATTAAGTTATTAACATTATTAGTACGGTATGACTGTCAGACAAGAGTACAGACACACAAATTGTTACCCTGTGACGGAGCTCCAGTACTCCAACTCCGAATGAGAACCTCTGTCAAAGTTCCCTCTGCTGTAAATGAAAGCAACAAAGTGACTATAGCCTTTTTCTCCCAACACCACACGATACTTGGTAAAGGGCAAAATACTTTATTGGGACACAGGCACAAATTTAGAGGGACAATCCCACTGGGGGTTATCAATTGTGACAATAGATTCCCTCCCTGGCATCAATATCTGTGGAATCACTCAATTAACTGGGATTGATTTTCTTAACTTCCAGACTACAGGGCGCCTTAAAAACAATAACCCCAAAACATAACTCTCTTCATCAGTAGTTCTTAGTGTGCTTCAATGGTTTGTCATCTTCCCCATGTCCCCTCTAATTAGCACACTCCTGGGGGACTGGGTAACTGAGCGGCAATAGGTGTAAGTTTAACCGGGCAGCCTTCTCGTACTTGTCTAATTTAGAGTTCTAGGCAATTAATGACTGATCATGCTGAAGGAGTTAAAAATGCTCCGGTCCTGTATAACTGTTCCACGGATTGAAAATAGAACGCTCTGCTGCATGGGGGTGCATGGAACAGGGTTAGAGTCAGGCAGAGTGAGTATACTCTTTTAGGTGGAATTAGACGATGAGTCCTGCTCTAGTAGAATTGCGATCGGAGCAGACTCTGACACATGTAACCATTAGTCCGACAGACACAGCCTGACCCTCATGGATCAGCTTGGGGATGTCTGGGGTGCACATGGTCACTTTTCCAGCTCAGTCAGGCTGGATACAAGTAAGGTTGGAGCTTTTATTAAGGCCCATACCAGGGCCAGGCATTCCAGGGCCAGGCGTAGCTCACTCCATTGGGCAATAGTGTGCGGCTGACGTAGACCACTAGATGCTTGCTGCCGCCCTCCCTGACATGGCTCAGCACAGCGACCTATCCAAACATAGAAGCATCTATTTGAACAAGAAAGTATTGAGATCGATAAGGAGCTGCCAGTATTGGGGCATTTGCGAGTGCTGAGATTAACTGTTGAAATGTCTGTCCACACTTCGGAGACCATACCACTTGTCTGGAGAGTTCTTCCTTGTCAGGTCAGTGAGGGGTTTAGCTATGAAACTTTAGGTTAGGGATACATTTTCTGTAGCAGCTGGCCGTACCCAGGAAAATCATAACTTCAGTACGGGGGAAGGGCCAATTTGCTACTGTATCTATCTTAGCTTGCTCCAGCCGCTGCTTCCCGCAACACATTTGGTGACCTAAATATTGAACTTCTGACATCCCAATGTGGTATTTGTGGGTGTCAGGGCCAGTCTCTTCAGGGTGTGGGTTCGGATCTCACGCTAACACGAAATGTGATGGAGCTCCCTTACTCCTAGCTGCTACCAGGTATCTGAAGCATTTCAAGCCCAGTCACTGAAGCTTAACTAGGGTCTCTGAAGACCTCTTCTACTGGGCCAGGCTGCAGTGATTTTTAACTCTGGAGACCTTCTCTCCCCCACACTTCAAAGGAGTCTGAATGCAGTGGGTAGAATGATCTTTATTGCACAGCTATTTATACACAGCAATGTTGACTTTTCCTGTAGGAGGTCTTCCATACAAAGCAATGTACAGTACACTTGTACCACTTCTGGTACATCTCTGTCAGGGGATTTAATTACATTATTGCCAGCTAACATTATCAGCTCCCTTGTGTGCCCTCGAAACCCTAGAGGCACAGCACACAAAATGTCCACCAGAATCCACTTTCTCTGGATCATACCCCGACTCAATATATAAATTCAAAGCTCATCACTAAGAGCCCTTCTGTCCAAATATCGCAGAATTTGCACCTAAATTACAGCGTGTTAAAATTATACCGGGTCATTGATATTCTTTGATCAGGTGAGTAGATCCTGGCATTCGGTGGCTTAGTGCCTGTCTTACAAAAGGGGTTCTCAGACCGCTAGGGAGGAAGCCAGGCTACCTTCTCTCTCCGGAGCCCAATCTGCCACTGGGGAGGAAGGTCGGGTACCTCCTCTCCCCCGAGTCCCATCTGCTGTTGGGAAGGGAAGCTTATTATCTCATCTCTTGCGTTGCGATCTGCCATGGAGAAGTAGGCTGGCTACTTCTTATCCCTGGAGCTAGTCCAGCTGCTGGTGATGGAGTCCAACTACTTGGATTCCAATGGGCTGCTGGGGAGGGAGGACAGCTACCTCTATCTCCTCTCCCATGGTTGCACTGTGCCGCTGGGGAGGGAGGCCACCTACCTCCTCTTCCTGGAGCCAAGCTTTCCCTGTCGAGGCAGGCCAGCTACCTTTAACTCCTTTCTCTGGGTAGCGATCTGCTGCTAGGACGGATGGCTGACTACCTCCTCTCCCTGGAGCCCCATCTGCTGCTGGAGAGGGAGGCCAACTACCTCCGCTACCTAGAGCCTAATGTGCCACTTGAGAGGGAGGTTAACTACCTCCTAGATTTCTGCACTACGTCATATGCCACTGCTCAGGCCTTGCTGGCTAGGCACATCCGCCTAATTTTGTCCATCCCTGTTGTCATATCCTCCCATGTCTGTTGCACCACCTGCCTGACACTCTACTCTGGAACCCCTTATCAGACAAGGATGCTGTGCGGAAGATGTAAGTTCCGGAAGATGTCTAGGGGTCCTGGTGGGGTTTGGAGGGTTCCCAAATATCTAGTATGCCATCCCACTTCTGGCAGCTGCCTGGAGAACAGGATGAAGCCAGGTCTAATACAAGAGGAGCGGTACCACTCCATTGGCAGTTAATCCATAGACAACGGGGTCCATTCTGTGGAGCTTTTCTATGAATAGCAGGAGCCAGGAGGGGCCCCCGAACATTGTGGCTGTACATTTGGCACAGCGCTGCCTCTATTACAGTGAGTTGTTGACAGTACCATATCCATTCCTAAACCTCCAGGGCTACACAGGTGTAATATTGTTCCAACAATAAGAGTTGTACCACATCCTTCATAGAGGTAGCTTGACAACCCTGTATCCAGTTTGTAGCAGCTGGATGTAAACAAAGGCCAATTCCGCACAGGAGCCCTTATCGTCCTTTTCAAGGTCTCTAAACCATCGGCGGTAGGCCTACGGCGTAATGGCATATTGGTCTTTCAGTACTTGCTTCCTACAAGTGTATTCATGCAATTTAGGCGAAGTATATATTGAAGTATAATTCATGCGGCATTCGGCTAAATGTGCTGGGGTCTGAGTGGTAATTGCACGAAATGTGCGCTCAGACCCCAGCTATCTACCGAACGGTCATTCGGTAATATAGTAGGAATAATGTTAAAGTTATATATTTTTATGTGAAATGCCAGTTCTGCTGCACGGAGGGATAATCCACATAACTGGATATTCTAGTGGGAGTATCCCTCTCGTACAGCAGTACATGGTGGGAGAAATGTCCTGGTTGTTAAGTTCCCCATGTAGTCTCCTACTGTACTTCCAGGCTGTTCGGGAGTACCGGTCTTTCGGTACTTGCTTCCTACAAGTGTATTCGTGAAATTTAGGCGAAGTATATATTGAAGTATAATTCATGCGGCGTTCGGCTAAATGTGCTGGAATCTGAGCGGTAATTGCACGAAATGTGCGCTCATACCCCAGCTATCTACCGAACAGTCATTCGGTAATATAGTAGGAATAATGTTAAAGTTATATATTTTTATGTGAAATGCCAGTTCTGCTGCATGGGGGGATAATCCACTTAACTGGATATTCTAGTGGGAGTATTCCTCTCGTACAGCAGTGCATGGTGGGAGAAATGTCCTGGTTGTTAAGTTCCCCATGTAGTCCCCTACTGTACAACCCCTGGAATGTGAGTAAGGAAACCCCTTGCATGGGGAACCACATAAATACTGTGACCTGTGATTAAAACCTCAGTTGACTCCCAGCCTATGTGTCGTCTAGTTCTTGGGAAGGAAGGAGTCATACAACGCTACCGGGATTATTGTATGCTGTACTTATTTTGCCTGGATTATTGTAAACTGTTCCTGTTACCAGCGGAGATATTGTGGATGATACTACCTCTCCGCTACAGCTATAAATGCAGTATTTCAGCTTGAAGTGCTGCACATACTGAGATATCTGCACTTTTTTGTCCGAGGTTCATTATACCCCGCGCACACGTGACTTTGGCAGCCCAGAACTCTGTTCCAGACTGCTAAATGTTAATTCTGTACATATAATACATCAGTGCACACTGTACACACGCTGACTTCTCCCATGCAGAGCTTGCAAAAAGATGCATTGGTCTCCCCTCCCAACCTTCTTGCCTCCCTATATGTTAGTATTGCTCTTTTAAAAAAAAAAAAAAAAAAAAATTAAAATTTCCTCCCTCAATTTGACAGCTCAGAGCGCGCGCATGCACTCTGAGATGGTGAAACGGTCCATTTAAAGGTTTCTCAATGAGAAGATTGGATTGCGCGGGGTCCTTGGATGTTGGGTGGAGACCTGTAAGGCATATCAGGGAGCTTTACCCGGTGCTGGATACCAGGTAAGTAAAACAGTATCACTTTGCAGATTTTTACAAAATGTAGTGAAGGACCTGATAAATAGTGCCTAATAAAGCATTTTTGATTGAAAATGCAGCTAATAGAAAAAGGTTTGAGTAGCTCTTTAAATTTTTTAAACATTCACTTTGCCAATCATGTATCACATTTCTCACTGTATGTTCCCATACCCAGGAATCGTGTGAACATAATTTCAAAAATTGCAAAATGAATTTTGTTTATTGCAAACACATTTCTAAAGATCTCCCTGCCTGGCCCTGTGCTGCTCACACAGCTGGTCTGCACCTCAGGCTGGGTGCAGATCACTGCCAATGCTCCCTCCTAATCAGAGACTGTAAGGGAGCGTTCCGCACTGAGCAGGAGGTGCAGACCTGCCTTCGTTCTACCGGATTCACCAGGGAATCCACTGGACTACTCGAGAATGGATCATTGTCCACCCTCACTGCCCAAAAGGTAAGCAGGAGGGGGAGCAAACGTAAAATAAATTTTTAAAAAAGCATTACAGTGTGTAAAAAGGCTGGATACGGACACACACTGATCACAGAGTCACGATCCCACCATCAAGCCCACCCCCCCTATTTAACTTAAAACAATTACCCCCAACCTCCTCAGCAGACAGTGACCTTCTTACAAGTACAGTCACCTCACACACAGTCATCCCACCCCACACACAATGCAGCCTTGCCATAAACACAAAGAACACAGCAAGATCACAAGCAGTCACCCATACACATAACACACGTCAAGCAGCTCCCCCACACACATGTGCTCTCAGACACAGAGATAAACATTTACACACAGATATACATTCCTGATTGTCACAGATAAACATACACATAGATATACACTCAAAGACACACATAAGGATACTCACTACCAGATACACACTCCCATGCATTCACACAGATACACAATACAACACAAGAACACACAGATACCAGTACACACTGCCAGTCTCGCTCTGTGATTGTGTGTCTGTATCTGTCAGTGTGTGTGTCAGTGTTTCTCTGTGTGTTTGTGTGCAAGAATCAGCGTATGTAATGTGTGCGTGTGCATGCATTAGTGTGTGTCTATGGGTCCAAAGATACAACATGGCTGAAATGTGCTTCATATATACTAACACACACACACACAATATGAGTATATATGGGATAATGCATATGTGAGAAAAGGATTACAGAATATTAGGGGGGGGAGGGGGAATGTGGATGATACATAATCAGAAATGTTATTTATGTCCAACACTATTTTTATAATCTGTAACTACATTATTTGGTATATGATTTATTTTTTACATTTCTGTCCAACCAAAACCTTTGTTTCTGCTTCCATTAAATGCCCTATTGATGCATACTGAAATTAAAAATACATTTTTTTTGTGAATATAATTTTTATTTTTATCGGTTAGTCAAGATTCGAAGACTCGCAGGTCTCCAAGGTGAGTTATCAAAGGATATGAAGGCATTTGGAATATATCAAAAACAGTAACTTTTAGTCGGGCTCGCAGGCCCACAATGTTGACGGACTTGCAAGTCCCTTTTAACTTATTTTACGAGCATTTCTCTATTACAGTTCATTACATTTATTGCAGTTGTAATTTGTGTGCGGGTTAAACAGAGGCTCGTCGGCCTTTTGTCCGACTTACTGGTCGGGGTGACCCGACTCCCTGTGGGTTTGACGTTCAATTCTCATGTGTGCCCTCTCATTGACTTGTGTATCTACTTAGATTGGGTTTATGGTCTCTTGGCTTTCCTCTGGAGGGGGGAAGGGAAATTTAGGGTTGGGGTAGGAAGGGGTGTGAGGGTAGTCAGTCGTCGCCTGTCGTCAGGTGTATGTTCCCTAAGTCCTCCCAGTCTGTAGTGTGGCGGTTGGCGGTTCTAGTTCCCTTTGGAATCCTTCTTTCGCCGTCTCTAGGATCCAATGTGTCCATATATCCATGTAGGCTGTCGGGGAGGTGTTAGTCGTCAGGGTCAGTTCCTCTATTGTCCTCAGCTCCTCCATTTGGTTAAACCAGGTCTTAAGTGGAGGTGTTATGGCCTGTTTCCAGTATTGGGGGAGCACTCGTTTGGCTACATTGAGTATTCGAATAGTCATAGATTTTTTGTATTTGGAGTGAGGGGTAGGAGTGTGATGTAGGAGCATTGCTGCTAGTTCCAGGGGGGGTGGTTTGTCCGTGAATTTCTCTAGCATTTTGTGGATGTTTTGCCAGTATGGTTTGATCTTTGCGCATTCCCACCATATGTGTGTGATACTGCCCTCCTCTTGTTGGCATCGCCAGCATAGGCCTGGTTGGCCTGGGTCTATCTGGTGTAGGAAGTGAGGTGTCCTGTACCATTGTGTCAGAAGTTTGTATGCTGTCTCTTGTGTTTTGCTGTGCGTGGAACAGTGGTGTGCGAGGTAACATATGGACTCCCATTCCTTATTTGTCAGCGTGTATCCGAGGGCATCCTCCCATTTCCTCATAAATAGGGGTGTCTCTGTCGGGATGTCCGTTTGTAGCATGGTGTAAAGGAAAGATACTCCATGTGGGAGCGGGTCTGGGTGCATACAGACCACTTCCAGTGTGGTATGTTGTCTAGTGAGCGCTGAGCCCTGTGGTAGGGTATGGACGAAGTTGGTTAGCTGGGTGTATCTGAAGTGCTGCATGAAGGTCGGGTGCGTCGCTGTCGTCATGTCTGTCAGTTTTTTACATTTCTCTCCCTGCAGGACATGGTGTAGGCGTGGGTGTGGGTCCGGGAGGAGAAATTAAAAATACATTTAAACATTACTTTCCAGGGCACCCAAAATACTCAGATTCTGGGGATGTTTTTTTCCCGTAAACCGCTAGGTAGTGAAAGGGTTAAGCAGCAAAGTGGTTGCAGTCATTAAGGGGAATGGAAACCGTGATTATATTCGCCTTCCTCTCGCTCATTATTATTATTATTATTTTATTATTTATAAAGCGGCAACAGTGAGGGGAAGAAAGGGATGGAAGGAGTCCCTTTCAATCAGTTTGTCTATTACATTATTGTTTTAAAGGGGTGCTGGGGTATAGGACAGGATCTGCATGTATCCCTAGGCCTTAGTGTCAGGATCACTCTGAGTGATAGACATGTTTGGGATCGCTACATTAATGTATGGATTTGAGAGGAGGGCAATATCAGTGAACATGACTACAGTTAACTCATTAGTAATAAAAAAGTGCACTGTGCAGTTAAAGCGCTTATACAGTAATATAACACCAACGGGTAATAAATTAGCAGCTACAACACACGTGTAGGTAACTTCAACTTAGCACACAATCATGCAACAAATCGGAGTGACCAGTGGAACCAATCTACTAGAAGTAAACCCAGTGGACGCTAAATAAATATATATATACACTTACCCTTGGAAAGAAGGGAAAGAGAATAAATTATGAAGAGATATTATTATTATTATTATTATTATTGGTATTTATATAGCTCCAGCTTATTCCGCAGCGCTTTACAATAAGAGGGAAATTTACCAAATGAGACAATAACGAAATGTAACAGAAACAATAGGTAGTTGAGGACCCTGGTCAAACGAGCTTACAGTCTAGAGTAGGTGGGGGGTATAAAAACACAATAGGAAGGGCATTGAGGAAGACAGCAAACAGACATGGTGGGAAAGTAGCAGAACTGGAGGGGAGAGTGGAGTGATCACTATAACAGGACAAATAAGATATATATATATATAAATCTCTTTTTTTTTGGTCCTGTTATAGTGATATCTCTCCTTCATTTATACTCCCCATTTATATGGGTAAATGTGTGTGTGTATATATATATATATATATATAAAGCACTACACTGGGTTTACTTATAGTGGATTGGTTCCACTGAGTTCACACACTGATTCCTACCTTGCTGCTAAGTGTAGTGGCCAGGCCATCCAATGTGGCTACTCTGCAGGTTGAAAAAAGAAAACGGGATGTTTTCCCCCATATTTACCTGCTTCTTATTTCTTATACTTTCCACACCGACTACAGGGGAACACTGATTTTACCAATCAGTGTCCTATTCCTAGGAATGCTGAAAAAGTGCATTGGGCATGCCTGCAAGATTTAGACATGTGCAGTTGGAAGACCTCTTCACCTTGCAACATGCTGACAGGGGTAGAAAAGAGTGATCAGTGTGATTCATGCAGAACAGGTTCCAATTTTGGGTTTATCTGTCCTGCTGGAGCATAATGATGCCTTGTTTTTTACATTAGTTACTGTTTATTAGTGGATTATATGGAGACATCTTTGGAGTACTCAAATACCTACAACTGGAAGCAAAAAAACAAGTTTGTGGCCACAGCTTCTGATACTTCAAATGGCCAAAATGGACGTTGGCTAGGCAGAAGGGCTATTTCTTAAGATTTTAATTGGTTTTACTTTTGTCAGGATTTAATCAATATCTAACATGTGGAACTTAAGTTAAACAAATAAATTAAACTTGAAATTAAAGCATATTACCAGACCTTAGAATGGCCGGATTTAACACGAAATAAAGAATAGTACAGAACAGGCAGAGTTCAGGAAAACAAAATATGTAAATGTTAAAACAATCCAGGGTCAAAATACAATAGAATCAAATATGTATATTGTATTGATAACTTTAATACAAATTAATATCTATTCTTTATAATTTAAACACCCTTTTCCTATCAGCATTATTGGTGTGAGACCATCAAACATGGTGAGATACGCCCCGAGTTGGCTTTATTGAAAATGCAGATTTTGTGATTTTGTGTTAAATGCAGCTTTTTTTCCTGCAAAAAGTGAAATTCAGAGACGTGTGGGCCTGATGAATTATGACGCAGATTACAAATGAGGGAAAGATGATTTGGGTCACTGGAAGGGACATTTGGAAGGTATGTTGGTAGATCTGTAGTTACCATCATCTGCAGCCAGATATAGTTCTGGGCATGGTTTGTAAAGAAAAGAACCAAGTGTTTCTGAACATATGTCTAAACGTGACCTGAAATTCATACATGAATGAATACAATTCATCTTAACCCGTTAACTGCATGCTAAAATGAGCCCTTTTTATAACACTATATGCTATTGTTAGGGGGGGAGGGACCCTGTTGCCCTGAGGAGGGCAGATCATTCATTAGGTGCAGCAGCCAGGGGCCAGTAAATATGATATGCCTCTTCCAGCCAATGAGAACCCTCTGAGAATAGCACAGGGACCCAATTTTGGATTCTGACACAGGGTATGGTAACCCTTTAAGACCAAAAGACACATCAGAGTCAACACGACAAGTGATTTTCTATTCCTGGACCTGAATGGGTTAATGGGAAAGTAGGGGAACATGCGTGGGAGAAGACAGGAATGCACAATACACAGTACCGTGACACTTATAGAGGAACGAGGTCATGGCTTGAAATAGAATAAACAGGACAATGTAACTGTTAATAACAATGTAAGATAGGATCTCTGAAAACCTGGAAATATTAAATAGCAAACAATGTCCATCTGGCAAAGAACCCAAAATACTAATGAAGAACCCAAAAGATGTGTGTGTATATATATATCTATCTATCTATCTATCTATCACAAAAGGCCTATTTCTCTCAAATATTGTTCACAAATCTGTCTAAATCTGTGTTAGTGAGCACTTCTCCTTTGCCGAGATAATCCATCCACCTCACAGGTGTGGCATATAAAGATGCTGATTAGACAGCACTATTATTGCAAGGGGTGCCTTAGGCAGGCCACAAAAAAAGGCCACTCTAAAATGTACAGTTTTTAAAATGTACATAGAAAAAAGTCTTAGATCTTTGAGTTCAGCTCATGAAGAATGGGGGCAAAAACAAAAGTGTTGCGTTTATAATTTTGTTCAGTGTATATATAGAAGGCATAGCCTGTAATTGTGGGAGGCGTTACCCGGCTATAAAAACACAGGCCACCCCTCTCACTAGGCCGTTAACACCGGGTTCAGAAGGCACACCTGTGCACTCCCAAATCACTGCTGAGACACCGGGTCGCCTAGACTGCAGCTTCTCACCCAGCTTCTCCAACCACTACCCACCTGCCTCAGCCAACTTCCCGCTGCTGGCTCGCTTCTTCCGCTAGTGTCCCAGCTCAATTTCTCGCAGCCTGCTCACTTCAACCTGCTGGGGGCCCCAACTGATGCCCCCTGCCACCAACTCCCCAGGAACATTCCGCCGCTGTGGGCCCCCTTTGACCCACGGGCCTCACCTGAAGCCTTCTGCCGCCTGCTCCCTGGCACATCCTCCGGTTGGCCCCTTCAGTCACATGAGCAGGCTATTTCCAGTCGACAGTCAGTAGTTCCGAGGTCTCCCATTCGTCCATCATCGGCCGCAGCAAACAGTGAGTTTAGGCCCCTCGGGCCTCTGGCACAGAGCCACACTTTTGGCTCATATTTCAGTCATTTGTTGGTATACTAACCTCCTGCTTCCCTCAGTCCCATGCACCTGCTTGGCCGACATTTGGCTGACCAAACACTCAGTACTCTCTCGCCATTCAGGCCAATTTCAAAGTGCACATTTGGCCAAGGCTCGCACACCTTATGCTAGACTGTTTGCAGTCAAGCCACGTTTGGCGACATTCGGTCGCTCATGTGTTATATGCTGGTTACAAATATATTTGGCCAAATTAACCACATGTTCACCTCATTTCCTATAACCAAGTTTTAATTTTATAAAGCCTTACGCGGCAGGATCAGGAATTGTAATTGGTTTCACTGTTTTATTTATTGGTCATACCTTTTTGGTTAATTCAGTTGAATCAGGGCTAGTTATGTTGTTACATGCCTCAAACTTTAAATGGTTACTCTAGTAACTGCAGTTACTTTCACACTATGTTTATCTGCCACTTCCAGCATGTGTTTTGTATCCTGTCTCCTCCTACATCAATGTATGGCATTATTGCCTATAGCATGTTCAGGTCTATAACTCTGTCTCCTTTAAGTGTTGTTGATGTCCATTACGGTCTCATGTCAGTAATGTCACTGTAGCACTCCAGGGGTCTTGGCCTAGATTCCTTGCATTAAGTTCTGTATCTGTCATCAGATCATTTGAATCAGCAGGTAGGTAGTTATATCAAGATAAGGTGTTTTCTATCTCTAGATGTTCACTATGCTGACCATTCAACCTTTATCAACTATACTGCATTATACGCTACTGTCCTATCTCTAACCTGCCCCTCTGCCAATCTACAATTTACGACATATAATCTACCATGTCCTATCATTTTACACATCTGCTATTAAATTATACTGTCCACATACGGCCACCCTGCCACTCTACTCACAACCCTACCTAAGCAACCTACACGTGGCCAAACTCTCAGAGGGTCCAAAATCCCTCATCATGTATGTAATGCTTACGCCACTCATCATGCCACTTCGGTCTAGCATAATTTCGATTACGTTATGTATAACCATGCCTCTTTCAACATCACATACTAAAATTATTGTTCACAATCCTAGTCATAGATGCTTGCTGAATCCCCAATGTTTGTTTCTTACTAATAGAATAGAATAGTACGGTTATATACTGTGATATATAGTACGGTTATATGTTGTGATATATAGTACGGTTATATACTGTGATATATAGTACGGTTATATGTTGTGATATATAGTATGGTTATATGCTGTGATATATAGTGCGGTTATATGCTGTGATATATAGTACAGTTATATACTGTGATATATAGTACGGTTATATACTGTGATATATAGTACAGTTATATTCTGCGATATATAGTACGGTTATATGCTGTGATATATAGTACAGTTATATACTGTGATATATAGTGCGGTTATATGCTGTGATATATAGTACAGTTATATACTGTGATATATAGTACGGTTATATACTGTGATATATAGTACAGTTATATTCTGCGATATATAGTACGGTTATATGCTGTGATATATAGTACAGTTATATACTGTGATATATAGTGCGGTTATATGCTGTGATATATAGTACAGTTATATACTGTGATATATAGTACGGTTATATACTGTGATATATAGTACAGTTATATTCTGCGATATATAGTACGGTTATATGCTGTGATATATAGTACAGTTATATACTGTGATATATAGTGCGGTTATATGCTGTGATATATAGTACAGTTATATACTGTGATATATAGTACGGTTATATACTGTGATATATAGTACAGTTATATTCTGCGATATATATAGTACGGTTATATGCTGTGATATATAGTACAGTTATATTCTGCGATATATAGTACGGTTATATGCTGTGATATATAGTACGGTTATATGATGTGATATATAGTACGGTCATATGCTGTGATATATAGTACGGTTATATGCTGTGATATGGAGGAGCCTGGTTGCCCGCCTCCTGCCGCTGGACTATGGCCCCATGTTTAACACTGTTCTTTTTCCCTGCAGAAAGGCTGGTTTGTGCCTTTCTGCAGACTGTTAAAGTCACGAACACCGCCGAGCTGCCGACCTCCCTTCTCCTACCTGCAGTCAATTATCCGAACACTGGTCCATTCCGTACTTTACTGTTTAAGCCATGCTACCCCAGATAGCTATGCCATGGTGCCCAGCCGCATACTGAAAGACTGTATGAAAGGCTCCATGGCGATTGAACTGTATGTATGTGATCTGAGCGCCATCCAGTAATAATGTGCGCTCAGATCTAAGCTATCTGGGGATAGGTAGAATGTGTATGTTCTATGTGATAAATGTAACAGTATGTAATTTTATGTCTTTTATTGTCCTTTGTCTGCCATATGGTTAATGGAGTTTTGCCTCTGTCCTTTGAGATAATTGGATTACTTCCCAAATATTTCCAGGACAGAGAGGAGGGATTGTGATGCATTGTGGGATTGTAAGCTTGTGATTGGTCAATGTCCAATATGTTTCCCAGTCTTCCATCTGGTCCCCTAGGGGAGTGTCCACCAGGTGGGAGACCTGCATAAAAGCCGGGCAGGTAGCCCCAGTAAATCATTTCTGCTTGACCCTCAAACGAAGAGTCGTCTAGTTCTTGGGGGGAATTGGATTGTATGCTGTTACAGTGCGACTGCCAAAACTGTTCATATGGTTTTTCCTGTTTGGCTGTTTACAGCATCCGTGTGTTTCCTGTTTGGGAGTTGGAGCATTCCCCTGGTTCCAGTTCGGGAGATTGGTGAATTCATGTGTTTGCAGTTCGGGAGATTGGTGAATTCATGTGTTTGCAGTTCGGAAGATTGGTGATTGCAGTAGCTGTCTGTGCATCTGAAAAGGGGAATATCGCCTAAACGGTTTTTAACCTCTTGTGCGCAAAACGGTCCATTACAGTTATTTACTGTGATATATAGTACAGTTATATGCTGTGATATATAGTACGGTTATATGCTGTGATATATAGTACTTACATCAAACACTATACGGAATCTGGACCCCTTACATCAAACACTATTAGAACCAGGACCCCTTACATCAAACACTATATAGAATCAGGACGCCTTACATCAAACACTATACGGAATCAGGACCCCTTACATCAAACACTATATATAGAAGTAGGACCCCTTACATCAAATAATATACAGAGTTAGAACCCCTCCCAAACACACTATACAGAGTCAGGACCCCTTGTATCAAACACTTTACAGAGACAGTACCCCTTACATAACACACTATACAGAGTCAAGACTCCTTACATACGCTATACAGAGTCAGGACCCCTGAATCAAACGCTATTCAGAGTCAGGACCCCTTAATCAAATGCTATACACAGTCTGGACCCCTTAATCAAACGCTATACACAGTCTAGACCCCTTAATCAAACCCAATCCAGAGTCA
The DNA here is from genome assembly GCA_933207985.1 of Pelobates cultripes. Lineage (NCBI taxonomy): Eukaryota > Metazoa > Chordata > Amphibia > Anura > Pelobatidae > Pelobates > Pelobates cultripes. The sequence goes on from OW240924.1 coordinate 22,841,671, forward strand.
GGACCCCTTGCAAGAAAGGCTAAACAAAGCCTGGATCCTTTTCAATAAACCACTGTGCGAAATCAGGACCTCTTACATTCAGACTGATTTGTTTGCATGTCTACATATCTCGTATGGCACATTTTTGCCTGATAACTATCTATTTCTTTCTACTGATTTTTTTTTCATTCTCGGTCTCACATATTAGTTATTTTCAAGGTTGACACGCAGTACTTGTTGAATTGGCTGAATTGGTCAAAATGCATTTTATTTTGACAAATGGTAAAGTCCATTGTAAATGGTAAAGTCCATTTTGTACAACACTACGGAATTTGTTGGCGCTTTATAAATAATAATCATGAATGCCAGCATGGAATTTTTAAGTGCGGTGGAATATGTTGCCATTCTAGAATTAAGAAAAAATTTTAATAACGCCCTGATTATTCAGCTCTATACAGTTTGTCCAGTGTCAGATATTAGGCCACTATCGCCTTAACCTTTTCTCTCCCAACGCCTCAGCCCTTCTGCGCAGCTTTGATTATCTACATTTATGCTTTTCATGAATTAAGCTTAATTGGGTTGAACGTGTTGGACTGTACACAACAGACTTACCACAATTATCTTCAAACTAAAAATGTGAATGAAGTTATTTGTGCAAAGCTTTGATTGCTGTGTATAAATAGCTTAATTAATGCTTTTTTTTCCTTGGAAAAAAAAAATAGAGGCTTGTGGTTTTAGATCTTACAGTAAAAAAAGCTGACAGTTTAACTGCAAATTCTCTGTTCACACAGAAAGTTCTTCCAGCCATTAGTGTAAAACATGCAGCACAAAAATGCATGAGTGTATCTGTGGGTATATTTACTAAATAGCAAACTCCCCACTTTTGGAGTGGAGTGTTCCTTTACGACATGTACCCATGCCGTTCTTTCTTTCTCCATACACACAACCTCTTCCATTACTTTCCTTTACTGATGATCCTCATTCTACTTTCTTCATTTCAGATCCCCCTCTCTACTAGAGACTTGCCATTCTGCATCCTTAGAAATCTCTCCCTTCCCTTCCCCTCCACCCTTCCTCTTCCTTTACTCTTTATTGGATGGTTGTCCTCACAAATTGTCCAGCTGTTGGGATTGCGTTGATGGGATCCTTCATCCTCTGTGCCTCTCTCCTTAGCCTCCTGTCCATGTGACATTCAGTGGTCAGCACATTTCATTTTCGAATACGATACTTAAATTGCAGAACATTCAGATGGTAAAGAACTTGGCTCAACATACAACTTTATACGCAGGCTGAGCACTGAAAGATGTACAGAAAATGTCATTCCAGGCCCTGTCTACAACAACCAAACACCAATTGTTTGATTTTTATCCAGCCTTCCCTGTGCCCCATCTAAATCTAATGCCATCAGCTGGAACCAGCTGCCACTCCAGGGAGTACTGAGCTTGCCAGCCTGGATAACTCATTGCTTGGCAATGTACCTTATCTGACATAATGCCCTAAGTAATGCCAGCCTTTTCTTCTGAGCAGGATAATTACGATGTTTGCGGACGTCAGCTGTAGAATTTTGGGGGTGGAAGGAGAATGAAAGGGGGGACAGGAAATACAAGCAATTCACTGTTTTTTGTGAAATGTATATTTCTTCTTGTTGGTATAAAAATTAACAAAGCTGGTGTAAGAGCGTAGAAATAGCTTTGGTGGGTGTAAAATGTGTTTCTCTCAGAGAGCTGAGAGGAAGCCATGGGCTGTCTCTGTATCCTCAGTATGTGTTTGCCACAAACAGTGATCAGGAAAGCAGATAGGGAGCCGACAATACCTGCTACCAATAGAGTGATCAGAGAGAGAGGGAGGCACTACAGATACAGTAATCAGAGAGAGGGAGAGAGAGAGAGGGAGAGAGGGAGCCACTACAGATACAGTGATCAGAGAGAGAGAGGGAGCCACTACAGATACAGTGATCAGGGAGAGAGAAGGAGCCACTACAGATACAGTGATCACGGAGAGAGAGGGAGCCACTACAGATACAGTGATCAGGGAGAGAGAGGGAGCCACTACAGATACAGTGATCAGGGAGAGAGAGGGATCCACTACAGATACAGTGATCATGGAGAGAGGGAGCCACTACAGATACAGTGATCAGGGAGAGAGAGGAAGCCACTACAGATACAGTGATCAGGGAGAGAAGAGAGCCACAACAGATACAGTGACCAGGGAGAGAGAGGGAGCCATTACACATGCAGTGATCAGGGAGAGAGAGGAGCCACTAGAGATACAGTGATCAGGGAAAGAGAGGGAGCCCCTGCAGATACAATGATCAGGGAGAGAGAGGGAGCTACTACAGATACAGTGATCAGAGAGAGAGAGGAGCCACTACAGATACAGTGATCAGAGAGAGAGAGAGAGAGGAAGCCACTACAGATACATTGATCATGGAGAGAAAGAGAGCCACTACAGATACAGTGATCAGGGAGAGAGAGAGGAAGCCACTACAGATACAGTGATCAGGGAGAGAGAGAGAGGAAGCCACTACAGATACAGTGATCACGGAGAGAGAGGGAGCCACTACAGATACAGTGATCAGGGAGAGAGAGAGGAAGCCACTACAGATACAGTGATCAGGGGGAGAAAGGGAGCCGCTACAGATACAGTGATCAGGGAGAGAGAGGGATCCACTACAGATACAGTGATCAGGGAGAGAGAGGGATCCACTACAGATACAGTGATCAGAGAGGGAGCCACTACAGATACAGTGATCAGGGAGAGAGAGCCACTACAGATACAGATCAGCCACTACAGATACAGTGATCAGGGAGAGAGAGGGAGCCACTACAGATACAGTGATCAGGGAGAGAGAGGGAGCCACTACAGATACAGTAATCAGGGAGAGAGGGAACCACTACAGATATAGTGATCAGGGAGAGAGAGGGAGCCACTACAGATACAGTAATCAGAGAGAGAGAGGGAGCCACTACAGATACAGTGATCAGAGAGAGAGGGATGCACTACAGATACAGTAATCAGAGAGAGAGAGAGGGAGCCACTACAGATACAGTGATCAGAGAGGGAGCCACTACAGATACAGTGATCAGAGAGAGAGAGTGACCCACTACAGATACAGTGATCAGAGAGAGAGAGTGACCCACTACAGATACAGTGATCAGGGAGAGAGAGGGTGGCACTACAGATACAGTAATCAGAGAGAGAGAGGGAGCCACTACAGATACAGTGATCAGAGAGAGAGGGAGGCACTACAGATACAGTAATCAGAGAGAGAGAGGGAGCCACTACAGATACAGTGATCAGGAAGACACTACAGATACAGTGATCAGGGAGAGAGAAGGAGCCACTACAGATACAGTGATCAAGGAGAGACAGGGAGCCACTACAGATACGGTGATCAGGGAGAGAGAGGGAGCCACTACAGATACAGTGATCAGGGAGAGAGAGGAAGCCACTACAGATACAGTGATCAGGGAGAGAGAGGGAGCCACTACAGATACAGTGATCAGGGATAGAGGGAGCCACTACAGATACAGTGATCAGGGAGAGAGAGGAAGCCACTACAGATACAGTGATCAGGGAGAGAGAGAGAGCCACAACAGATACAGTGACCAGGGAGAGAGAGGGAGCCACTACACATACAGTGATCAGGGAGAGAGATGAGCCACTAGAGATACAGTGATCAGGGAAAGAGATGGAGCCCCTGCAGATACAATGATCAGGGAGAGAGAGGGAGCTACTACAGATACAGTGATCAGAGAGAGAGAGGAGCCACTACAGATACAGTGATCAGAGAGAGAGAAAGAGAGGAAGCCACTACAGATACATTGATCATGGAGAGAAAGAGAGCCACTACAGATACAGTGATCAGGGAGAGAGAGAGGACGCCACTACAGATACAGTGATCAGGGAGAGAGAGAGAGGAAGCCACTACAGATACAGTGATCAGGGAGAGAGAGAGACACTACAGATACAGTGATCAGAGAGAGGGAGCCACTACAGATACAGTGATCAGAGAGAGAGGAGCCACTACAGATACAGTGATCAGAGAGAGAGAGAGAGGAAGCCACTACAGATACAGTGATCAGGGAGAGAGAGAGACACTACAGATACAGTGATCAGGGAGAGAGAGAGGAAGCCGCTACAGATACAGTGATCAGGGAGAGAGAGAGAGGAAGCCACTACAGATACAGTGATCAGGGAGAGAGAGAGACACTACAGATACAGTGATCAGGGAGAGAGAGAGAGCCACTACAGATACGGTGATCAGGGAGAGAGAGAGACACTACAGATACAGTGATCAGAGAGAGGGAGCCACTACAGATACAGTGATCAGAGAGAGAGAGAGGGAGCCACTACAGATACAGTGATCAGGGAGAGAGAGAGACGAAGCCACTACAGATACAGTGATCAGAGAGAGAGAGAGAGCCACTACAGATACAGTGATCAGGGAGAAAGAGGGAGCCACTACAGATGCAGTGATCAGGGAGAGAGAGAGGAAGCCGCTACAGATACAGTGATCTGGGAGAGAGACAGGGAGCCACTACAGATACAGTGATTGATCTGGGAACAGAGAAGAACAGAGAAGAACAGAGAAAATAGTTACCTATTTTTAATGCACGTCACTGCATGGAGTTTTGCAGATTGGAGTTAGAAGTTTGCAAGGCAGGCATTTTTTTAGCATAACTGTTGGGTCTTTGAGGTTTGCTGACGCTTGTTGTTTTCTAATTGGTTGTACAGCGCTGATCCTTCTGTTTGCTTATTAGGCATTTTTTTGTAAAGGTACTACTGACACCCAATAAAGGATAATTGAGATTCCTGTCCCATTAAACCAAAATAATTAGACTGAATCCCTAACAATCCCAAGGAAGCTGCCTACTAGTGGATTATGTACGGGACACTCTGCCCAATGTAACTGGACAAATGTTTTCCTAATGGCTACACAGCAGATTAGATACACACTTTTCAACCATAGTCAAACACAGGATATCACCATACCCAGAGGGAAGAGGACTTCCTGTATCAGAGGAAGCCAACATTACTTAGCCAAGATGGTTTTAGCTCAACAATAGCTGATGCACTGGCCCTAACCCGTTCAGAGATCCTATGGGACCTGATACCGTACAACCTGCTACAAACATAAGTCTCGTCCTTTCTCCTCTGAGCGTCTGAGCCAGCAGCTGTACAGCATAACCCTGTGTTCTAGAATCCTCTGTATACCCTCTGGACTGGCAAAGCCTTGTATGAGATCTGCCCTCTCTTTAGTTGTCTCTTACAGTGATGATGGCCCTGCTCTCCTGTCTTCTTTTCCATGGCGCCAGCAGGCAGCACTATCACACGTTCATCAGCGCTGAGGCCATGGTGCTGGAGAGTTGTTTATATGTAATTAATGGAACAAAGCCTGAGGCTTTATCCGATAGACGAGAGAGAGAAAGAGAGAATGGAGAGAAACGTCTTCACACCAGTGCAGGACAAAGATAACAAATCAAAGGGCAAATCAGTTTGAAATAATCAGCTTCTCTGCCGGGTAAAACCAAGGGGGATTCATCAAAAACTCAGGAACCAACAGGGACCAAAGTTAATGCATTTTGATAGGCCTGGATAATTGGTTAATAAGTTTTAGGTCGCTGTTCGCTCAGCCTCATTTGAAGGTTCAAGGACGAGGGCGGATGTTTGTAGTGTGTGTGGTATAGGGGAGCATTTTAAGCCATGTTGGGGTGAGACATCATGTTTCAAATAAAACTACACATATTAGGAACTGTTGTAAACTGACAAGGGTATTAAAATGTTTAGGCCAAAATAGTTGAATTACAATAGGTCTCCTCTAAAATGACTATTTTTCCAGTTCAGATTTTTTTGGGCTAAACTTTCTAATTAAAGAAACAATTTAAGCACCATAACCACTACAGCCCACTGTAGGCTCACTCCTAGGGTAAGTAGTCAAACCGCTTAAGCACAGTCTAACAACTTACCTGGGGTCCACTGGGTGACCTTCAACTATGTATGTCAAACAATTACCATCAACATAATCAGTAAATTTATAGTCGCGTGATCCTCCTGGTGATTATTTAAACCTCATCTGAGGATTGTGATGTATATTATAAAGGGAGCAAGCAAAATTTTTTTTTTTTCTTCCTTATATCCTGCAGTATAGTTCTTTTGAGCACAAGGTGGTGTGCATCCTACAATTTGCTTTTGTTACCTCCTCCCAGGGATTCTGAGGCTTCTTGAAGGAGCTTCATATAGTTCCATTGAGTCCTACTAAGCTCTGCACCATCAGACCTAACTTGGTGCCAGTAGCTTCCAGGGATAGTGGAGGAGGCAACCACTGGACCCCAGGTAAGTTTTCAAACTGTTCTCAAACAGTTTGGCCATTTACTCTGGGAGGGTGCCGGGGCACTTCTGGCACCATAACCACTACATTGGCCTGATGCATGACGGACTATGCAGACCTTTATTAAATATATAATGGGCCACTATAGTCACCTGAACAACTTTAGCTTAATGAAGCAGTTTTGGTGTATAGAACATGCCCCTGCAGCCTCACTGCTTAATCCTCTGCCATTTAGGAGTTAAATCCATTTGTTTATGAACCCTAGTCACACCTCCCTGCATGTGACTTGCACAGCCTTCCATAAACACTTCCTGTAAAGAGAGCCCTGTTTAGGCTTTCTTTATTGCAAGTTCTGTTTAATTAAGATTTTCTTATCCCCTGCTATATTAATAGCTTGCTAGACCCTGCAAGAGCCTCCTGTATGTGATTAAAGTTCAATTTAGAGATTGAGATACAATTATTTAAGGTAAATTACATCTGTATGAAAGTGAAACCAGTTTTTTTTTTCATGCAGGCTCTGTCAGTCGTGGCTAGGGCTGCATAAACAGAAACAAAGTGATTTAACTTCTAAATGACAGTGAATTGAGCAGTGAAATTGCAGGGGAATGATCTATACACTAAAACGGCTTTATTTAGCTTAAGTAATTTAGGTGACTATAGTGTTCCTTTAAAGTTTCTCACCCGGGCTGACTTTAAGATTATAGTGTATCGGAGGGGGCGGGGCCTAAGTCTCATGCTGAACAGACGTGTATCGGGTGAACTCCCGCTTGGCTCGCCGATTGTTGGGGGTAATCATCCACCACTGCACCCAAATCGGGGTGATTCCATGCAGCCTAAACTGGGGGTGCCGTGGGAAACCCACCAATACCTTGCTCGGAACCCTCCAACGTCGGAAAGACAGAGGAAGCTCGCTGAGGCCTGTGGGTGACGGGGCTGGGGAGGGATGGCTGACTTCCCCGCTCTCAAGTTTGCTGTGCAGGCCACCTTCACTCCGACATCCCCCCCACCCGGCGGGGGTTATCCTGGTCCCTGCCGAACCAATCCACTCAGTCCTCATTCCATTACAGACAACACCTGTAACTAAAGAGCATATACCCATGCCTGCTAAAATGGCAGGAGGGCCTTACACGACAGAGCAGAGCCTGATACCAACCTGTACTGCAGAAAGCAGCGGCATGGAAAGCCACCAGCAGAGACTGGAGGCAACATTCCAGGATTTCTGGGCCCGACTGGAAAGGCACATGGCGACAGCCTCGCTGCAGCCTAAAGATCAAGCACGAGGACAAAAGATACTCTCTGACAGACTGCCTAAGGGAAACAGGCCTCGACAGCATCTCTCCTAACAAACAAACCCAAGCCGCAGAACAACAGGGGCTCGACCCCTTCCCAATTGCCAAGAGGGTTGCACCTGGCAAGCTGAAACGGCACAGAGCCACGCTTCAACTCCAGCAGCGGCGGGAGACCACGCTCCATCACAGGCGGAGATCTGCTAGCCATCTGCACCAGCGACAGCATTTAGGGGCTATACAGACCTGGACTTTCAGCGCTCGAGCACGCACGGCAGAACTACCGACCTATACACAAGCCAGGAGACGGGTGGACACTCGGACCCGACTTTACCAAGCCGCAAGCCCCCTATGGACTGCCGTATTCCACACTGGGCCTGCCGATAGTGGGGGTAGGCTGATGCCTCAACCCCAGCATATAACAGGCCCGCAAGTGAGCAAGCGAGGGGCCCAGAAGGCAAGCCTAAGTTTTAAGTAGTTCCTCTATACATAATTGCTCAACTAAACCTCTTCCTACTCTTATAATTATATGCAAACCAGGGGGAGCCAGAAACATCAACTCCAGGTCGACACCGGCAGCATTTAAGTTGTTAGACTAGCCAGTTTATTATATGCCTTATCTTTATGTTACTGAAAGCACATGTTCTAGGATTAGCATGCTATGCAGTACTTTAATTGAGTTTAACATAACCTAAAATGGCAGCATGTCACTAACTTTTTAAAGGACCTCTATAGTGCCAGGAAAACATACTCGTTTTCCTGGCACTATAGTGCCCTGAGGGTGCCCCCCCCCCCGCTGGGCTCTAGGGTGAGGAAGGGGTTAATTCCTTACCTTTTTTCCAGCGCTGGGCTCCGTCGGTGCTGGGGACTCTCCTCCTCCTTTCCCGTCATCGGCTGAATGCGCATGCAGGAGGTGCTTTCCTATGGACGCTGGCATCTTCTCACTGTGAAAATCACAGTGAGAAGCGCCTCTAGTGGCTGTCAATGAGACAGCCACTAGAGGCTGGATTAACCCATATGTAAACATAGCAGTTTCTCTGAAACTGCTATGTTTACAGCAGGCAGGGTTAACCCTAAATGGACCTGGCACCCAGACCACTTAATTGGTCTGGGTGCCTATAGTGGTCCTTTAAGTATGAGAACATCTCTTATTAACATAACCTAGTATGAAAACATTTCTGATACCGCACCACTGACATGCTTCTACTGCTTGTTTTAATTTTCTATATTTAACCCAAATCTACTATTCAATCTTGTTATTCTATCTATAAAAAAGGTGCCTTGTTCTAGCATTACTAATGTACACTATTACGGCCAATGTATGGCTAAATTGTAATGTAATACCATATCCTTGCTATGCACAACCAAAATAAAGAATTTTAAAAAAAGAAAAGAAAAAGATTATTGTGTATCACTGGCACAGGGGAACTGGGTGGGACAAAAAGTGGCAGGCTAATTTTAGAGTCTCCCTAAACAAGTCATTAATTTTCCTGTACAGTATTATCGTCTTCCTCTGTCACCACACTTGTTAACTGAACAAAACATCACAATAAAGAACGATACAAACTGTATCCTGTGTTTTAGGGAAGGTTTAACGTTAAGGCTAATTTTTGAGGGACAGTGAATAAGTTCAAAATTAAAGCATAGCCTACAGAGCAGAAACCAGGGCCGGTGCAAGGATTTTTGCCGCCCCCCCGCCACCCATATGTCCTGCCCATCATGTGACATCACAATGCC
>OW240924.1:22851103-22871628 GCA_933207985.1 Pelobates cultripes
TGGAGTTTGGCGGGACCTATAAATGTACAGAATACGGGACACTTCCACAACATTAACTGCCAGTTGTCATTGTACAGGAGGTCTACCACAAATGAAAATAGAATTATAAGTTACAAGCCATGTGGTTATGAAGTCCCAGACATGAAGTTTTGTAGAAGTAATGTGTGTAAATGTGGCGTGTCTTTATATGAGAAATCTAATTGAAACCTTAAAAATGAGGCTGGATAATACAGCACCAGTGTACAACTCCCAGAGATATATATAGGTTTGGGAGATGGCAAATGGACACTGTATGCAATCCAAAGGTGTGGGGGGAGGGGGGGGGTATAGATACATTTTAGTACAGTAAATAGTAACAGTACAGAGGACGATTGAGCAGGATACAGGTATAGGGAACAGTACAGGTAAGCTGCATGCAGTATATAAGGGACAATAAAGGGTACAAATTACAGGTAAACTATGAAATGTTAATATACAGGTGTGTGCAGTATATAGCTATAAGGGACCCTGTAGAAAAACTGTGTGCAGTATACATAAAGGAGTAAGACACAGTATAAATAATCAGTGTGTAACAGACGGGTGTGTGGGAAACTATAGAATAGCTGTGTGGGACCCTATAGAATAGCTGTGTGCAGTATGTAGGTGTGAGGGAACCTATAGAATAGCTGTGTGCAGTATGTAGGTGTGAGGGAACCTATAGAATAGCTGTGTGCAGTATGTGGGTGTCAGGGAACCTATAGAATAGCTGTGTGCAGTATGTAGGTGTCAGGGAACCTATAGAATAGCTGTGTGCAGTATGTAGGTGTGAGGGAACCTATAGAATAGCTGTGTGCAGTATGTAGGTGTGAGGGAACCTATAGAATAGCTGTGTGCAGTATGTAGGTGTCAGGGAACCTATAGAATAGCTGTGTGCAGTATGTAGGTGTCAGGGAACCTATAGAATAGCTGTGCGCAGTATGTAGGTGTGAGGGACCCTATAGAATAGCTGTGCGCAGCATGTAGGTGTGAGGGAACCTATAGAATAGCTGTGTGCAGTATGTAGGTGTGAGGGAACCTATAGAATAGCTGTGTGCAGTATGTAGGTGTGAGGGAACCTATATAATATCTGTGTGCAGTATGTAGGTGTGAAGGAACCTATAGAATAGCTGTGTGCAGTATGTAGGTGTCAGGGAACCTATAGAATAGCTGTGTGCAGTATGTAGGTGTCAGGGAACCTATAGAATAGCTGTGTGCAGTATGTAGGTGTCAGGGAACCTATAGAATAGCTGTGCGCAGTATGTAGGTGTGAAGGAACCTATAGAATAGTTGTGTGCAGTATGTAGGTGTGAGGGACCCTATAGAATAGCTGTGTGCAGTATGTAGGTGTGAGGGACCCTATAGAATAGCTGTGTGCAGTATGTAGGTGTGAGGGACCCTATAGAATAGCTGCGTGCAGTATGTAGGTGTGAGGGACACTATAGAATAGCTGTGTGCAGTATGTATGTGTCAGAGAACCTATAGAATAGCTGTGTGCAGAATGTAGGTGTCAGGGAACCTATAGAATAGCTGTGTGCAGTATGTAGGTGTCAGGGAACCTATAGAATAGCTGTGTGCAGTATGTATGTGTCAAGGAACCTACAGAATAGCTGTGTGCAGCATGTAGGTGACAGTGAACCTATAGAATAGCTGTGTGCAGTATGTAGGAGTCAGAGACCCTATAGAATAGCTGTGTGCAGTATGTAGGAGTCAGAGACCCTATAGAATAGCTGTGTGCAGTATGTAGGAGTCAGAGACCCTATAGAATAGCTGTGTGCAGAATGTAGATGTGAGGGAACCTATAGAATAGCTGTGTGCAGTATGTAGGTGTGAGGGAACCTATAGAATAGCTGTGCGCAGTATGTAGGTGTGAGGGAACCTATAGAATAGCTGTGTGCAGTATGTAGGTGTCAGGGACCCTATAGAATAGCTGTGTGCAGTATGTAGGTGTGAGGGACCCTATAGAATAGCTGTGTGCAGTATGTAGGTGTCAGGGAACCTATAGAATAGTTGTGTGCAGTATGTAGGTGACAGTGAACCTATAGAATAGCTGTGTGCAGTATGTAGGTGTCAGGGAAACTATAGAATAGCTGTGTGCAGTATGTAGGAGTCAGAGACCCTATAGAATAGCTGTGTGCAGTATGTAGGAGTCAGAGACCCTATAGAATAGCTGTGTGCCGAATGTAGATGTGAGGGAACCTATAGAATAGCTGTGTGCAATATGTAGGTGTGAGGGAACCTATAGAATAGCTGTGTGCAGTATGTAGGTGTCAGGGAACCTATAGAATAGTTGTGTGCAGTATGTAGGTGACAGTGAACCTATAGAATAGCTGTGTGCAGTATGTAGGTGTCAGGGAAACTATAGAATAGCTGTGTGCAGTATGTAGGAGTCAGAGACCCTATAGAATAGCTGTGTGCAGTATGTAGGAGTCAGAGACCCTATAGAATAGCTGTGTGCAGAATGTAGATGTGAGGGAACCTATAGAATAGCTGTGTGCAGTATGTAGGTGTGAGGGAACCTATAGAATAGCTGTGTGCAGTATGTAGGTGTGAGGGAACCTATAGAATAGCTGTGTGCAGTATTTAGGTGTCAGGGAACCTATAGACAACTGTGTGCAGTACGTAGGTGTTAGGGAACCTATAGAATAGCTGTGTGAAGCATGTAGATGTCAGGGAACCTATAGAATAGCTGTGTGCAGTATGTAGGTGTGAGGGAACCTATAGAATAGCTGTGTGCAGTATGTAGGTGTGAGGGAACCTATAGAATAGCTGTGTGCAGTATGTAGGTGTGAGGGAATTCAGAGTGCTATAATCTCCTGCAGAGCAATACAGTCTATTGACTATTGATATGACTATCAGATCCAGACAAGTAATTACTAATGTTTACCTGGCTCCAGGGGAAAATGCATTAAATAGCACCCTAGTGAGAGAGTAGTGGATGCATTGAATGGGCTTCCATGGGTGGTAAATGTAAATGCAGTGAGAGAATGCAGCAGATAGAGATTGAAGTAAATAGACTTGTATAGTAAAGAATGCTCAGCTATGTATTGATCCTCTATCATGTGTGGATTAAATGACTTTATAAAGTATTAAGAGACCAAGAAAGCTTCGTGAGAACTGCGTTTTCCTGAAGGAGGAAAGTCAGGAACAATTTATTAGGAAATCTTTTAAACTTTAATTCCTCGCATTCCTCTGAGATGAGCCCAAGCCTAATACTTTAACCCACACACAGCCAGGCCAAATATTTTAACCCACACACAGCAAGATCAAATATTGAACCCTTGCACTGCCAGGCCCAATACGTTTAACCCACACACAGCTTGGCCCAATATTTAACCCCACACAGCCAAGACAAATATTTAACTGCAGAACAGCCAGGACAAATATTTATGACCAACACAGTAGGCCTGTTATTTAACCCCTACACAGCAAGGCCAAATATGTAGGGACATCAATACATAGGCAGTAGAGACCATCTGATGTCTATGCAGCTCTGTACAAATGAAGAAGAGACTTGAGAGATTTGGACAATTCATGAAGAAAAGGATTGCAAGGTTTAGGGAGCTCTGCACGCAATGTATGGATACCTGTGAAGTAATTCACAATTATTGGTGCAATTAATATGTATATACAAGCAATCTAAAATAAAACTCCTTTGTTGTCTTACGTTACAAGCCAATAATTCTACTGTGGGGGGCTGGCCATTCTACTCAAACATGTTCTATTTAATGATTTAAAATTCAACTGACCCACACAGTCTTCACAGATCTACTTATAAATGTATCAGTAAACTGCAATTTTGACAAGTAGTAAGTGCTATGCACCAGCTGTCCAGCATCAGTGGTTGGAAAATCACCACTGGACAAAGATATACACAACAGCTTTGAACATAAAAAGGGAGAGGGAACCAGCCATACTTTGTATTAGTGGACACACTGGGGAGAAAAGCACCTGCTATTTGCAGACGACCACTTACACCTGGTGTTACTTACACAGCCCAGTGCTGCCCTAGCCAGAGTTGGCATCGCCGTGTCTGCTCTTAGCCGCTGTGCCAGTGTCTGTGTGAGCTCCAGGAAAGCAGATTACAGGAGATTTATGCGAGCTGGCTCGCTCTCTCCCACCCTCTCCCATAACCCCATTAGTGACGCTCCAAAGCCTGCCGGAAACTGACAGCTCTTAGCAGCTTCTGGTCCCCAAAATATGTGCCTCTCCTTTCTGCTGTGAAGCCGGGGAGTTTACTGCATGAAGGTTTCACACAGGGGGCTTTATCTTGGTTACTACAGAAATCAATCCACTTAACACTTTCAGTGCCTGAGATATTAAAAGCAAAATGCTTTCACATCTTACGATCTAGTAAAGTAAAACTGGCAACAATGATACAACGTGCTGCAGCCAGCATTCATTGTTTGTTCTCTATATCCTCCTGGATATCTGCTCTCTAGAACTGAACACAATACTCTAGGTGAGATCTTACCAGGGCTCTATAAAGTACTATCACTACCTCTCTATATCCTCCTGGAGATCTGCTCTATAGAACTGAACACAATACTCTTGGTGAGATCTTACCAGGGATCTATAAAGTACTATCACTACCTCTCTATACCCTCCTGGAGATCTGCTCTATAGAACTGAACACAATACTCTTGGTGAGATCTTACCAGGGATCTATAAAGTACTATCACTACCTCTCTATATCCTCCTGGAGATCTGCTCTATAGAACTGAACACAATACTCTAGGTGAGATCTTACCAGGTATCTATTAAGTACTATCACTACCTCTCTATATCCTCCTGGATATCTGCTCTCTAGAACTGAACACAATACTCTAGGTGAGATCTTACCAGGTATCTACAGTGAGGGGGAAAACTATTTGATCCCCTGCTGATTTTGAATGTTTGCTTACTGACAAAGAAATGATCAGTCTATAATTTTAATGGTCAGTGCATTTTAAAAGTGAGAGACAGAATAACAAAAAAAAAAAAAAAAAATCAGGAAAAACGCAAAAAAGTTATAAATTGATTTGTATGTCAATGAGTGAAATAAGTATTTGACCCCTACGACTTAGTACTTGGTGGCAAAACCCTTGTTGGCAATCACAGAGGTCAGATGTTTCTTGTAGTTGGCCACCAGGTTTGCACACATCTCAGGATGGATTTTGTCCCACTCCTCTTTGCAGATCCTCTCCAAGTCATTAAGGTTTGGCAACGTGAACCTTCAGCTCCCTCCACAGATTTTCTATGGGATTAAGGTCTGGAGACTGGCCAGGCCACTCCAGGACCTTAATGTGCTTCTTTTTAAGCCACTCCTTTGTTGCCTTGGCTGTGTGTTTTGGGTCATTGTCATGCTGGAATACCCATCCACGACCCATTTTCAATGCCCTGGCTGAGGGAAGTAGGTTCTCACCCAAGATTTGATGGTACATGACCCCATCCTTCGTGCCTTTGATGCAGTGCAGTTGTCCTGTCCCTTTATCGGAAAAACACCCCTAAAGCATAATGTTTCCACCTCCATGTTTGACGGTGGAAATGGTGTTCTTGTGGTCATAGGCAGCATTCCCCCTCCTCCAAACATGGCGAGTTGAGGCCAAAGAGCTCGATTTTGGTCTCATCTGACCACAACCCTTCCATATAGTTCTCCTCTACATCATTCAGATGTTCATTGGCAAACTTCATTCAGGCCTTTACATGTGCTTTCTTGAGCAGGGGGACCTTGCAGGCGCTGCAGGATTTCAATCCGTCACGGCGTAGTGTATTCCTATTGTTTTCTTGGTGACTATGATCCCAGCTACCTTGAGATCATCAAGAAGATCCTCCCGTTTAGTTCTGGGCTGATTCCTCACCGTTCCCATGACCATGGAAACTCCACAAGGTGAGATCTTGCATGGAGCACCAGACTGAGAAAGACTGATAGTTATTTTGGGTTTCTTCCATTTGTGAATAATCGCACAAACTGTTTTCACCTTCTCACCAAGCTGCTTGGCGATGGTCTTGTAGCCCAGTACAGCCTTGTGTAGGTCTACAATCTTGTCCCTGACATCCGTGGACAGCTCTTTGGTCTTGGAGTTTGGAATCTGATTGATTGAGTCTGTGGACAGGTGTCTTTTATACAGGTAACGAACTGAGATTAGGAGCACTCCCTTTAAGAGAGTGCTCCTAATCTCAGCTCGTTACCTGTATAAAAGACACCTGTGAGCCAGAAATCTTGCTGATTGATAGGGAATAAAATACTTATTTCACTCATTGACATGCAAATCAATTTATAACTTTGTTGACATGCATTTTTCTTGTTGTTTTTTTATTTTTTTATTCTGTCTTTCACTGTTAAAATACACCTACCATTAACATTATAGGCTGATCTTTTTTTGTCATTGGGAAAACATTCAAAATAAGCAGGGGGATCAACTACTTTTTTCCCTCACTAAATAAAGTACTATCACTACTTCTATATCCTCCTGGATATCTGCTCTATAGAACTAAACAGAGGTGAGATCTTACCAGGCCTCTATAAAGTACTTGGAGAAGAATGTTGGGCATTTTAGTCCACAGGATCTTGGGTGCAGGTGTACCCACAAACCACTGTGGACTGTCCACTAGCTCTAAACATGGACGCTGGGATATGAGGATGCCCTATCGATAATTAGAGGGTGCAGTAACGTACCCTAAATGCTTAACCTGTAGCATTATAAATTAAGCTCCGGTTAGCGCCTCTGTAATGATATTTTGATGAATAACAAACTTGACATTTTGTTTGCACGGTTCTGAAGTGTGTGATTTCAAAGTTCACATTTTGATAGGATATCGGAATCTTGCTCGTGTGTGTCTATGTTTATTTGTAATCATTTCCACTGATATGTTTTGTTTACAGCTGGTAGTTGTCAGTTACATTAAAGTTTTATTGTAGCCGTAAATTATTTAATACAAATAAAAGGTAAAATTCGGCTGCCACCCAGGAGGTGTACAACAATACTGTTTAGTTACAGATACCTGCTGTTTCTCATCACCATCTTCTGCCATCTGAATGGGTTGCCTGCCTGCAAAGCAGGGCTATGACAATGATGTCCTCTGCATGCTATTTTCTAATTTGGGTAGACCAGGCTGGTCCACTTTGCAGAACAGAGCCAAGAGGGTCCATCCTGGAGGACAAGGCACCACAGATAAGTTATTTCTGTTTGTGCCGAGATGGAAATTGTAAAGGAGAACATGGAATTTGACGGAGGGACACGTGTACTTTGAAGGATTAGATAGGCTTGAAATATCTCGCAGAGTTAGACACTAAAGAACATGGCCTGAACTGAGATGAGCAAGGCTAGATAGGGCCGGAAGTGACGCATATACAGTACATACAGACTGCATTTGGGATATTGCATTTACACAGCCACGCATTATGAACAGTGAGCTCAGTATGTGACAATGTAAAGGGCTGTGGCAGATTCAGCGATGAGTCTGAATACACTATACAATATTTAGATTATATACTTCAACACATGCACTACCGGATCAAATATCACACTTTACACTTAGTTTTACAGCCACTATGTAACAAATTATCATGTGGATCATTTAATACAGATTGTAGTAAAACACCATAACTACAGCTCACTGAAAGGGGGTCTAGTCTATGTCTAAGTCTACAAGTGCTTCACCCTGGTGTCTGCCAAATTGTTTAGGAATGGTTTTGCAGAAAGAGAAGCTAATTTTGCACAATCCACCCGGCTGCCGCAGACATTATGCAGAAATTCCCATTATTTGTACAAATGCTTCCTTACATGTCAGTGATAAGTTGAGAGAGATGTGACAGCTTCCATTTACCCCCTTTTTCATCAATGCTCTCATGTGTGAGGACTAATCTAATCCTTCACTACTTTGATTCACAACACGTACATCTCCCTATATATTACCTATACACTGTAAACCAGGACCATGTGAATATACAAGTTATGCACACAGAATAAATCATAGTTATGAATATCCATGAACCTGAACCGTGTGTACTCACTACACATACACTGAGTAATATACTATCTATCATAGACTGCAGGCTACAATGAGATTACTAATCAGACAATGTATTAGTCACATGAAGACACTGCCCTCCAGTGGTTGAGACACAATAGTGCAAATGGCACTATTTATTTATTTATAAATAGTGCCATTTTTTTTTAATGAAACTATGGAGTACAAATTAGCAAGATTTCTTCTGATGCATTACTCTCTTTTAGGATGAGTGCTACTACTCTGTAAACTGATATCAGCCATACTTCTGTTTACTGGACCTGGCTAAGTACTACACTAGGCTGAGACGCAGTTCATATATGCGCAGTCCATATCTTGGCTATCTCTACTTGTGTCTAGTTGTTAACACTTTTTAGAAATTGCTATAGCTCTCTGACGTTCTCCGAGCTGAGAGAAGACACAAGGTGCTCTATGCATCATCATGTCAAGTTGTGATGCGGCTGAAAAAGACTCTTTAAAGGATTGTTAATATTAAATGTATTTCTCCCCTATATAAAACAAACCTATATTTGGGACCTCGGAAAAATATAATAAGAGAGGAACTTTCTCACCAGTCTCTTGTGAGACTTTGTTATTCTTCCACTTCTGACTCCTCTGTATTGTTAAACAAATTCTATAAAAATAATATATTTTTTAAAAAGTACCCACTTTTACAGAACTATTTTGCGGCATCTTCAGTATCGCACGAGTCCAGTGCTCACATGCAAGCTCGGGCATCTGAGAAATTCTGTAAGGTGTGCCAAACTCGCTCATGCAACTTGTGTACGGCACTAAAATAATTATGTTTAGTGAGAAGTGATAGTTCCTCATATCTTCACCCCAGTACATCTTATTTCACCATTTACTGGGATGAATAATGAAGAGGAGGGAAGAAAAACCAAAAAAAATAAAAAAATAAAAACCACACGCATTTCGCTCCATATACAGGCAGTGTAAGAGGGTTCATGACAAGCTTACATATTTCCTCATTCTGTTCCTGCAATTATAGGCTTACTCCAACCTCCATGATCACTTCAGTGATTTGAAGTAGTCATGGTAGTAGGATTCTAGATTTGCAAAAAAAAAAAAAATTTAAATATTAATTTAAAAAATAAAAATAAAAAGCAGTTATAACAAATTAAAGCTAAGTCACTGAGGGCATGGAATCGGACGACAAACTGGGATCCCCCTAATTATATGGGGGAAAGTAAAGCCCAGACAGCTCACATAGATGGGAAGGACGAGACAAACAATCTTTTCCCAGATTATAGGACAGAACTGACTCATAGCGACGATGGGGACAATCTTGAGTACTGAAAGACTTGATAACATACGTACAGGGACGGCAGGGAGATCAGACGGGAGGGGTCTAGCCACGGGAGATGTGTCCACTGTTCATTTACTGTTCACATGCCGATGGTTACGCAACCTCTGTATGTTTATACCTAAGTTCTTTACCAATGGTTACACAGAATACATTACTAGCACATAATAAACCGGCTTAGGATACTTTAAGCAAGAGGGGAAATGGAATTGCTAGACAAAACTTTTTTTTATTTAAACTTATTTGTTGTTGTTCTCCAATTATATATTTTTGTTTTGTATTTAACACATAACCGCAGCTTGGCCGTGGTATCCCATTGGTTGTGGTACCACTATAGTGAGAGGGCAGCTTCTGGTTTTCAACTGGACACCAGGTGGACCCCCTCTGACACCCGTTACCTTCTCCAACACTTGTTGGCTCTGCATAAACTTCACTTGGTGGAGTCCGAATCCTCCATGCGCGGGCTCATGGAAGATTTATCTTGCTCGATCTCCACACCCATATGCGGGCACCAATACACACCCCCACTTTCCCCCATCCACCCCCTTCTTTTTTTCTTCCCCTCTCTTCTACCTCCTGTCCTGCGCTCTCCCCCGCAACACCACGTGAGCTTATCCAGTCTCACATATAGCCAATGCTCGTGGGTACATCGGTGGATGACGACCAACCAGACTTCAACAACTTGAGGGGGCTCACAAACAGACCGGGTGACCTGAAGGCTGGAGCAAACTGACGAACCTGCAAAGGGAACTCTCGACCCTGCTCAATCACTCATATCAGATAATGGTAACGAAAACGTTCTCTGTTAATACAGACAAATGCGGGTGCTTACAAGCCCGAATGACAGCCAAAAGGCAAGCCAACACCTACGTACCCAAAATCCGAGAAACACCACTGACTAAAATTCTTGCCCACAGACATAGCCAGAGTCCTTCATGGATATTACACTGACCTGTATTCCTTGCCCACACATCCCACAACCCAACCCAGGGACAGACACCACACAGACACTATGGAATACTTAGACCGACACTTAGATAAACACCTCCCTGCAGTGGCAAACCGAGAGCTAGAGGAGCCCCTTACGGCACAAGAACTATCCTTAGCCTTGAAACTCGCAAAGACTGGGAAATGCCAAGGCCCAGATAGTTTGTCTGTGGGCTACTATAAAAAGTACACAGACATACTCACCCCGAGATTTTTTTGAAAGAATACAACTCTCTCAGGGAGGGAAACACCATGACACAACAGACCCTGGCGGCCAACATCCCATTAATCCCTAAAGAGGGCAAGGACGCAGAGCAATGCGCCAGCTACAGGCCCATCTCACTACTAAACGGTGACCTGAAATTATTTACCATACACGAGTCTCATACACGGGGATCAGGTGGACTTTGTTACTCAGCGGGAAGCAAGGGATAACACAATATGAGCCCTGGATGTCCTACACCACTCTACCATGACCTCGGAGGGCCTCCTCCTGCTGTCTACAGACGCAGAGAAGGCCTTCGACAGAATAAACTGGGACTACTTGTTTGCAGTCCAGCAAAAAATAAGGATGGGCCAGTACACTGGATCAAATCTCTGTACTCCTTCTCCACAGCCAGACTTTGTGTTAACGGAGCACTCACTGACCCTTTCCCGATCAGTAACGGCACTAGACAGGGTTGCCCACTGTCTCCCTTGCTCTTCGTCCTTGCCCTCGAACACTTCCTCCAAACGATCAGACAGAACCCAAACATACGGAGGATGAAAATAGGTAACAGTCCATACCGTAGCGGCCTATGCAGATGACTTACTATTTTTCGTGACAAGACACATAATGACAGCGTTTGACACATATGGCTCGCTATCAAATTTCAAAATGAATTACTCAAAATCTACGATACTTAACATGTCTTTCCCGATAGAACAGGTCATACACTTTTAATGACTCTTTGCCTTCAAATTGACAGAATCGTCCTTGAAATATGTAGCGATCTGGATCACAAGGGAATGCACCCAGCTCTACCGGGCCAACTTCCAGCTGCTCTTGATGCGGCTGGGGGAAGACCTGGATAAATGGTCAATGACACACCTCTAGTGGTTCGGCAGGGTTGGGATAGTCAATATGAACCTCCTACCATGGGTGCTCTACCTGTTTCAAACCATACCAATAACCATCCCCCCCAATTTTTTTGTCACATTGAGCAAGCTGATCCTGAGGTTCATTTGACGCAAATCCAAAGCCCATATACAACACGACATCCTCGCTCTGCCGAAGTTAGAGGGAGGTCTGGCTATCCCGGTCTTTAAGCTATACTATCAAGCCACTCATCTACAAAGGATAGTAGAGTGGTCCAAACAAGACATGACTAAACTGTGGAAAGAAATAGAAGCCACACAGGTGGGGAGGCCTGTGGCAGTCATGCCCTGGCTGGAGCCAACACACAGAGCCAAACTAGTAGCTAGACACCCACTCTTTAAGGCAACCATCACGGTATGGCACACGCAGGCCCCAAAGCTGGCCATTTCATCATTCTCTTAAGCTGGTTTACAACCCAGCCTTTCCTCCAGGGCTAGAAACAAAGCCATTTCAGGGGCTGATAGGTACAGACATTCCCCAGGCGCGACACCTGTTCACAGAGGGACAGATCAAACCCCTGACTAAGATGGTTACCACGGACATCCCTAACGTCATTCAATGCTTCAGATATAAACAGCTGGTGGACTTCCTCACCTCTATTCCACAGAGACCCCTTCTGACCAGAGACCTTACTCCAATGGAGGTGATCTGTACAGACAATGACACTTTAGAACATGGGATACCAACCGTATACATTATGCTCCTTACACAGCAGAAGACACAAGCACCTCACTTTATGGGGAAATGGGAAGAGGTCTTGGGAGAAACACTAACTACCACACAGTGGCACAAAATCTGTGATCTCACACTACACTGCGCAGTGTCCAGTAAAACGCAAGAGACTGCGTACAAATTGCTAATCTACTGGTACAGGACTCCCCAGTCCCTACATGCAATTATACCAACCATAGATAACAGTTGCTGGAGGAGTGGAGAAGAGGTGGGTACCCTACTTCATCTATTGTGGGACTGCTCAAAAATAAAACCGTATCATTCAAAGATTTTCAGAAGACCCTTCCCCCACGCCCCCCTTCAGACCGGCGACGATTCTCTTACATCACACTAAAACCCGCACATCCACATACAAAAACTCACTGACGATACGAATCCTGAATGTCGCCATGGGGTTGGTGCCCTTATTCTGGAAGAAAGACATAGCTCCACCAATGGAACTGTGGTTCCAACAAATGGAAGAACTCTGCGCTATAGAAGACCGGATATTCCGTAGCAGTGAGAGACCCCAAACTTACCTGAATATCTGGACTCAGTGGATTCTGTCAACAGACTCCGCTGACGTCAAGACGCTATTGCACTACATCACTTCCGACACCACCTGTAGAGACGGAGAGAAGCGATAATCTGGGCACGACAACTTACTGAGAGCAAAACTTTAATTCTATTATCCTTACTACCCTTCTTCTCCCCTTTTCTTCAGATACTAGTCAACCCCCCCCCACACTCCAAAAAAAGGACAGGAGAACTTCTTGTCGAAATAAAAAGATATAAAAAATAAAATAAAATATCCACACTTGTGTGCCAGGGGCTAGTTACACCTCTAGCAAATGTGACTTTGCCAGCCTGGAACTCTGTGCATAAAATATGTCTGTAATCCGTGTGCACTGACTTTGCAAGGGGAAGAGTTTCTCCCAGTCTTCCTCTTTGAGTTGAGTCCTCCCTTTCTCCTCAATACTGTTTATTTATTATTTTTTTTAATAAATGTTCCCATTCTTCCTCCCTCACCCCTATTCTTTGTGCACATGCGCTCTGGGCTGGCAAAGCAGTCCAATCAAAGCATTCTGTTTAAAAAGCCTCTGATCACCTGAGGCGGAGTGGAAGGCAGCCTCGGTGCTGGATTCCAAGTAAGTGAGAATCCTTTATTTAGCAGTTTTTACTGCAAAATAAAGGAACGGAAAACTAATAGTGCACAATAGAAAAGTGCATTTTAAAGAGAAAAAAAGTGTCTCCTCCCACACCAAAAAAACAAAAAGTGTTGGCGTAATCCTTTAACATTTTTTGGAGCTAGATTCACAATAGTATCCTTTAATTCTCAGCAGAACTACTTTCCCTTCTGCCGGATATTTATTTACTGGACAGGCTCCCAGATGCACTACAAGACGTACCAAAGAAATTGGTTATGCATATACAGACTTGTATAGTGAGCGCTTGGAAATCTGAATTGCCATCCACCCTTTCCAAAGAAACTGATAAATTATTAATGATTAAACTATATGAGAAAATGTCCTTGGGTCACCTAATAAACATTTTAAAGTGTGGTCTCACTGGTCAAATTCACCCAACAACCAAGCTGGTGTTATCTCTGTCCCCAATTAAGTGGGTTCTCCAAGACTGAACTATGGATACCTATCTGGTCTGTACCTCCCCTTCAAACGAATATTAATGTACGTTGTGTACCTGTGTTCTTAAATGTGATTTTACTACTGTATTCAGCTCCGGTGAGACGGTTATTCTTCCCCTTTTGACATTTTTGCATTCGTAAATAATCTTCAATAAATATAATACATTGCAAAGAAAAAAATTCAAAATAAAAAAGTACCTATTTTTACTCAACTTCTGCTTTGCAGAGTCTCCAGTATCCCATGATGCCTCGGGCGCTCACATGCACGCTCTTGTATCTGAGAAAGTCTGTAAGGCAGTGCCATACTCGCTCATGCATTACTAAAAATGTTAAAACCTTTGCCCAACCTTGGTCAGCAAAGGATGCAGGTAAGCAATTTCCAAAAAGTTTCCAGCACAACCAATAGCTAGTTTTGCGTTAGCCGTTTGGCTGTGCTGAAATTAGCCATGTTACAGTTCCCCTTTAAATGCAGAAATCCTCACTATCCTGGAACGCAGGGCATCCATCTTGGCTCCCTGACAGTCAAGGTTACAAGCTCTGCCCTTAGCGCTTAGCGTGGAGAAAGGAGGAGAAATAAAAATAAAGTGTTTCCCACTCAATGTCATGTGTGCCTGATTGTGCCAAGACTGACCTGCATTGTGGGGTCAATTGCTAAATCTTTATTATAGGGATGACACACATTATAGGTGGGTTTCCATTTTCTTCCAAATTGTGTAAATTCCAAAGAAAAGACAGTTTCCCTTTAATAATACATGGAACCTGCTGTAATCAAATCGGAGGCTTGCATATTTACATAAACAAGAAGCGCAGACTAGATGAGCAAGTTTCATTTTAGCTTGGGTTACAAGGCAAATTCCTTTGGAAACAAATTCTATCACTTTAAAACCATCACAGACAGAGAGTTGGAGTACACCAGATATCTAAACCAACTATGCTAAGGGTACAAATCAGGAGAGAAACTACCTGTGTTTTACCAGTGACCAGTAGGCGCCATGCTGATAAAATGTGAGAATGAATAAAAATGGATTACAAACAGTCTAAAAAAAAGAGCTGAACTAGCAGCATTCCATCAGCCATTTAATTTAAGCTTTCAGTTTGGCTACTCTTGCATTAACTTTGAATTCTCATTTTAGTAAATAATCCTAAATTGCAGGGAAATCTCACAAACATATCTGAGAACTATTAAATATTGCTAATGGAAAGGAACATTAGAGCCAAAGCAATTGACCTATAGAAGAAAGGAAAAGAAAACACATAGAATTAAAGGAACACTCTAGTGTCAGGAATCCAAACATGTATTTCTGACACTAAAGTCCTGACGTGACTGTTTAGGTGACCGGGCCGTTCGATCTCAGTAAAAAGGTGTTTTTACATGCCACACCGGCTTCTCAATCTTGATCTCAGTCAATCCAATGCTTTCCGATAGGAAAACTGAAAAACGCAGCGCTGTGCATGGATTTCATCTATATGGGGAGCGTTCAGGGCTGCCAGGTCTCGGTGACCGCCACTTGAGGTGTTACTAGGCAGCAGGGTATACATTTTATTTTCTCTGAAAAGACAGCCTGCAATGACAGACTACAGACACCAGAACACTACATTAAACTGTATTAGTTCTGGTGAATATATAACTTTTAATGATCTATTTTGACTTTTTTTGTAATTATCTTACTCATTCCCCACATATCCCATTTTAGTAAATTTAGTAAAACGGGTAATGGACTAACAAGGGCACACTATAACCATCATACATGTAGGGTGAGAGCTCTGGGGAGAGTTAACCTACTCCTGCTTTCTTAGCTTTGCCTTGAAGGGGGAAAACACACACACACACACACACACACACACACACACACACACACACACACACACACACACACACACACACACACACACATGCCCAGCCTGTGACACACACAGACAGATATGCCCAGCCTGTGACACACACAGACAGATATGCCCAGCCTGTGACACACACAGACAGATATGCCCAGCCTGTGACATACACACAGATATACCCAGCCTGTGACATATACACACACAGATATACCCAGCCTGCGATACACACACAGATATACCCAGCCTGCGATACACACACAGATATACCCAGCCTGCGATATACACACAGATATACCCAGCCTGCGATATACACACACAGATATACCCAGCCTGCGATATATACACACACACACAGAGATACCCAGCCTGCGATATACACACACAGATATACCCAGCCTGCAATATATACACACAGATATACCCAGCCTGCAATATATACACACAGATATACCCAGCCTGCGATATACACACACACAGATATACCCAGCCTGCGATATACACACACAGATATACCCAGCCTGCGATATATACACACACACACAGATATACCCAGCCTATACCCAGCCTGCGATATATATATACACAGATATACCCAGCCTACGATATACACACACAGATATACCCAGCCTGCGATATATACACACAGATATACCCAGCCTGCGATATATACACACAGATATACCCAGCCTGCGATATACACACACACAGATATACCCAGCCTGCGATATACACACAGATATACCCAGCCTGCGATATACACACAGATATACCCAGCCTGCAATATACACACACACAGATATACCCAGCCTGCAATATACACACACACAGATATACCCAGCTTGCGATATACACACAGATATACCCAGCCTGCGATATACACACACACAGATATACCCAGCCTGTGATATACACACACACAGATATACCCAGCCTGAGATATACACACACAGATATACCCAGCCTGTGATATATACACACACAGATATACCCAGCCTGCGTATATACACACAGATGCCTTTAGCCCTGCGATATACACACACAGATATACCCAGCCTGCGATATACACACACACAGACCTTTGGCCTGCGATATATACACACACAGATATACCCAGCCTGTGACATATATACGCACAGATATACCCAGCCTGCGATATACACACACAGATATACCCAGCCTGCGATATATACACACACACAGATATGCCCAGCCTGCGATATATACACACACAGATATACCCAGCCTGCGATATATACACACACAGATATACCCAGCCTGCGATATATACACACACAGATATACCCAGCCTGCGATATATACACACACAGATATACCCAGCCTGCGATATATACACACACAGATATACCCAGCCTGCGATATATACACACACAGATATACCCAGCCTGTAATTACTGACTTACTGGCTGTACAGACAGGAATATACAGTAATGGCGGGGTATTTATCATGCTGAGCTCACCTGGAGAGGCCGTTGTCTGTAGCCGGAAGTGCTAACGAGCCCCTCCCCCGAGGCTCCGCGCGGAGCTCTAAACACACGAGACTTAAACAGGCCGTGTTACTTCCGGTCATCGTGCAGTGTTTTCTCTAGTGTCTATAGCTCTTGTGGCTGTTTTGGACATTGATATTAACCATTAAAGTTCGGGGGCTGGACCAAGTTAGATTCTCACAGGGTTATTCAGTGGGATTAATGGAAACTCACAGTGAATTTTAAATCATAGGACAAGACAGCCAATGTGGATCAATGATCCAGGCCAGCCATTTATGGATTCAGTAAAGCTAGGACTTAGAATTATCCTTACATTCCTGACAATTCACATTTAAGCAAACACTCCACCTTGAGAAGTAAACACTACGCCAGAGTGTTACAGGTTTGAAATTCTTTTGGGTTTGGAGTACCTTTAAAGCGGCACGGTCACCGTCTGGTGCAATATTCGCAAAGACCCCTGACCGTGACATCACTGCTGGGGGTCCGGTGGCCGGAGAGGGCAAGTAAAAGCGAGTTCTACTTACCGGAACCTGTCCCTGGCACGCGCTGACATCTTCCTCCACTGGGCCCGCTTCAGTGCCAGGAACCAACACCACTGCGTATACACGAGAGTATAGCATTGAGGTCTATGGAGGAGATGGCGGGATCCTTTATAGACTGAGCCAATTCCCTCCAGCCGCCACTGGCCACTTTTAGACGGCGGTAGCCCAATGTCTAGTAGAGTGCAGTGAAGGAAATGTACAGAAACAAAGCAGTCTTTACTTTGTCTCAGCATACTACTTGACTGGGTTGGAATTTTAGTGAAATTCCAAAACAGTCAATACAAGTATTTCACAAAGATTCTTTTTTATTTTATTTTTTTAAGGGAAGGGTGACAGTGCTGCTATAAAAAAGTAAATTGGATTGTTGGGGACATGTGGTTCATTCACTAAATTGTAGAGAATCGACAAAGCATTATCAAGTCATATGTCAAAATATTTAAACAAGAAAAATAGTCTTGTTAGAGAAATTTACTAATTTATCTATTGTTTGCAATTCCCTGGTCGTTTCTCTACAATTCCCGAGTTTAATGTGCAATCTCCAATGTCTGTAAATGGCAGATTGAAAAGTTCTCTTGGTGGATGGGTAGATTCTAATGGTGACAATGATGGATGAAAACCCATTGTTGCAGGCTGATGTTTTAGTAAGAAATATGAGAATAATATGTGACGACATGGTTGCAGGAGATGCCCCGCTGCTATGTGCTATGAATGATAAAGCGTCAGATATTGGTTCGTATCTCCATAAATGTCAGCTTTCTGGCACAAATATTAAGGCAGAAGTGCTTTACGATATGCTAAACTATTTGGTTCCTGGAATCCCTTTTGCTTCCACTGTCTATGTTTCCCAAGACGAATACCACCGAGATATTCTACATCTGACATCAGAAGGGATCTTGCCCCTCCATTTGTAAATATTGTTGGTGTTCAGATAGTCCTGTTGCAAAGAAATGAGATATGAGCATATTTGAGGACGGAAGAAGAGTTCAGGAGATAATGAAATTCTAACGGTTATTCACTAAAATGAGGATTGAGAATTCAAAATTTAAAGGAACATCCAAGCACCCCAACCATTTCACTGAATCCTTACACTATCTTACCTTTTTGTGTCATTTTACCCCACTCCCTCTAGCATGTAAGCTCATTGAGCAGGGCCCTCAACCCCTCTGTTCCTGTGTGTCCAACTTGTCTGGTTACAACTACATGTCTGTTCGTCCACCCATTGTAAAGCGCTGCGGACTTTGATGGCGCTATATAATCATAATAATAATTTAAGTGTTCTGTGTAGCATTTCACTATGAAACTCTGCACATACAGAACGTAACCCGTCAACTGCTGGAGGCATCATTATCCAGCTTGAAACAAGAGTTTTCGGTGGCTAATGTGAATCCTGCGAAAATAGGACGTCTTGATGCCAGCATGCACAACGTACGGACACAATACAGCCAATGAAGGCACCACCAAACCCATGTAAGAGGCAGTGACATCAGCCATGAAACATAAGTAGATCAGGGTGAAAAAAAAAAAAAAAAAAAGTTTGTTTGGTGTAACCCTTCATCAAACTGGAAGCATAGGTGACTTGGAGAATTCTTCCAGATCAACTAGTTTAGCCTTAAATTTAAAATACAATATGAATTCACTTTGAATTACTGACCGTTCTCACTTTAATAAATATTGACTCTGGGGAAATAGGCCTTCAATGGCAGGGAAGGAAGAGATTGAGGCACTGTGACTGAGAAGTGAGAGGGAGGATATAGGATTTGGTGGGAGTGTGTTATGTATAGATATTGTGGAGGAGAGAGGCAGGGCCAGCGCGTCCATAAGGCGGCACAGGTGGCAGCCTTAGGGCACATCTCCTGGCTGGTGCTAGATTAGAGTGACCCGGCAGGAGGGAAGTGCTTATTGCTCCCTCCTGACAGTCACTCAGTGTAGCGTGGCCGGGCGGAGTGGACCGCGGTACAGGAGGATCTGTTTCCTGTACCCGGCCGGATTGACCTGAAGTGCTCACTGAGAGAGCAATTCCGGTCAGTCCAGCTGGGTACAGGAATCAGACGCTCCTATACCGCGGTCCGCTCCATGCTACAAAAGAGGTAGGATGCATGCAAAGGGAGTGGACCACTAAAGGGGGGGAGGGAAAAGGAACACTGGAGGGACCACTAAAAGGAACACTATGGGGCATGGGGATACTAAGAGACAGGGAACAGAGCCACTAAGGGGGGATGTAGACCAGTAAAAGGGAGGGGAGAGGAACACTAAGAGGAGGGGGAGAGGGGCCACTAAGAGACAGGGAAGGGAGGGGAGATGAAAACAAAGGGACATGGAGGAGGGGGAGAGCAACATTAAGTGACAGGGAAGGAAGAGGAGATGAACACGAAGGGCCAAGGAAGGGAGGGGAGAGGAACACTAATGGACGGGGAGCTGAGAGGACCACTAATGGACCGGGAGCTGAGAGGACCACTAATGGACCGGGAGCTGAGAGGACCACTAAGAGACATGGAGAAGAGAGGAACACTAAGG
The DNA here is from genome assembly GCA_933207985.1 of Pelobates cultripes. Classification (NCBI taxonomy): domain Eukaryota; kingdom Metazoa; phylum Chordata; class Amphibia; order Anura; family Pelobatidae; genus Pelobates; species Pelobates cultripes. The sequence goes on from OW240924.1 coordinate 22,871,313, forward strand.
GACATGGAGGGGAGGGAAGAGGAACACTAAGGGACATGGAGGGGAGGGGGGGAGGGGAGATCCACGCTAAGGGACAAGGAAAGGAGGGGAGACACACACTTAGGGACTGGAGAACAGGAAAAAAGACACAGAGGGGCAGGGGGAGACAGACGGGCTGAGGGTGAAAGAAAAATACACAAAGGAACTGGGAAGAGTAAAACACAAAGCGGCTGGGAGAGAAGGAGACACACAAAGGGGCTGGGGGAATTAAAACATACAAAGGGGGGCTTGTTGAAAATTAGGTATAAAAAAAGAAAAACATTCTATCAATTCCCTC
>OW240924.1:22877743-22964644 GCA_933207985.1 Pelobates cultripes
ATTGCTCTTGTCACACTCACTCCTCATACTTGGTCCCTCACGCTGTACTGATCACACTCAATGATCACATATTGCTCCTGTCACACTCACTCCACATACTTGGCTTCTCACGCTGTACTGACCACACACAATGATCACATATTGCTCCTGTCACACTCACTCCACATACTTGGTCCCTCACACTGTACTGATCACACTCAATAATCACATATTGCTCCTGTCACACTCACTCCTCATACTTGGTCCCTCACGCTGTACTGATCACACTCAATGATCACATATTGCTCCTGTCACACTCACTCCTCATACGTGGCTCCTCACGCTGTACTGATCACACTCAATAATAACATATTGCTCCTGTCACACTCACTCCTCATACTTGGCTCCTCACGCTGTACTGATCACACTCAATGATCACATATTGCTCCTGTCACACTCACTCCTCATACTTGGCTCCTCACGCTGTACTGACCACACTCAATGATCACATATTGCTCCTGTCACACTCACTCCTCATACTTGGCTCCTCACGCTGTACTGATCACACTCAATGATCACATACTGCTCCTGTCACACTCACTCCTCATACTTGGTCCCTCATGCTGTACTGATCACACTCAATGATCACATATTGCTCCTGTCACACTCACTCCTCATACTTGGTCCCTCACGCTGTACTGACCACACTCAATAATCACATATTGCTTCTGTCACACTCACTCCTCATACTTGGCTCCTCATGCTGTACTGATCACACTCAATAATCACATATTGCTCCTGTCACACTCACTCCTCATACTTGGCTCCTCACGCTGTACTGATCACACTCAATGATCACATATTGCTCCCGTCACACTCACTCCTCATACTTTGTCCCTCACGCTTTACTGACCACACTCAATGATCACATATTGCTCCTGTCACACTCACTCCTCATACTTGGCTCCTCACGCTGTACTGACCACACGCAATGATCACATATTGCTCCTGTCAAACTCACTCCTCATACTTGGCTCCTCACACTGTACTGACCACACGTAATAATCACATATTGCTCCTGTCACACTCACTCCTCATACTTGGATCCTCACGCTGTACTGATCACACTTAATGATCACATATTGCTCCTGTCACACTCACTCCTCATACTTGGCTCCTCACGCTGTACTGATCACACTCAATGATCACATATTTCTCCTGTCACACTCACTCCTCATACTTGGCTCCTCACGCTGTACTGATCACACTCAATGATCACATACTGCTCCTGTCACACTCACTCCTCATACTTGGTCCCTCACGCTGTACTGATTAAATTACTGAACTAACTGTGCCACATGAAATAGGCTGATTGTGCAGGGTCACATACTGGAGGTGAAAGTGACAGAATGTCATGAAATGATGACAACTACAGCTGAGCAAGTACAGAGAGTAAGTGTGACAGGAGCAGTATGTGCTCATTGAGTGTGATCAGTAGAGCGTAAGGAGCCAAGTATGAGGAGTGAGTGTGACAGGAGCAATATGTGATCATTAAGTGTGATCAGTACAGCGTGAGGATCCAAGTATGAGGAGTGAGTGTGACAGGAGCAATATGTGATTATTACGTGTGGTCAGTACAGTGTGAGGAGCCAAGTATGAGGAGTGAGTTTGACAGGAGCAATATGTGATCATTGCGTGTGGTCAGTACAGCGTGAGGAGCCAAGTATGAGGAGTGAGTGTGACAGGAGCAATATGTGATCATTGAGTGTGGTCAGTAAAGCGTGAGGGACAAAGTATGAGGAGTGAGTGTGACAGGAGCAATATGTGATCATTGAGTGTGATCAGTACAGCGTGAGGAGCCAAGTATGAGGAGTGAGTGTGACAGGAGCAATATGTGATTATTGAGTGTGATCAGTACAGCATGAGGAGCCAAGTATGAGGAGTGAGTGTGACAGGAGCAATATGTGACTCACACTCACTCCTCATATTTGGCTCCTTACGCTCTACTGATCACACTCAATGATCACATATTGCTCCTGTCAAACTCACTCCTCATACTTGGCTCCTTACGCTCTACTGATCACACTCAATGAGCACATACTGCTCCTGTCACACTTACTCTCTGTACTTGCTCAGCTGTAGTTGTCATCATTTCATGACATTCTGTCACTTTCACCTCCAGTATGTGACCCTGCACAATCAGCCTATTTCATGTGGCACAGTTAGTTCAGTAATTTAATACCCACATCTTACATTCTCTGCTCTTGAGTGCCCCAGGCAGCCTACAAATCTCTGTACTTACAATGTGTCACTCCAGTAATTACACCTGTAGCACGGTATACTGTAAATAACCCTGTATGGTAAGGAGTTCATGGTAGCAAATCGTCTAAGTGCTCTCCTAAATCCGATTTACATTTTTTTTTCATGTTTTTCACATTTAATTAAACCAGGGTAAACCGGATTTACAAATCAGGGTCGGGATACCTCCACTAGCACTACAAATGTCAAATTGTTTCCAATATTTTTAATTTTGTTCCTTTTTTTGTATACGGTTAGCTATGTTATTTTAAGTTGGAGGGCATGGGGTTGTAATTTTTTTTTGATCTTGCTCTGTGAAAAAACAGCCAAATGCTGACTTATTGCATGTATCTTTAATGCCGTGTAACTCCTCCCTCTGTTGATTTAATTTTGGGTGACCTGTGCAATGTCAGTTGTGAGTGGGCAAAAAGTTTTCTCCAGTGCAAACGTTTAAGCATGGTAAGAGTGCTTAAAGTGGCTCTGTCACCTTCAGGGGTCTTTAAATATTTTGCAAAGACCCCCTACCACCACCAATGGTGACAGCGTCAGTGTTGTACTTTGCGCAATCGTACAACACTGATGTCTGTGGAGGATCCTGCAAGACTGCAGGAGCCACAGTAGATATTGTCTCATGATGAGTGGGACAATGTCTGATTCCCATAGCCATCACTAACAATGGCTGTGAGAAGTGACAAAATGTGACGGCAGTTATCAACGTGACGCTCTATCATATCTTTTTTTTCTGCGTTGAAATTTTAACAAAATACAACACTGTTAATATAAGCATTTTATCAAACCGATAGTCTACTGAGCCACACTGAAAACACGGAATTTACTATTTGGCATTACCATCATCAATTCCACCCAACGTCAACAGCAGTGATTTGCTGAGAGAACAGGGAGTGGGTTTTAGGTGCAGCTCATCACTCACAGCCTATCAATACCATCCAGGTTGGACAAAATTGACATTGATAATGCAGAGGAGTAAATTCTGCATAGCTATGCCCCTGAAGAAACTGCAATACAGTTTGACAAAAAAAGTGGTACCGTGCACATTAGACACCATCCAAAAATAAAAGTGCTACACACACTGAGCTTAGTGCCTATTGTACTTTAGGGGGCTCCTTTAAGTTCAGAGAAACTGTCTGCAAAGATGTAGATGTGTGAGCAGTAGTAGGACGGTAAGAAATTTATCAGAATAAGATTCCCTGTTTAAGGAATTAGTTATACCCAAACCCTCTTCCCTCAAAATGCACGGAATCCTGCATACAGTATTCTCACACTGCATTCTAAATACATTGCCTGCACACAAAAACTATGCCCTGCACACAGAATTCATTCACCCTATATCCTTTACCCTGCATTCATAGCATTCACCTAAATTCAATCAGGAACCACAGTATTCACATTCTGCACACAAATTACCTAGATAGATATAGGTATTTGTTGTTAGTGTTAGAGAACTATGGACTATGGGTCCTTTGGCAGGGTTAAAAGGATTACAAATGGACTAAACGTTTTCTAAAACTTTATTTGGGAGGGGTAGGTTTGCCCCTGAGAATTCTAAATTGGAGATGTAAGTTTGACCATAACTGCACTGTGCACCATTATATGAAATCCATTAGATATTTGGGCAAGAGTCCCAAACCTCACTATGTTGACTGCTTTGGTATACACTTAATGAGTATTTCTTTATCGTTATGAAATACTCATACTGACTGTGCTGGAATTTCACTGAAACTTAGTCAAAAGATATACTGAGACAAAATAGTGACACGTTTGGCTCAGTATTTTTCCTACGTCTGACACCCCTGGACACTGACTGGAGCAATCGTCATCAAGAAGGGTCAATCCCCTGCCTGGAATTGGCTCTATCTATAGAGGGTCCGCAAGATCCTCCATAGACCCCAATGCTGTAAACTCGTGCATGAATCACAGATTTCTAGAAAGCATACCTAAAACCTGCCTAACAGAATGCATATGTCCTGCAAAACTACGATGACTTGCCAAGTATCTTACTGTAAGATTCATTCTGTCCTGAGAGACAATTTAACAATACACTTAGTACATATGATTAAAAAACCCTTGTACACAGTTCTAGATTATACTTGCTGTTACACCAGATCAATACTACCCATATACACCCTGTTCCAAATTATTATGCAAATTGTATTTTTCTCATTTACCTAAATAATTGATGTAAATAACAGTCAGCATAATTCTCATGTTATCAACTATTAAGAGTACAGTTCAAATTTTATTGAACAAACCTCCTAATGATAAAGGTATTTTTTTAAAACATAAAAAACTTACAATGCACTGTTCCAAATTATTACGCACAGTAAGTTTCAAAACACTTTAGTGGTTGTAAAGAACTGAAAATTGTCTTTGTTGTGTTTGCAGCATATTTACTGAAATCAAAAGCTATTTCAATCAAACTTATAACAACATTTTAACTTTTTAAACATTTTAACAGGTCACGTTACATTTTAAGATAGGACCCCTTATTTGATAGCAGCTTCACAAGTCTTGCATCCATTGAACTTGTGAGTTTTTGGACAGTTTCTGCTTGAATTTGTTTGCAAGATGTCAGAATAGCCTCACAGAGCTGCTTGGATGTAAACTGCCTGCCACCCTCATAGATTTTTGCTTGAGGATGCTCCAAAGGTTCTCAATAGGATTGAGGTCAGAGGAGGATGGAGGCCACACCATGAATTCCACTCCTTTTATCCCCATAGCAGCCATTGATGCAGAGGTATTCTTTGCAGCATGAGATGGTGCATTCTCATGCATGAAGATGATTTTATTACGGAAAGCATAGTTCTTCCTTCTGTACCAGGCAAGAAAGTGGTCAGTCAGAAACTCCACATACTTTGCAGAGGTCATCTTTACACCTTTGGGGACCCTAAAGGGGCCGACCAGCTCTCTTCCCATGATTCCGGCCCAAAACATGACTCCACCACCGCCTTGCTGACGTCGCAGCCTTGTTGGAACAGGGTGGCCGTCCACCAACCATCCACTACTCCATCCATCTGGACCATCCAGGGTTGCACAGCACTCATCAGTGAACAGGACTGTTTGAAAATTAGTCTTCATGTATTTTTCTGCTCAATGCAGCCGTTTCTGCTTGTGAGCACTGGTTAGTGGTGGCCGAATAGAAGGTTTATGCACAGTTGCAAGACTCTGGAGGACTCTACACCTTGATGTCTGTGGGACTCCAGAGGCACCAGCAGCTTCAGATATCGGTTTGCTGCTATGTAATGGTATTTTAGCAGCTGCTCTCTTGATCCGATGCATGGATCTGGCAGAAATCTTCCTCGATGTGCCTTTATCTGCACGAACCCGTCTTTGCTCTGAATCAGCCACAAATCTCTTAATAGTGCTATGATCATGCTTAAAGGACCACTATAGTGCCAGGAAAACATATAGTGCCCTGAGGGTGTCCCCATCCTCAGGGACCCCCTCCCGCCGGGCTCTGGGGAGATCTCTTTCTCCAGCGCCAGGCCCCCCTCCCGCCGGGCTCTGGGGAGATCTCTTTCTCCAGCGCCGGGCGGGGAGATCTCCTCCTCCTCTCCGGCTGAATGCGCATACGCGGCAGGAGCTGCGCGCGCATTCAGCCAGTCTCATAGGAAAACATTCATAATGCTTTCCTATGGACGCTTGCGTCTTCTCACTGTGATTTTCACAGTGAGAAGCACGCAAAAGCCTCTAGCGGATGTCAATGAGACAGCCACTAGAGGCTTTAGAGGCTGGATTAACCTATTTATAAACATAGCAGTTTCTCTGAAACTGCTATGTTTATAAAAAAAAAAAAGGGTTAACCTAGAGGGTCTGGGTGCCTATAGTGGTCCTTTAAGTTTTCATGAAATATCTAATGTTTTCATACCTCGTCCAAGGCATTGAACTATTTCACTCTTTTCGGCAGCAGAGAGATCCTTTTTCTTCCCCATATTGCATGAAAATGATGCTCTGCGTAATACTGTGGAACACCCACCTTTAGTAGTTTTTCCTTAAATTGGGCTCACCTGGCAATCTAATTATCACAGGTGTCCGAGATTGTTTTCAGTGATCAAAAGAGCCCTGAGACACAATGCCATCCATGAGTTAATCTTTGTGACACTTAAATAGAATTTGCATAATAATTTGGAACAGGGTGTAGAGCGACATGCAGATGTATCGGTTTATGATTCCATAGCTTTAGACACAGGTAGATGTATCTAGATATTTATATTTACTCAGTATATCTTCAGAGTTCACCATAATTTAGCTAATGTAAAGATTTTCTCTGTTAATCCATGAAGTTCTATATCTGCAGGTTTGTGTAGCTGCTAATTAATAATATTTACTTCGTATATCTGCAGATTATATGAAAGTTATACCTGTTCATATTTCTCTATTTACAGAGTTCTGTAGCGGTTACTTGATGATTTACTCCTTTTTATTATTTTTATTCAGAATTTATGCTAAGCTCTATAGTTTCTGGCAGATGCATCTTAGTATTATTGGGTATATGGGGAGTTCATTAATTACGGGCGGTTTAATGTATTTCTTTATATTAATGATGTTTTTCTGCAGATCTCTCAGCTACACAATGATGTATGTATTTGTTTGTATTACTTCTGAATATTTTCTAAGTAGCTGAAGACTAATGTAGCTACCTGTTCATAATTTCTCTAGCTTTCTGCAGAATTCTATACTTGTAGGCTGATGTGGTGTTAATTCCTTCTTGTGAATACATACAGGGTTCTATACTTATAAATTGAAAAAAGTGGAGCGAAAACAAATATATTTAGACTGTTATCTCGACCTTAGGTATCCATCAGCATATAAAACAAGAGAGAAAATTGCACAATAGTGTGGTATTGTTATACATAAATAATATATTACCAAATAATGGCAATAATATTGAAAAATCCAAAGATGAAGGATTAAAAATACAATTTAACACAATTTAAAAATAAATACAGTAAAAAGCTAGTGTTATATTGCACATAGAGAGGTGTATCACAGCTCCTTACTAGAGATTGGTGGTGAGTATATGTGACGCAAAATACATGACATTCATGGAAGCAAAATAAATTATATTTTTTTAACCTTCATCTTTGGATTTTTCTATTTTGTATTTTTGCAGTGCATAAGATAGGTACATACAAGCCTGAGGTACCCCAACGGCAGTCCTCTGGCATCTTATCAAGCTTTACAATTGGGGTAGTAGAATGAACGTGCACAGTTTAATATTATGATAAACATGCGTGAAACTTGCTGAACTTTAGTGTGAACATATGTAAAGTGGAGCGCTTACATGCTTGTCTCAGTAGCTTGGTATTTTACGTAAGACTGCACATGGTGAGACTGAAAACGGCATATTGTGTAAGCTTGTCTACTAATGTAGAGTATGTGTAGGTTAACATGCTACATACATGTTGAAAGCATTGTGTGTACTTCTAAACTGGATTAGGCACATAGATGTGTATGGGTGTATTGCAACGTGTCTACCATGTGGATGTCATGTAGGGGAAGACATATTATAGAACAATGCAGGCTATGCTGGGAGTTTCTTTGCAGTCGACTAGAGCACGAAAATTTGGTCCCTTAGTGTGGCAGTCCTGGATGGGAGAATCCGCGTGTCAATGTTAGGTACACGTGGGCACCATTGGTTAGCGTTCCAAGGACATGGGATTATAGGCTCGTGACTGTCCCTGTCATCCGATTCCCTCCGGTGGTATACAGCTGGAGCCCGTCTGCGGGCCTCTGAGGGTCGCAGTGGCACAGGTGCGAGTGGGGGTGTCCCTCTAGCCCCAGGCTGGTGTGTAGTCTGGCATTTCTTTGTCACTAACCTGGTGTCTGTGAGAGTTCGAGTTTCCTCCTCGTGTGGGAGTTCCGGAGGGCCTGGTGGTCAGCAGCTGCTTGCGTTGCGTGCGCCTCCACTTGTGTGGGTAATGCCTCTGGGTCCGATTCCTTGAGGCCTTCAGCCCGGGCGGGCCCTGAAGGTTGACAGTAGGTGAGTATGTTGGTGCTGTGCCTGAGGGTAGCCCCTTCGCTCCCTGCTGTTTGCGGTCCAGCACACCCTTTGCTCTGAGATCTTGGTGTTCCGTCTGTTCCGCCTGAGCCCGCTTCCACAGTTTTTCCCAGAACAGAAGCACATGAATATGTATTCCAGACGGTGCAGGGAATCGGCGGTGGTAACAGGATGGAGCCTTTGACTTGGAGGCAGACTCGGTATCTCAGGTAGGTAAACGGCCGCCATCTTGAGAGCGCCACGAGGGAGAAGCATATCTGGTATGTTGCTCAATGTGTAGGACTGGGGCTAGCCAGGTTGCTCCAGACGGCTAGTGTGGACCAGGATAACCCCCACCGGTCCAAAGGGGGGGTAGGGTGTAAGAGTGCCTTAGCGTCCGTTTTTCGGGCCGCGAGTGGGAAGAGCGGACGTCCCCTCCCGCCTCGAGCCTAAGCAGGCTTCAGTGGCTGGATCGTGGCACCCGGTTGTCGATCTACTCGTGTTTGGTATCAGGTTGTTCACCCGGGTGTCCCCTGCACTTTTAGAGCTGACCTAGAGAGGGACATGCAGAGTTTCTTGGGTTTTTTCCCCCAAACAGTCGATATTGATCAGGAGCGGGGATTTGGCACGTCTGCTCAGCTTGGCTGCTCGGCTCTGCCCCCAGATTTTTTTATATTATTGCCATTATCTGGTAATATATTATTTATGTATAACAATATTGTGGAATTTTCTCTCTTGTTTTATATGCTGATGGATACCTAAAGTCAAGATAACAGTCTAAGTATATTTGTTTGCGCTCCACTTTTTTCAACTTATACTTACCTTGGTGTGTGTAAGGGGCTTGTTCCCCTGGTTGTAGACACTAATGTATGTAGCAACACATTAATATTTATTCATCATCAAACAATTTAGGAGACCTTTTACCCATTTTTGCCATTTGAATGCAACTTTTTTAGCTCTTTTATTACTTTTATAAGTTCTATACTCGCAGGCTGATGATTTGTTTATAGTTGCTGTAAATACCTGCAGAATTACCTAAATGTACTGATTTGTTTATAGTTGTTTTGAATATCTGCAGAGTTCTATACTTGCAGACTGATTTGTTTATAGTTGCTGTGAATATCTGCAGAGTTCTATACTTGCAGACTGATTTGTTTATAGTTGCTGTAAATACCTGCAGAATTACCTGAGTGTACTGATTTGTTTATAGTTGCTGTGAATATCTGCAGAGTTCTATACTTGCAGACTGATTTGTTTATAGTTGCTGTGAATATCTGCAGAATTTTATATCTCACAATGATGTGTTGTGGTGGCTCTGCTTTGCAGAGTTCTGTTACTGGAGGCTGGCGTATCTAAATATTTGTTTAGCCACAAGTTTTGAGTGATATATGTTTATATTTACAATAATGTTTTGACTACTGCAATGTTCTTGATCAAGCTTGACAAAGACCATTGCAGAGGTCAAAACGTTGCTGTTTTACACTTTGGGCAGATGAATAAAGCGCATAAAGGGGCACTACTTTCAAAAATAAGTGCTGGAATTTATTTTTATACTTTCCTGAATATACACTGGTTTGGGCAGGACTGGATTCCCTGCACCTTTGTGGCTGGTAGGTGCTGTTCTTATTTCTTATTGTGGGGTTATATTTAACACACTGCGCATGCACGTTTTACAAACAACACATTCAGTGGATCCTTATTTATTGCCCTCGTCTCTGTGACTGTTCCAAAAGATGGGTTCTGTCATAAACTCCTCTCCAGAACTGCAGCTGTATTAAGCCTTTTACTACGAGTGATATTCCTGTATAGTGGAGTCAGGAAAAAGTGCTGACTGAATTCCAACCCTCTGATGTATTCTGGAAGTACATTGTTGAGCAGTAGTACTCAGTACTCTGATACATTTTTCTCCTGACAACCCTCAGAGGTCACATCACAGGGCTAGTGATCAGGCAGACGCGGGCCAATATGGAGCGCTGGCTCCTGTGTATGAATAATGGTACACAGCTGTGTGCTACGTTATATATAGCAGAACAATGTTCATCATGTCTGTCAGCTGCTGAACTGCTCAACACATACATAGGTCCTAGTGTCCTACTGCTGCACCCCTACTTAGCACGGCCACCATAGATAGATTGATGCCTTGTTATAAATAATCCTACAGGAAGTTCATTACCCACTATACTAGAGGTAGGCAAGCTTTTAGTAGTACTGTGCCAAACCAAGAACTTGAAGTCCCTTGGCATTCCGGTCCTATTTTTATAATTGTGGTGTGTATGTTGCCATATTGTGCTTGTGTTATATATGGTGCTGCAGTTGCTTTGTAGAGTTGTATTTGTGGGCTGTTATATTGTATATGTTTATGAGTAGTTTGTGGTATTGTGTATAATACCTGTGAATGTGGGCGGTGTATGAGGGCTGCTTGTGAAATTGTGTGTGGATGATATGTCACATTGTGTGTTTGGTGGTGTTTGTATGTGTGGGGCTGCTTGTAGTATTGCAAGTGAGCGGCTGCTTGTGGGAATGTGTGCGTGTATGTGTATTGCTAGTGGAGTTGTGTTTGTGGGTACTGTGTATTTGTGTGTGTTTGTATTATTCTCCAGCTCTCTGTATATATATAGGATTGTAGGTGGCATCCCTGGGGTCCAGTGGGGACCGGGCTGGCCTGCTACAGGTCAAGAGCAATTAGCTGCAATAACTGCTGCAGGCTGCCCTTCTCCAGTACAGATCCCCTTCACAAATGCTGGGAGGAAGTGATCTAAGATCTCTTCCTCTAAGTGCTGCAAAGCGTAAATTGAGGATTGTCCCTCACCACCTTTTTGCACTCGCATATATCTGATGTACCAATGGAACTCCTGGCAACCCAGAGCCTGTTTGGCTCTAGCAGCCTTGGGTGCTGTGCAAAGGCACTTTGAGTTGCATGCATGGTACGCATGCTACAGGTTGCTGACCCCTGCACTATATTGTTGTTTTTGAGTGAATGCTAAACCATCCAGCTTACCCCAGAGTCGGCACTACATTTTGCAGATCTGGACAAAAGAACGTTATATAGATGGAACACTAAACCCTATAGTACTCCATAAAATGACAAGTTAACTCTAGATTTTTTTGCAGACTGTGCAATGATACTTGTAGCTCTCTGTAGGCCTAACTATGAACCCTGCAGCTCTAAGTAGATTAACTAATGTATTCCGCATAGTCTTGTCTCCAGAGGGACCTTACAGAGTTCTTTTAAGGATGCAATATTGTGCAGATTTTTTATGGAGCTCAGAACTAACACAGGTTCAGGGAACACTACATCGTATCGTAGTTTCACAATAGTCCTGTCATCCCGAGGGTAGGAATCACTAGCTAAATCAGATTGAAAGGGATTCCCTGCGGTACATTTATAAAAATTCCAAGATTAGAACGCTGAAGGAAAATAAACGATAAACTGTTTAAAGACTGTTGTGTAAACTTCCTGTTGCTCTTATGCCATTTTTATCCCTGTGTTAGACATAGCGGCCAAGGCACAGAATTCAGCACTGTTCCAGAGCGGATATCCTGAAGAGCCCGTAACAAAGAGTGTTAACAAATAAGCAGGGAAAGCATCATCTAATGGAAGCTAGATCTTGCGATCCCTTTGTTATGACAACTTCAAAACAAAGTAATGTTTTTTAACCCCTTAAGGACACATGACATGTGTGACATGTCATGATTCCCTTTTATTCCAGAAGTTTGGTCCTTAAGGGATTAAAGTCACCTTCACTCAATAAAGTGCGCTTTAGCCAATAATAATAATTAAAAAAAAATTCTTGCAAAAATAAATAATGAGAAACATATGAGGTGCAAGGCGTTGGGAAGTATAAACAGTTATATAGACAGTGCTTAGTGTGCCAAAGGGTTGAGCAATTAATTGCCTTGCATATGTCGCTGGCGCTCAAAGAGATACACGTGGTTAGACGGGCTGGGATTTATGTAGTATTCACAGCGAAGGGAGCTGTCCATAGCTGCTTACAGACTCCTAAATCTTGCGGTTCTAACAATAGACAGTGCGTGACTGGACATTATAGTACCAAATCTATAATTAGCACGGCTAAAGCCCCACAGAGCTCAGTGCACTGGGTTTGTGAACAATGAATTATAATGCACCACTTAGCTCTGCTAAGCTGATATGTCCCTATAATGATTTAAACACTGTATACGTAACAAACAAAAGAAGAGATTTATACAAGTGTCTCTCACAGAACACTGGGACAAAATCGTATGTACAGTGTTACTTAACTAAAGTCAGAACGGCCATATAACAAATGGGACAAACGCATTTGGCTGTGTACGGCTCGATTCAGACTTCAAAATCGGGATAACCACGTGAGCCTGAATTAGATCTGGATTTGATGAATTTCAAGTTTTAAACATTTATAAGATTTGTCCCCTGCGCCATAGGGAGATTTAAAACTTCCATTTTATTTATAGAGGGCATTATTGATCCCCTTAGGGTTCTTATTTTATTTTTTAATGCTAGCAAGCACTGGCCAGCGACTGCATAGTTGACCCTCACATTGCCGAGGGGTTTTAAACTGTTTGCACCGCCAGCAGGCAAATAGTAGTTGAAATTATTCTTGACTTGCAAAAAGCAAGTACGTAATCATTAAATTGCGCAGGTGCATCCTGCTGGATCTGTATAGTTCTTTGTGAATCTTCCAAATTCTATACTTTGTATAAGGTTCAGATGCGAAAAGCTCTGCTTTTAATCCGGACACTGAATGGATCCGGGTGATCGCCGCCGATTCCCCCAGCCCAACCAAAAACGAATTGGTGTTTAGTAGTGATGTCCCGAACTGTTCGCCGAACGGTTCGCGAACGGTTAGCGAACGGCTCGCCGCGGACTCATCACTGATTAAACTTGGACCCTGTACCTCACAGTCAGCAGACACATTCTAGCCAATCAGCAGCAGACCCTCCCTCCCAGACCCTCCCACCTCCTGGACAGCATCCATTGTGAAGCTGCATTCTTAGTGAGCTGTCCAGAAGGCGGGAGGGTCTGGGAGGGAGGGTCTGCTGCTGATTGGCTGGAATGTGTCTGCTGACTGTGAGGTACAGGGTCAAAGTTTACTCAATGATGAGTCCGCGGCGAACCGTTCGCGAACCATTTGGGACATCACTAGTGTTTAGTTAATAACCCTGATTGCGTGTTACTCTATGTTTTCTCTCCCCTACAATCTTTCTAATTTTTGGAGCAATTACAAAGGGAATCAATGAACTTCAGAAAAATGTACTTGTTTGATAGTTTTGTGCACCAATATCACATTCTGCGACTCCACCATTGCATTTGAAAACAATTAGTTTTTTACCACACACTGCGCACACAGGAAACCCAATCTCAGAAAGTATACCAAGGATCCCTCATACAAGGAACCCTAAAAAACTATTATATCTGAGTGCCTCATGTGCCCTTTATTCTCTATCAATCACGTTTTGCAGATGGAAAAAAAAGGGATGTTTGCCTCTGTGCGTTCTTTCGTTTTTACAAAACAGAAATGGCGTGGGCCCATGAACTGCGATCCCCCACCTTCCTACACAATGCTAATGTTATATGAAAGGCTTTCTAACAAATGCTTCTGTCTAATTCCAATATTAGATTGTTCTGAAGCAGCTCCGAAAAGAAAGCGATCCTGTGGAGATCACATCCCTAATACTGTACAGCTGGGGAATAGGATTTCTTGCAATACCTCCGCACCCTGGAGGTATGCAGCGTAGGTGGGCTGCATGAAAGGCTAAATTATCCACTTTATCAACTGGTTCTATACATTCTGTACCTGGCACAGACCTTTTTTTCCAGCGTTGGACGGGAATTCTCTAAATTTCGGAAGTTTGCTGTGTGAAATTCTTGAATGTAAAGCTGTTATTAAAGCTAACGATGAAATGGATGCCTTTTAACCCATAGCCACTGCAAGAAATCTAGTAGAGTGGGGAAGGCAGACTTAAAGAAACACTGGAGCGTTAGGAATTCAAATGTGTATTCCTAATACTATAATGCCCTTGTCACCCTTTAGGTGACCTGGCCACTCTGCTAGGATTAAAAAGTTTTACTTAACATTTCTCCCTTGCAGTGCTGGTCTCTGGCGTTCCACTCCGTCTCCTTGTTTGAAATCATCAAGATTGATGATCAGCATGACAGCCACGTTAATCTTGTAATGAAAATATTTCCATTCCTGCAGAACGGCAATGTTCTCAGCTGCAGGACTGGCACTGGGGGGACATGGCACCCAAACCACTTTATTTAGATGAAGCGGTCTGGATGCCTGTAAAGTTCCTTTAAGGGTAAGGTTCTCTTATAACAACAGACCCTGTTAGACAGCCTTTCTTATTTCAAAAATGTATTTAATCATATAAAAAGTTAGTCTCTACCCTTGATAATTTTTGGGAAAGCACATCATCACCTCCAGTGGCGGAACTACCGCGGTCGCAGGGATCGCAGCTGTGATAAAGAGAGATAAAGAGAGCAACAGAGGAGACAATGGGCATCCCTGATGGGTTCCATTGGACAGTGCAAAAAAGGAGGGCCCAGCACCAGGAAGTACCAAATGAGCTTGCAAACCCGTATACAGTGCTTTAATTGCTTTCCTGAAGGTTTCTGGAAAATCCCAAAGCTCTGATAGCCTAAACAAGTAAGGCCAATCCACTCTATCACAAGCTTTCTCTGCATCTAGAGAAAGGACAAAGAAGATGTCCTTGGTGCCCATGGTTCGTGCTTTCCAGACTAGCTCTACTTGTTCTTCTAGTATTTTCATAGAGCTGGTGATCTGGGATAAATCCCACTTGGACAGGATGGATTAGAGTCAATAACATTTAATTCAGCCATCTCACCAGTAATTTAGCAAAAATGTTGGCACCTTTGTTAAAAAGTGAAATTGCTCTGTGATTACTAATTTTAATTGGATCTCTACCTTCTTTAGGAAGTAGAACTATGTTTGCTAAGGTCATCTCTGGGGATAATGTTTCTCCTGTTAGTACACTATTATAAACAGTGGGAAGACAGGGTATCAGGTGATCACAGAAAACCTTTTAATATGCACCACTATACCCAGACCCGGGGCTGTTCCCCTTACCACACCTACCTAGTGATTGTTGCAGACTCCCTTTCATGGCAATATTGTTTCCTGATGGTAATGGTCCTTTTCAGCAGGATAATGCACCCTGAAACACTGCAAATGTTGTTCAGGAATGGTTTGAGGAACATGACAAAGAGTTCAAGGTGTTGCCTCGGCCTCCAAAATCGCCAAATCTGAAATCTGATTGAGCATCTGTGGGATGTGACGGAACACCAAATCTGATCAATGGAGGCCCCACCTGACAACTTGCAGGACTTAAAGGATATGCTGCTAATGTATTGATGCTAGATACCATAGGACACGTTCAGAGGTCTTGTGAAGTCCATGCATTAACGCATCAGAGATGTTTTGTCAGGACGAGGGGGGACCTACACAAAATTAGGCAAGTGGTTTTAATGTTGTGGCTGATAAATGTAGGTAATGAATATTAAAATATAACTAATTAAAAAAGATACATAACTATAAAGTTTCTTTTTGTGTACTGTCTAGCCACCAGGAAGAAACTCTTACCTTGGAGATGAGTAATTTATTCCCAACAGCAGTCCCACTCAACACTGGATGGATGGAACTATTATGTAAACTGATAGCAGCCATACTGCAGATACGATCAATTTGCACATAGAAAGATTCCCATGCAAAGCTTTGGAAAAACAGATATAGCCACCCTTGAACTACTGTTCCTTGGTAGTTGATTGACACAGAGGTGGAATTACATCAAAGCAAAAGCAAACTAAATATCTTGTGACTGGCAGTGTTTGCAGGAGAACTATTGCACAAACAAGCTGGATCCTTGCACCATAAGTGGTTATGGTGCTTAGAGTTACCCTTTTTTAAAAACAAAATCAGTCAAACTATTAGGAGTTATCAATTAAAGAGAGACATTTTAATGCATTGTATATATCAGTATTTCTTGAACAATGAGGTAAAATTACTATTTATAATGCATTATATAGATTATACATGAAAAATAGTGCAAAAATATGACGACGAAAATGCTTCAATTTTAGGATCACGAATTTTATCACATGACAGGAGGCTTCATATTTTGCATAACTTTCTTTACTTTATGCCTCCAGCAGCACAAGTCAATCAATAAACTTTAAACCAATCAGTAACAGGCATCACATCCATATATAAAGCCCTGACAGACACATGACTTCCTCTTTCTTTGCTGCTTACCAGCCAAGGCACAGGTCAGAGTATTTTGCTCCAAACTGTTTTACTGATATTGCAAATTGTCATTAGTTAAACATTTATTGCTTAACTTTCAGTTTGTTCCAAACTGTTTTATTAATATTGCTATGGTCACTGTAGTTAGACACCTTATGCTAGACATTCAGTTTTAATCCTTACTGTTTTTTCTGGATACCACTTTAATTAAACTTTATTACTTGACTTTCAGTTTGCTCCAACAGTTTTTATTAATATTGCTATGGTCACTTTAGTTAGATTTTTTTTTTAATGCTAGACATTCAGTTTTTGCTCCAAACTGTTTCTGGATATGCATGGCCACTTTTGTTAAACTTTATTAGCTTGTCCTGCAATTTAGGCCTAAACGTTTTTCATTATTTTGCACTTGCCTTCCATTTGGATTTGTATAGTGTGATATTCTCCCCCTGTTACCCTTCCCCTGAATTAACCCTGTATTTTCTGCTTTATTAGCCTGTTTTCTGTTGCTGGCACCTTTTTTTTTTTTCTTCTATGCTTTACTCTGGTCTCGCACGGATCGCGGCGTTTTACCGCGAGCACGCTTTTTATTCATTGGTGCTGGGACTTCAGGGCAGGTCTCTGGGGGTTAGGGGTGTCTGGGGGACTCTTTTCCATGCCGGCAGACCGCGATCGTATCCTCGATCGTGGGCCGCACGGCACTTTTGCGCGCGAACGGCGGCCATCTTGAATCTCGCGGCACTCGCGAGATTCACGTCGGCCATGTCGTTTGGCCAGTTCGTGATTCCCACGAACTGGCGGCTAGTTCTGTACTGTTTCATATATTTTCCTGTGAAATAAAAGTTTTAGAAGTACTTTTGAGCTCAATATTGTTCATGGGCATGTGGAATAAAGGATTTATATGTACCTTTCCTGGAAGATTATGAATGGACTGTTCACTGCTGAGCTCTATACTGGCATATTTCATTGGCATGTGAAATAAAAGTTTTATATGTAACTCTGCATGAATATGTAGGACTGATCCCTGCTGTGTGCATCTGCTGACAGTTTGCTCTATTCTGTTCTATACAATTGACATGTTGAATAACAGTTTTATTGTACATCTGGAGGATTATGAATGGACTGTCCCCTGCTGTGGGCATATAGTGGATGCATTACTCTATCTACTGGCAGGGAAATTAAATAGAGCTGATATCTTACTCAGCTCCCTACTCCCACTGGACCTCACAACCATTGGATACACTCCTTCCCCACAGGGATACACCTCCCAGGACACAGTAGTGGAGGCACATAACGGAGTGATTAACAGGGGTGACCCCCCTTACGCTGGGTGACCCCCAAGCGTGGCAGACACCTCTCCAAAGTGACATTGTGGTACAGGGGTGACCCCCCTTACGCTGGGTGACCCCCAAGCGAATCTGGTTCCTGTCCTAGTGACATACATATACTGGGGTGATCCCCCTACGCTGGGTGAACCCCAAGCGAATATTATTCCGGTACTAGTGACATACATATACTGGGGGGAACCCCCATGCCCTAGGACGGGCTCATATCCACGGAGTACGATCTGTTACTGTATGCACAGACCGGGTCACACTGGATACATGTATATCGACAGAGCCAGGAAGGAGAGCTCACGGTGCTGCCAATTCTCCACAGTACTATATCCTATAAGGGTGACCCCTTGGATAATTTGGAGGCTACCATACCTCCCCATACACGGGCTACGTCCCGACATTACTGACCGCTCATCCCGGTCTTATTGAGGGTGACCCCCTCCTCAGACCACTCCCAGGAAATCTCTAAGTGGTACTGATTGAAACAATTCTGGGTGACCCCCAGTTGTACGTGGAGGCCCACTAAGTGGCAATAAGTGTACTACCGTACCTGACACCTGTTCGGTACCCCATAGACCGAAAGAGTGTCCCAA
This sequence comes from Pelobates cultripes, assembly GCA_933207985.1. Lineage (NCBI taxonomy): Eukaryota > Metazoa > Chordata > Amphibia > Anura > Pelobatidae > Pelobates > Pelobates cultripes. The sequence goes on from OW240924.1 coordinate 22,896,207, forward strand.
CATGCCATAGGAGACATTCATACAGGGGTGACCCCCCTATGCTGGGTGAACCCCAAGCGAGTCTTACTCCGGTGCTAGTGGCATAGGTACAAAGGGGTGACCTCCTACCGGACAGGGTGACCCCCCGCGCCCTTTCTAGGGCTTCTACCTTCAGAGTACGCTCTGTCATTGTATGCACAGACCAGGGCGCACTAGATGCATGTATTCTGGCACCTCTATGCTTCAACTGGGGTTCCGTACGCCCTTCCCTTAACCGAGAAGGAGAACTCACAGTGCTGCCAAAACTCCACAATTCTAGACCATATAAGGATGAACCCCGTGGACTATACATATTGAGGCTTTCACGTCTCCCAGACTCGGGCTACGTCCCGACATTGCAGACCGCTCATCCCGGTCTTACTGAGGGTGTCCTCATTCTCAGACCACTCCCCGGATCCTGCGAAAATGATACTGATTGATCAAAATTCTGGGTGACCCCAGTTATACGCGGAGGCCCACTGAGTGGCAATAAGCGTACTGTTGTACGATCCTGTCTCCCACGGACCGAAAGGGTGTGAACCAACATGTCGGACTTACCTCAATATCCCCGACCGATTTTCAGGCGAGGATTAAGGCCGCCATGACAGCTCCGGGGGAAGAAGTCCTCTCCAGTATGCTGGCTAACAACCCATCCGACAGAGCAGGTGCAACGGCAGCAACACCAATGGAAGATTGAGATACAGACGTTAGGTCGGACACCCATCATCAGGGGACGAGGACTTCATCCTTCCCCCCTTCTCTGGAGATCATGAAAGAATGGAGGGCAGAAGAGGTAAAAGTGACAAGACCCGCCTAGCAAGAAAGGTTTTTTCTTTGGCACACTGGACACTCCTGTTTTGACTCACGCACCATCCAACAACCAGGGTCATCCGAATGGGGTTAACCGGAGCACCGGGCACACTTTGCCCACTTCTGGCTTAGGAGGCCTATGGGAAAAGAAATCCGAGACAGGCTCAGGATGGAATGCCCACGCCCTCTATGTCCGAACAAGATAGTCCTCACTATGGAGCTCGTGGTGATATGTATGTCCCGATCAGGCCGGGGTCCATGTAAAGGTGTAGGAGGAGGACTCAAAATGAGTTAAGATGAAATACTGGATATGATCAGCCCGGGAAAAAATTCTATACTTTGCGGACCTGACCCCACACAAGACTCACCTCTAGAAGCTCACGATGTGAGGGAATGGGTGCAAAGGGCAATATGTAGGTTGGGGAACGCAAGGCAGACAGGTGCACAGAACGGCGCAAAGCAGCCCGATTAAAGATGGATTTCAAACTATTGAAGTTAGGGACGAAAGAGCGAGGACCTCAGGCGGACGGACTATCGTTTGGAGAACCATTTATCTCAGCAACGGTTTGGTAGTAAGGAAGAAGATAGGAGACTATCACCCAGTCATCAACCTACGCCAACCCAATGGTTTTGGGGCGTACCGACAACTCAAGAAGGAAGGTATCCATCTCTTAGGGGATCTACAAGGTTGGACTTGAAGGGCACTTACCTATAGGTTCACATGGTGCCTCATGAAGTTTCTGAAGTCGGTCATGGCGCACTGAAAAGCAAAGGGTATCTACTGTCGCATACCTAGACGACTTACCTCTTGCAAATCCAATTCATGACGAGATTTATTTTTACAGTTTTGGGAATTGTTGGGATTCATAGTGAACAGAGAGGAGTCGGTTCGATCCCAGTTCCGAGTGATTCTGTTCCTCTACTTCAGAATAGATTCCACCTCGAGCGGATTACACCTTCCCACATCATTGATAGCGACGATTCTTAAGGAAATTCGACGGGTACGGCGGAAAGGCACCATAACCCTTTGACTATTTCCCAGGACTGCTTCACTACCGGGCCAGACAGTGGCTGAAAGCTCACTGCCTGAGATCCAGACACACCTATGAAATTGGGATCAGAATAGCGAAGACTTCGATAGTACTCATTACTGCGGTAAAGGAGTCAAGCGTGACACCCAGAAGGGTTGTCCTTAATCAGGATCATCCTCTGCTCCTTCCATTTTAACTTGCCATTCGGGCGGTTCCAAAAGGAGAACATCATCCATTGATAATGCAGGAGCATCTGGAGTTGGTAGATTGGTGTCTTTCAGGGGAGACTGGTATGTCAAGGGACTATCGCAACTAACTAGAGACCTACTATGGGACTCATGGACACCAGGTATTCACCAAAATAACTTATCCGCATGGAACACCTGGAGTTCGCTGGTGTATGGGAAGGGACTGCGATCCCTTTATTACCCCTATCTCCACGATGCTGGATCTTTATCATACCTTTTCACTACAGGCCGATCGGAACGTTCCATTAACGAGCTACGTTCCGCAATTTCGACGACGCATCGCACGATTCACGACACTCCGGTCAATCAAGAGCCTTTGATATGCCATTTTCTGCGGGGTATCAAACCGTCCAGAACCATGCGTCAAAGTATCACTGGTGTGGGACTTTGATTTGGTTCTTTTGGAGCTAGTCAGATATCACGGTCCTATCCCTCCGTTCTTTGTGCAGTTAAAGCGGTACTTTGTTACATGGAGATCACGACAACACTTAGAATGTCACATTCAGGACATCTGCTGGTCTTATACCAACCGTACAAGCCAGTTACCATGAACACTCTGTCTAGATGGGTTCATTGGTTGTTATCGCTAGCGAGGGTGGAGACGTGTTTGGGTACTCATTCGGTAAGAGGCGCGGCTGCTTCTCAGGCCTTCACGAGGGGGCCTCTATATTTTCAGCAATGAATTGGACACGGATAGACTACTTCCGTATATTTATTTTCGTCAACCACACACGCATCCTTCTCGCTCATACCACAGCTTTAAAAATGCAAAATATGAAGCCTCCTGTCATGTGATAAAATTGTAGATTATGCTAACGTAGTGTACCTATAATCTTAATTTTAATAATGACAGGAGGTGAATATTTTCCCTCCGTGTTTCCCTCCCTATACTCTGGAAAATTTTTATATTCTGGTTTGTCATTTTCTCAGTGTAAATTATAAGGTTTTGGTAATTCAGTATATTTATGGGATGCTTATTTGGTTGACATGTGTTAGATCCGTGTTGATTATTAAGTATACTATGGTTTGTTTAATGTTTCAATATATTAACTTAATATAAATATAGATACATATAGTACTGGATGTAATGTGGACAACAGTTGGTTTCCATCACCTTTCACGTATTTCTGTTCTTTTCAGTGCAATCATCATAGATGGATTCGACAAGATAAAGCGGGAAGGTTTCAAGTTTTGTTTCAAGTTACCGTATATACTCGAGTATAAGCCGAGTTTTTCGGCACATTTTTTGTGCTGAAAAACCCCAACTCGGCTTATACTCGAGTCAGTGTCTGTATTATGGCAATTTACATTGCCATAATACAGACTGGGGGCTGGCAGAGCTGTTACTTACCTCTCCTGCAGCTCCTGCCAGCTCTCTCCTCCTCCGCGCCGGTCCGTGCAGCACCTCGGTCAGCTCCCAGTGTAAGTCTCGCGAGAGCCGCGGGGTCATAGTGCGGCTCTCGCGAGACTTACAGTGTGAGCTGGGAGAAGAGCTGCACGGACCGGCGCGGAGGAGGAGAGAGCTGACAGGAGCTGCAGGAGCTGCAGGAGAGGTAAGTAACAACTTCCTGCCAGCCCCCCTCTTCACCCACTGAACTGCCAATGGACCACCAGGGAAGGAGAGCCCCCCTCCCTGCCATGTATCAAGCAGGGAGGGGGGGACCAAAAATAGATAAATTAATAATATATAAATAAAAATAATAAAACAAAATAATAATATAACAAAAAAATGAACTAAAAACTTAATAAAATAATAATACATAAATAATAATAAAAAATAATAATAAAAAAATTATTAAAAAAATAATATAACAAAAAAAATGTAAATAATAATAATTTTTTTTATATAAAAATGTCCACCCCCCACCAAGGCTCTGCAACACACACACACACTGCATCACACACACACACACTGCATCACACACACACACTGCATCACACACACACTGCATCACACACACACTGCATCACACACACACTGCATCATACACACACTGCATTCATACACACACACTGCGCACTCATATACACACTGCATTCATCATATACACACACTGTAAGTAAATATTCAATTAATATAATTTTTTTAGGATCTAATTTTATTTAGAAATTTACCAGTAGCTGCTGCATTTCCCACCCTAGTCTTATACTCGAGTCAATAAGTTTTCCCAGTTTTTTGGGGTAAAATTAGGGGCCTCGGCTTATATTCGGGTCGGCTTATACTCGAGTATATACGGTATGTGATACACGTTACTCAGGACTGTTATTTGAATTCCCTGACGTTATAATAGACTGTTTTTCGCATCAAAGAAAGAGGAAGTCATGTGTCTGTCAGGGCTTTATATATGGATGTGATGCCTGTTACTGATTGGTTTAAAGTTTATTGATTGACTTGTGCTGCTGGAGGCATAAAGTAAAGAAAGTTATGCAAAATATTCGCCTCCTGTCATTATTAAAATTAAGATTATAGGTACACTACGTTAGCATAATCTACAATTGTACAGTTTTGATAAGCTAACAGAAGCTGCATACAGACCACATCGTTTAATTAGTTATATTTTAAAATTCATTACCTACATTTAACAGCCACAACATTAAAACCACCTGCCTAATTTTGTGTAGGTCTCCCCTCGTTCACAAGACCTCTGAATGTGTCCTATGGTATCTAGCATCAATACATTAGCAGCATATCCTTTAAGTCCCGCATCGTTAAGAGAGAGGTTCCACCCATTAGGAGCATCTTATTCTGGTCTGTGGGATCTTATATTCTCCTATAAGGTCCTGTCTAGCAGGGGCAAGTATGTTTAAACTCCAGTCCAGTAACAACATCTGGAAGGGCTGGTTTAGTCAATCTAACAGGATATTGTCGGTTGCCTAGTGTAGAAAACAACTGACCTAAAATGCAGTGAGAGTGGGGTGAAATATTGCTTAAAAATTGTTTCTTTGGGGTCTTAATCTGTACACAATAGGAAAAAAATTTTGGTTAAGAACAAGAGGACTCTGTAAAATATGAAGGAAAAACTGTCTGAATTGTACCACTGTGGAGTCTCCCCAAGAGACAGGAATGCTACTATGTTGCACACTCAAATATCACTAAAAAAGTGTGTCCCATTACAGGCATCCAGAAAACCTTCAGTAACTAATTTATCATCTCTGTATGTAATAAAACACAAATTTATAGGTATTTTGGCCTGCAGTGTTATTCACTAAAAAGAGAATTGCCAATAATGCAAAGTGAATTTCAAATTTAAGGCCAAAATAGCCAAACGGTCCCTTTTATTAGAAACTTTTCTTCTTCAATTGCCCTTGGTCTGAAAGGCTCTTCACCTCTCCCTTCCCTGTGTATCAGTATTCCAGGAGTAAAGTGGGATCAGCTCAAGAAAGGATTTCTTAAACGGTCACAACCTCTTTCTAAACCACCCAGAGGCTGCACTGTCCCCTGAGCTTTTTCCATTGGGCTGAGGAGGATAAGAGAAGGCAGCTAAATGCCTGCTTCAGGCTCCTGGAGATAACACCATTATATATGGTGACAAAGTATCATTATGCCAACTGCACCACTCTGGCATTAGCTCCGCTCAGCTGCCCACAATCTTTGAAGTGGCCGAGGATTTAGACGCCACTCCCCACGGTGCTCCCGTCTCCTTCACAGTTCAGAATTAAAAGAAAAACCTATTTGTTCAAGACAGGTTCCTTATGATAAAGCAGCAGAGACAAACTGCATTTGAGCAAAGACAACTTTCGAAACAGTCCACTTCCATTATGTCGGTGTTAGTACGGACAATTAAAATAAGATAGTGTGGGTATAGTCTGCCTCTCTGTAATTACAGCGGCTCCAGAATACAGTGACCTAATTACAGACTGATTAAAATAGGCACGCCAGGCAGAAGATGACCCATCACTTTAGTTAATGATTAGATATAAATAGATATAATAGCAATGTATTGAAAAAAAAGTCAAATTGAAATGTTCTGCATATACTGTAGAACTCCAGGCTTTTTAGTGACCAATCATGATTCTTAACTTACACAGGTTTTGGGGAGTTTCAGTTTATTTTTCAAATAAAGATACACCGCAAGCACCATAACTACTACAGCCCATTCTATTGGTTATGGTGCCCGGAACGCCTGCCCTCACGCTCTTCTAGTGTAAGTAGGCAAACTGTTTACAAATGGTTTGACAACTTACCTGGGGTCTACTGGGCATAAATCTTCTCCTCTTCCGCAGCTGGAGGCTATCAGCACTGAGTGAACTCGGTGGGACAGGTTAGGTCATTGCTGTCCCTACACAGCAAGGCTAAGCTCAGTGGATCTAATGGAAGCTCCTTGCAGGACCCACCTGCTCCACAGTACCCCAGGTAAGTTGTCAAACCGTTACCAAATGGTTTGACGGCCCGGGAAGGATGTGAGGGCTCTCCTGGCACCATAACCAATACAATGGCCTGAAATGGTTATGGCACTAGGAGTGTTCTCTCTTCTGCTGCAAAAAACTGAATAACAACTCTGGGAAACGCTAATTTGCAAATAGCAAAAAAAAGGGAAACATGGCAGCTTGGAAAGGATGGGTGTTTATGGAGCAAACTTAAAACAAATATAGCCAACCATGAACTATTGTTCCTTGGTGGTTGATTGACACAGAGGTGGAATTACATCAAGGCAAAACCAAACTGAATATCTTGTGACTGGCAGTGTTTACAGCAGAACTATTGCACAAACTGTATCTTTGCACCATAAGTGGTTATGGTGCTTAGAGTTAACCTTTATTAAAACAAAATCTTTTGCTCCATTCATCTGAGTTAAAAACATATATATTTGAGGCATATACATGTATGTGTGTGTATATATATATATGCATGTATATGGATTATGTTTGGAGTATACCTCCCAACTTAAGTGAATTATTGATTTATATGAAACTGTTTTATTATTATCAATCAATTTTGTCTATTATTGGATATATTTTCTAATGTCCACGAATATGTTTTTGACCAGAAAGACCCTTGGGTACCTTTTGGGTTTACCCCCTGTTTTGAGTCTTTGATATTAAGTTATCTTATAGATACTCTGTAATCCAACTTGACCTGCCTTTTTTCTATTTTTCCTATTTTTTGTACTATTGCTACTATTCTTGACTTACCTCTTTTCTGTTCCCTCCATACTGTTAGTCCCCATCCTCCCTTGTCTTTATAATACCCCCTATTTTTCTGAGCATGACTATGGGAGCATCACACACAGTATCATATTACTTATATTTTAAATTTGTGTTGTCTCATATTTAACTTTAGGGAGTGTATGACTTTAAATGGGATGGAAGGCAACTTAGTTTGATGTATTGTATGCCGCTGCGTGAGAATTCTAACTATACGCATGTGCGTCTTTTGGCTGAATGCCAACTTTGGCGCATGCGCAACAGACTCTATTGGACGCACGCGCGTTCTTGTTGCCAGCACTGGGGACTCCGGACATGCCGGTATGGCCTATGCGCATGAGTTTTCTTCGGCTGAATGCCGACATTTGACGCATGCGTAATGGCCCTTTATACACATGAGTGTGGGACCTCCCACCGGCAAATCCGTTTGGCGTAATGAAACAGAAACCCAGCCCATTTACCACCGGTGGGTTTTCTGGCGCCAATATCAGTGTATATAGGGAAGGGGATGAATGGAGGATGTTTGCACACTATTATGCCCTTGAGAAAGGCGGACATTATCGCCGAAATGCGCGTTGGGCTTTTTTTGGGGAGGGGGTGGGCAATTTGCTTTACACTCCACATACTGCTTTCATTGTAGTTAGGGTTACCGATTTATGATCCCTCGTTACTGCCTCCTCACTTTATTTTTCATCTATTTTGCTTACCTCTTTCTGTCCTGTCGATTTACTAACTCTGTAGAGATATATAGAGCCAATATGGCCAAGATATACTAGTTGAAATTTGTAGTAAACCATCAGGACTCTAGAGTCAATATATATATATATATATATATATATATATATATATTAAATAGTGAATAGTGAGGAGCCATTTATCTATTATAGACTGATTTGAAGGAACTAGAATTTATCTTCAGCCTGCTTCCACTGCATTATAATGTGCTAATCCTTTGGATAATATTGCTATTTTGTTGCACTTCTAAGTAGCTATCTTGCCACCTCTCTATTGGAAACTTTAGCAACAAAGTATCGAGGTGTACAATCTGTACATGTGCATGCTGGATTGCTTTCTGTATTCCTTCATCTCTAGTCCTAAACAGTCTGGTGTATTATAGATTTTATATATGGGATTTTTGATGATTTTTTCAATAAAATTTTATTATTTTTTTCACTTTGTCTAATACACGTTAGTGGGCAAACATATTTATATTGCTCCAGAGGGGGGACTAGTTTTGAGGGGATTTGTTCCCGCTTTCTAGGGATACTTCCTCCTCATTTCTGTATTTTCTGCTTAAAACAAAATCAGTTAAACTATTAGGAGTAATCAGTTAAAGTGACACATTTTAATGGATTGTATAATCAAAAACAGTGAGAGAATGCAGGGTGCGTTGCTGTTTTTTTCAAATAAGAGAATGCAGCGTGCATTTTTTGTGGTAAGAGAATGCAAGGTGTGGAGTTTTCTTTGAGTGAGAGAATGCAGGGTGTGGAGTTTTCAGTGAGAGAATGCAGTTTTATTTTTGCAGTGAGAGAATGCAGGGTGTGTTTTTGCAGTGAGAAAATGCAGGGTGTGTTTTTTTTTCAGTGAGAGAATGCAGAGTGTTTTATTTTTGCAGTGAGAGAATGCAGGGTGTGTTTTTGCAGTGAGAGAATGCAGAGTGTTTTATTTTTGCAGTGAGAGAATGCAGTGTTTTATTTTTTCAGTGAGAGAATGCAGTGTGTTTTTGCAGTGAGAGAATGCAGAGTGTATTTTGTTTCAGTGAGCGAATGCAGAGTGTGTTTTTTGCAGTGAGAGAATGCAGAGTTTGTTTTTTTCAGTGAGAGAATGCAGAGTGTGTTTTTTTTTCAGTGAGAGAATGCAGGGTGTGTTTTTCTTCAGTTAGAAAATGCAGGGTGTGTTTTTGCAGTGAGAGAATGCAGGGTGTGTTCTTGGCAGGGGATAATGCAGTGTGCGCTTTTGCAGTGAGAGAATGCAGAATGTGTTTTTTAGGTGAGAGAATGCAGGGTGTGTTCTTGGCAGTGAGAGAATGCAGAGTGTGTTTTTGCAGTGAGAGAATGCAGGGTGTGTTCTTGGCAGGGAGATAGTGCAGTGTGTGCTTTTGCAGTGAGAGAATGCAGAATGTGTTTTTTAGGTGAGAGAATGCAGGGTGTGTTTTTGGCAGTGAGAGAATGCAGGGTGTGTATTTTTCAATGAGAGAATGCAGGGTGTGTGTTTTTTTCAGTGAGAGAATGCAGAGTGTGTTTTTGCAGTGAGAGAATGCAGGTTGTGTTCTTGGCAGTGAGAGAATGCAGGGTGTGTGTTTTTTTCAGTGAGAGAATGCAGAGTGTGTTTTTCAGTGAGAGAATGCACAGTGTGTTTTTGCAGTGAGAAAATGCAGGGTGTGTTCTTGGCAGTGAGAGAATGCAGGGTGTGTTACTGGCAGTGAGAGAATGCAGGGTGTGTTTTTGGCAGTGAGAGAATGCAGGGTGTGCATTTTTCAGTGAGAGATTGCAGGGTGTTTTATTTTTGCAGTGAGAGAATGCAGGGTGTGTTTTTGCAGTGAGAGAATTCAGAGTGTATTTTTTTCAGTGAGAGAATGCAGGGTGTGTGTTTTACAGTGCGAGAATGCAGAGTGTGTTTTTGCAGTGAGAGAATGCAGAGTGTATTTTTTTCAGTGAGAGAATGCAGGGTGTGTTTTTGCAGTGAGAGAATGGGGGGCATTTTTGCAATGAGAGAATGGAGGGTGTGTTTTTTTTCAGTGATTGAATGGAGGGTGTGTTTTTTTCAGTGAGAGAATGGAGGGTGTGTTTTTTTCAGTGAGAGAATGGAGGGTGTGTATTTGCAGTGAGAGAATGCAGGGTATGTTTTTTTTCAGTGAAAGAACGCAGGGTGTGTATTTGCAGTGAGAGAATGGAGGGTGTGTTTTTTCAGTGAGAGAATGGAGGGTGTGTTTTTTTCAGTGAGAGAATGGAGGGTGTGCTTTTTTGCAGTGAGAGAATGGAGGGTGTGTTTTTCAGTGAGAATGGAGGGTGTGCTTTTTCAGTGAAAGAATGGAGGGTATGTTTTTGCAGTGAGAGAATGGAGGGTGTGTTTTTTACAGGGAGAGAATGGAGGGTGTTTTTTTTCAGTGAGAGAATGGAGGGTGTGTTTTTTCAGTGAGAGAATGGAGGGTATGTTTTTGCAGTGAGAGAATGGAGGGTGTGTTTTTTTCCAGTGGTGACAGTGCAGCTTAACACTATTGTTATTTCTGAGAGCAGATTAAAGAATATAGGATTCATTATATTTGCCTTTAGATAAATCAGCAGACTTTATCATTTTTGACTGGACAGAAGGAGAGGGGGTGCCAATAAGTATTAGAGTTTGGTTAGAAGTAATTTCTTAAATAGCTTGAGGAGAACACACGGATGGTCAGGGCTACGGACCAACATCCTCAGGCTTCACAGAATATATTGCGTTCTTAATATGGAGGCTAACTAGAAATCGTCTTCTGCCATCCATAGCGTAAGGTTGTCATGAGGCACCGTGTGACATGCAGCCGTCCTCAGGCACTGCATAATATGAAGTCTTTAATAGGCAGTGTGTGACATGCGGTCGTTTTTCCTAATATACAGCCCTTCTCTTCACTGCATAATATATAGGTGGTCAATACTACAATGGAACGGTTTAAATGGATCAGTCAAAGCTCACATCTCAATCAGACGTTTTGCCGTTTACCAGTAGTCCTATACTGGGACTGAGTAATATTGCACTAATATTCATGTGCAAAGCTGGAAGAGATTTAGCATGCACCTCGTTGAGCGAGGCCCATAACCCCTCTGGCTCCTGTGTATCTAACTCGTCTGGTTACAAATACTTTGTTTGTTAGTTTATCAATTGTACAGCGCAGAGGAATTTGTTGGCGCTATAAGTAATAATACTCTCAATACACAGAAATGGAACCAAAGCTCGTCCTTGTATTATTAAAGGACCACTATAGTGCCAGGAAAACATATTCGTTTTCCTGGCACTATAGTGCCCTGAGGGTGCCCCCACCCTCAGGGACCCCCTCCCGCCCGGCTCTGGGGAGAGGAAAGGGGTAATAACTTACCTTTTTCCAGCGCTGGGCGGAGAGCTCTCCTCCTCCTCTCCGCCTCCGTTACGCCCCGCCGGCTGAATGCGCACGCGCGGCAAGAGCTGCGCGCGCATTCAGCCCGTCGCATAGGAAAGCATTTACAATGCTTTTCTATGGACGCTGGCGTGCTCTCACTGTGAAAATCACAGTGAGAAGCACGCAAGCGCCTCTAGTGGCTGTCAGTGAGACAGCCACTAGAGGATTAGGGGGAAGGCTTAACCCATTCATAATTATAGCAGTTTCTCTGAAACTGCTATAATTATGAAAAAATGGGTTAACCCTAGAAGGACCTGGCACCCAGACCAGTTCATTAAGCTGAAGTGGTCTGGGTGCCTAGAGTGGTCCTTTAACTAGAGGGAGAGGGACTGATATCTATAAAAATAACAGATGTTGTTATTTTATTGGTTTAATTCAAGGATCACAGTAAACATCAAAATAAACTTTGCTCCATTTGTTTCCTGAGGCTGGCTTATAACTGCAGAGATTTTTAAAAATTGTTGCACCTATTAGCCAGCCTTTTCTCCTCTGCTTTGTCAATTTTGTCCAGGTTCTGCATGAGTGCTCCAACTACACAGGTAGAACAACTCCAATCATCATAAATGATGAGTGGAGCTGTGGGTGGGAAACACTTCCGATAAACCACCACTGGTGATACGATCAGACCCCACAAACCAGAACCAAAGGGCCCTGAATAGTAACTCCATCTCGTCTGAGATTGGCCTACCATAGCTGCTTAATTAGTTTTCATTTTTTTGGCATACTATTTCATGCTCTGCCAATACAAATTTGTTTTCCTTTTTTCTTTTTCTACTGTAGAATGCTTTCTCAATTGTTTCTCTTTAACATTCCTCTTATACAAGAATCTTCATAAAATACATTTTATTTCCAGGTTATAACACAGCAAAATATGGAACCGTCCAGGGTAGGGGGCTAATGCACGGCACTTTATGTCCATAGAAATCAATTACAAATGCAATCATTTAAGATAGTGGGAAAATGTCATACAGTAAGCATGCACAGTTACATATATGTAAACACACGCACATATGCTGTAATTTCACTGTAACATCAGGTGCTGCCTCGGTCAGGACCACTTAGCAGACTGACCATGAGTGGCAATGCTCAGTTCTTCTCTCTGGGGAATCCTAATTAGACAAGTCTTGGACTTTGATGCAGTTCCCATGGTAACCCCATCAGGCAGGATCTGTTTTTGACAAATGAACTTTTCTCTCTAAAGCAGGCCTTTAATGGCACGGCCATGCATTTTCCAAACCGGCATGGTCTTCTATCTACACCCGCCCCACAGGGGCTCAAAGTACATGTAGCCAAATTCATGCTGGTACTATTGAACTATTCAACTTGTCCTCTACTTTTTACAAAACTGGTACAAAACAGCATTAACAATTGCAATAACTGTGTTTTTTATCTTTCTCGAGGTTTATGTATACAGAATTTCTAGTGTGAGGAAGGGAGGTAGTTGGAAAATACCCACTCCAGAAAAAGAAGAAAGCAAGCACCAACATGTTTGCAAAAAGGAGCAAACCTAATATAAACTAAGGGAAGGAATAACCAAACCACCTGTTGCATAGCCAAAGCTTTATTTGCATTCAGCCGATTATTTAATAGACACTCCACTGCCTAAATTAAAAAAAAAAATAAACAAAAATCACTATTTAGTAGTAAACAGGCATGCATATAATTATGCAATTTTTATTGGGGTATAGGTAAAATAAAGCTTGCAAAAGTCTCAGTTCTCGTCTGCAGCTTTTGCAAGCCATCCCCTTCTAACTCCGCCCAGACTTTCTGTGGCTGTCCAATCACAGACTTCCCAATACAGCTCAACGAGATGTTTTTGCATGGCAGGTGCTCTGGGCAATTGCTGCCTCTTGAGTGTATCTCCACTGAGCTAATCAAATCAGGACGTAACAGGACTAGTTGTGTGATTGACAGCCAGAGGGGTGTAGTGAGGTTTAATTTATAAAAATGCCGGTTTCTATTGATATCTGCACTTTTTGCAAAATGAAAAAAAAGATGACACACTCTTCCTACATTAAGCATTTCAGTAAGCTAAGGTGCTTTAGGAGTCTGGAGTGTCCCTTTAAGTAATACAACTATTTTTATTCATTAAATCGGTAACTGTGGAGAATGGACAATGGAACTGATGTTTAAGCCAAAATATCTCTGCTAGTTTCATAGCTAAATTACAGGGATTCTATAGTGCCAGGAAAACAAAGGTTAAAACCTCTTCGGTCACTTAACAGAATCCAGCTCCTATGTCCCTCGACGCTGGGTCAGGCTCCTCCCACGCTTGTAATGTGCATGCGTGGCATGGTTTCCTATAGGGATTCCAGTGACGCTGGAAGTCCTCATGCATAGAGTGAGGACGTCCAGCGTCAGTTTGGTGACCAAAAGTCGTCTAAGCACCCAGAAGTCAATCTGATAGACAGCCACTAGAGGAGGAGTTAACCCTGCAAGGTAATTATTGCAATTTCTCAGAAACTGCAATAATTACCACTCTAGGGTTAAGAGACATGGGACATTGCATCCAGACCACTTCAATGAGCTGAAGTGTTCTGGGTGCCTACAGTTTCCTTTTAAAGATATTCTCCAGCTTGGCTATTTGATCCTAAAATTTCAATTTCACTCCATTTTTATTGCAATTGAAATTTTATTCTGTAGAAGTTCTACAATACACAATAAGAACATAAACAAAGAGATTTTAAATCCCACAGAAAAGAAAATATGAACCAGAAGGAACAAATGTAAGGAAGACTCACGGGGTGCCCCAATAACAGTGAATGGGAACTAACTAAACATTATTTTAATCTTGCAAGCAATAAACAGGATGAGAGTAAAAGGAAGAAAAAAAAAAGGGAGAGGGATAGAGAGATGAGAAAAATTAATGTGGGAAAGAGATGCCATCGGGGAAGAGGGGAGGATTAGGGACTCCACATCTCAAGGTTCCAGATTGTACAGAGCTGGGATGAGGTTCCTTGTAGGTTAGCTAAACCTACCTCTCCACAAATCAATTCTAAATCTTCTCTGCCCAGCTGCCAAGTGTACAGAATGTATCTTGGCTATGGGTTTAGAGGTGGAGTTTGACTCTGGTTTGCATGTTTGTCTGTTCTGTCCTTTAAACTGAGTTTTCAAAGTCATTATATGTACTTTCCTCTTTATTGCCCACTGGAAATAATAGCTGCAAATAGATTTATCAGGAGTACTAGGAAATCCCTAATTAGTCTTGTTGGCGGAGGAGGGCCCAGCATGCCACAATCTATTGAGTTCTCTGCAGCATCTTGAAAGGAACGGCAGGCTCTCTGGAGTGGGAAATGCCACATTTCAGTGAGGGGGTTTAAATCGGAGTCTTTCTCTTGCAGCCCTGTACCTAAAGTTGATTTGAAACTCCAGTCACTTTTAACTAGTCACAAATAGAGAATGAGAGTGGTTTCAATGTAAAAGCAGTTTCAGTGCGATAGGTTTCCTTGGGCCAATTTATTTAAAATGTGTTATGGTGCAAGAAAAGTCTGGGGAAAAACAAACTAGTGCAGGCACACTTCTAACTACAGTGCATGGAATGCAGCAACAAGATTGGGCCTGAGAGGCATCCCAAATCTGCTAGGTGTTTTCTTCCTTAGTTACATATGTTCTTCAATGCAAAAATTCTAAAAAAAGTGAGTGTATGACTGCAAATGAATATGTAAAGCATGTATTGGCATAAGTATTCGATGTTTAACCAAAAATTACAATTTGTAAGACATTGTGATTTGATTGCTGAAATCAGATACAGTGGTGGCAATCATCTAGGAAACTCTTGTGAATTTAGTGCACAACAAACCATAGAACTCGATGGATATTATCAAGCAGAGATTGTAGCCGTATTATTCCAGTGATGCAGATGTTAAATAACAGATGAAATTCGTATCTTGTAATACCTTTTTTATTGGCCTAACAGAATTTAAGAATGACAAGCTTTGTCTTTTGATGAAGGTGAAGACTGACAGAAAGGCCACAACAGCAAGGTTACGCAGCAGAAGACCCCATGGGTTACATTGTTGTCTAGGTTGAAAAAAGACTAAAGTCTATCAAGCTTAATAGTTGTCAGGATTACTAATTGATCCAGCACGCAGAGTTGTGTCACACCTAAGACTAGAGATAACGTCTAACCGGACCTTAGAATGGCCGGACTTAACGTATCCAAGATAGACAGAATACTTGCCGAGGTCAGGGATACAGAATCAGACACAACGATTAAGGAAAGCCAAAAGTCAAGGATGCCAGAAATCTGGGAAGTCAGAACAAAGCCAAAGTCAAATACCAAAAAATCAAGCTCAGGAACGCACTCTCGGATTACCATCATGCAGAAATCATGACAGGGCAATGAGAGAATGTAAAAATACGTGGGCGGTCATGGGGCTATAAAGTGGCATAGATCCGCAGCGGCAGGCGTCCCTAGACATGCTGGGTTTATCAGGTATCCGGGCGCACGGCTGTAGATGGGCACAACTATTCCTGTTAGGACGGTAAAGACCATCAAACACATTACTATAAGCGGATGAATGCAATAGTGAATCCCATTCTTTTATTCGGTTGATCCAAAAAAAGGCAAAAAATAAAAACAAATACCCAATTGTACCCATTTCCAAATATGCCACAAAAAGGTAAAACCTTTTCTTCTTGACTCCATAATGGAAATCAGTTTTCTCCTTGGATCAACAACCTGTTTACATACATATCAATTGTTTCCTTGACTATTCTGTTTATGAAAAAAAAACACCCACGCCTTTATTAAATGTATCTATAGACTCTGATAACACAACCAGAGAATTCCACATCTTTATTGTTCTTACTGTAAAGAACCCTTTCCTCTGCTGTATGTGAAAACGCCTTTCTTCCAGTCTCAATGGGTGACCTTAGTTGTTGTATATTCCTGCTAATGAACAGGTTAGCACATAGCGATTTATACTGACTCTGTATGTATTTGTATAGTGCTATCAGAATCCCTCTGAAGTTCCTTTTTTCCAAAGAAAACAAATCCAGTTTTTCTAGCCTTTCCTTATAAACAATGTTTCCCATCCCCACTAATGGTTTGTAGCTCACCTCTGCACTTTTTCCAGTTCTGCAATATCCTTCTTTAAAACTGTTGCCCCAAATTGCACTGAATATGCAATGTGGGGTCTTACCATTGATTTGTAAAGAGGCAAAATTATATTTGGATCATGTGATGCAAAACTGTTTTTTATACACAAAGCTTTTGCAGTGGCAGACCGGCACTGCGTACTGCCAGGGCAATCATCAGGCAGCTGCCTTAGGGTGCACTGACCCTGGGGGCACAAGATCCGTTTGACCAGAAGGAGGGAAGCCCACAGAACAGCGCTCTGCTCCAGCCAGTCAACTGTAGCATGGACGCGCCCCGGATCTCAGTGGAGGATCTTCTGTACCCTCTACCCTGTCTGACAGAAAGTGCTCAAAGAAAGCACAGGACAGCTACCTGTCAGACCAGATAGAGGCTATAGAAGCTCCTCTAACTCGGTCTGTTCGCCCATGCATCACAGGATGGGGGGGAAGAGGGGTGGAGACAGTCAGGTGCTGGGAAAGGTGCAAAAGGGGAAAAGAGACAGACAAAGGCTTGAGGGGTGAGACAGGAGGGCTGGGGGAGAAAGAGACAATGGGCTGGGGGGGAGAAAGACACAGAGGGGTTGGAAGGGGAGAAAGAGACAAAGAAAAGGGGCTTGGGGAAAAAGAGGCATAGAGGGTGTGGGGAAGGGGAGAAAGAAACACAGAAAAGGGGCTGGGGAGAAAGAGGCATAGAGGGAGTGGGGAAGGGGAGAAAGAGATACACAAAAGGGGCTAGGGGGAAGAGGCATACATGGGAGGGGAGAGAGAGACACATTACACAACTGGTCCTGTTACTTTGTGGGGGGATTTTCCACTGGAGCTAAACTCAAGTAGCAGTAATTGCCCAGTCGGCACCTGCCTTGCAAAGATCTCTGAGACTGAGCTGCATTGGGAATTCTGTTATTGTGGGGTAAGGGTGGGATGAAGGGGCCAAAGGCTGCAGACAAGAATCTGCAGATATTGCAAGCTGTTTTTTAGATTTGACACCAATAAAAAAATGTATATTAAATGCATGAATGTTCTCATCGGGGGTATATGTACTAAACAGATATATTATTAATATATATCATTATTATTATTGGCATTTATATAGCGCCAACAGATTCCATAGCGCTTTACAATATTATAAAAGGGGGAGATTTAACAATAAATAGGACAATTACAAAAAACAGGAACAATAGGTTGAAAAGGACCCTGCTCAAACGAGCTTACAGTCTATAGGAGGTGTGGGGCATATATATATATATATATTTATTTGTTTCTTTGGCAATGGAGTGTCCCTTTAAAACTAAGTTCCATAAAGTTGTATAACACAACAAAACACAAAGTGAAACTCCGGAGCCTGATTAAGCCATTATCTAAGAAATATTAAATAAATAAAAATTGTGATTAAGAGACAAATGGTCCCAGAACTCCAGCTCAAATCCTCGGAGATGAGAGCATCTGGCCAGAGATTTGTGAATCACAAAAGTCATGCCAACAGGGGAAGTCTGCCAGGACTGCGGTACATTGTAAATGGTGCATTGGGTTGTGTGAGCCGGGCCTAGCTCTCGTCTGTCATACTGTCAGATATATTTTAATTCCAGGACTGGAAAATCCTGCTGGTGTACGACTGCCCATACCTGCAGTGCTGACCTTTTAATTCCCCGTGTATACCACATTAGCACCCCACGCACTCAGCATGTCGTCCCCAGCTTGACTTCTTAAATCCCTTCTCTCCTACCATCACTGCCCAAGTAATTCATTTACTTTTTACTCCTTACTCTCTGTATAACAAGGGTTCGTTCTCTTATTCTGGGCCACACATTTAAATTCCACACTTTGGCGGCCACGCAGTGCAATCCCTCTATCTGTGGTCACGCAGTGCAATCCTACTATATGGGGCCACACAGTGCAATCCCTCTGTCAGGGGCCACACAGTGCAATCCCTCTATCTGGGGCCACACAGTGCAATCCCTCTATCTGGGGTCACGCAGTGCAATCCCTCTATCTGGGGTCACGCAGTGCAATCCCTCTATCTGGGGCCACGCAGGGCAATCCCTCTGTCAGAGGCTACACAGTGCAGTCCCTCTATCTGGGGCCACATAGTGCAATCCCTCTGTCTGGGGCCCCACAGTG
Source organism: Pelobates cultripes (assembly GCA_933207985.1). Taxonomy (NCBI): domain Eukaryota; kingdom Metazoa; phylum Chordata; class Amphibia; order Anura; family Pelobatidae; genus Pelobates; species Pelobates cultripes. Next base: position 22,914,782 of record OW240924.1, read on the forward strand.
CAATCTCTCTATCTGGGGTCACGCAGTGATATCCCTCTGTAGGGGGCCACGCAGTGCAATCTCTCTGTAAGGGGCCACGCAGTGCAATCTTTCTGTAAGGGGCCACGCAGTGCAATCCCTCTGTCAAGGGCCATGTAGTGCAATCCCTTGATCTGGGATTACGCATGGCAATCCCTCTATCTGTGACGGACCACCTGCCATTCGCTGCTTCCTAGTAATTTTGAGCACCATAAGCACCGCACTGGAACAGCATAACCACCATACACCCCACATCCAGCATTACAGCTTGGTTGGGGTCTTGCTGTCCTCCACCAACCCTGGACCCAAGACTAGGATCCAGCTTTCAGTGGGTAGACCTCTCCTAGTCCAGAGAGTAAAGCAGGATGCTCTTACAAGAGCAAGTGTCGCAATCCAAGGGAGTATAGTGATTATAGCAATCCCCAGAGTGAATATAGCTGTCCCCTCCACACATGAGACGAGGCTCTATGTTGAGGGTGAAGAGGAACTCGTTTAATGGGAGCCACATGTATCCTTATATGCAAGTCCCCATTAAGGGGTTTACTATAATATATTCCCCACTGGACCTGAGAGGGGACTATGACACAGTACACACTTTACTTACATTGGCTCTCAGGTCCAGGACACTCCCACCAAAACAGGATAGTCCCTCCCCTGTGCCTGAGAAATAATTGAGTCAGGAACTGTATTAAACTCAAATTATCTCCAGGCACAGAAAACATACATTTTAACAATACCCGAAAGTACCCCAAAACACATGGAAATAAATCATGGGTTCTAAGAACTCTGGGCACACAATGCATTCACTCACACAGTAACCACCAACTGTTCCTTTTGCAGTTGCTGTAGAACACGTTTTTCACATACAAGCCTTGAAATTCATTATTCTTCACCTTGGCCACAAAATGTATTTTCTTTAATTCCCTCACAGTTGTGTCTCTTTTTCATTCCTTCACATTCAGGCCACACTGTACATGTCTTCACTGTCAAGTTAAACACTGCTGACCTTATAAAGACTTTATGTGTCTAAAGCCAACCTGTCACCATAAAACAAGATATTTGAAGATATTTTACCGAATCCTGTACCATTGTAAAAAAACTAAACTGTACATAATTTCCTTATGCAGTATCCCACCACAGTTTACCATGTGACGATGGGCCACTGTTAGTTTCTCAAAATGCGTTTACCAGTCTCCAGACAAGAGGAAGTGAATATGCAAAATCCCCCAAAAACTATGCAAAACATAGTGTAATTCTGCTAAAAAGATTTGATACTTATATATCTATCTATCTATATATATATATATCAGACAAACTGAAATCATTAATCAGAAACGTGAATTATATCGCTGCCCTTGGATGTCAGAGTGCTTTTGTCAGACTGCAGACAGCTACATTCATCATTTTCATGGACGGTATGTTGTTGGAACTGGTGGTAAACATTTGCCATACAAGTACTTATACAGCCAAGTGGAGCATTGCCCGCTACCATGATATTCTGAGTGTAGGCTGGGGTTATTTGCACACTGTTACAATTATAAGCCAAGACAGAAGCTCTTATTTACTCTGTATATTTGTGTCACTGTTGTGTCCTGTTTCTCATGTTGAATTTTCTACAAAAACTTTTTTTTTTTTTTTTTACAGCTCTTTGTCATAGACAATGGTGCAGATGACTGGAGGATTGCGATGACCTATGAGAGGATATTCTACATCAGCCTGGAGCTGCTGATCTGTGCCATTCACCCTATCCCCGGAGAATACAAATTCTTCTGGAACGCTCGACTGGCGTTCTCTTACACGCCGTCCCAGGCTGAGGCAGATGTAGACATTATTCTTTCCATACCAATGTTCCTGAGGCTTTATTTGATAGCCCGGGTCATGCTTTTGCACAGCAAGCTCTTCACGGACGCCTCGTCCCGCAGCATAGGGGCGCTCAACAAAATCAATTTCAACACCCGCTTTGTGATGAAGACTTTGATGACCATCTGCCCGGGAACGGTTCTTCTGGTCTTCAGCATTTCCCTATGGATTATTGCTGCCTGGACTGTACGGGTGTGTGAGAGGTGAGGAGACAGTTGGAAGAGGTGAGGAGACAGTTAGTGACATGACTGGAGACAAAGAGCATGTGCAAAGAGGAACAAACAAAACCTTGGCCATACTTTGTAAAAAAAAAAGTCAACAACCTATTTAATAAAAAAAGTTTTAAAAAAAATAAAATAAAATAAAGAAGGGTTGCCCTTTAGTGTTATTAATAAAAATTGGCTATATATAACTCCCATCTAAGTGTTCCAGAGCAATAGTGTACAAAGTCTCTTTAAATAGCCACATTAAAAATGTTTTTATTCTTATACCATCCCATAATGCATATGTGGACTTGCAATGTTCCTGGCCCTATTAGAGCCTTCTGTCAGTGCAATCCGTCTATGAACTTATTATTCACTGGAGTGTCTGGGTCAGTACCAGAACTTAATTCTGGGTATGGGCAGTCTTTAAAACTCCAGTATGCAGGTGAATCAGTAACAAATGAGAAAAAACATCCCTTGCATAAAAGAGGTATATAAAATACACGGAGGTACTGCAAGTAAAGAGTTACCTCCAGAGGTGGTGTCTTACGTACAATACTGAACCCAAATCATAAGATGCAGTGAAGCACACACAAAGCCCTGCTCTTAGGTAAAGGGCAATATTTAAATGTAAGTGTTTAGGGTTGGCTTGTCAAGGCCAGTCAAAGAGGCCTACCAATCTAGACAGATTTCTTTAATTAACAGGTAATTCATCAGTGAAGGCACCGTATTGTTAACTGTGACAGATTTGATTCAGTGAATCTTAATTAAGGAAATCCTGTCGGTCTGAAAGGAGAGACAGCCCTTGTGGTTTAATCCTCTCTGCTTCAGGGCCAGTATTTTTGAGATATGAAGCTTATTAACACCGTAGCTGCATGTCGAATTGTTTCACCGCAATAACGGTCACACTGCTTAGGAGTTTATAGTTCAGTAGATTGGAATCCACCTCTCTTTACATTTTGGAAATCCATGTGTGCTCCAAACTCACTTGTTGATTTCTGTCTGATTTTGTTAGGTACCATGACCAACAAGATGTGACCAGCAACTTTCTAGGGGCAATGTGGCTCATCTCCATTACGTTCCTCTCCATCGGATACGGTGATATGGTGCCAAACACCTACTGTGGAAAAGGCGTCTGTCTGCTCACTGGCATTATGGTAAGAAAAGCATTGATTTATTAGAAGTGGATTCAGTGCGGTAAGGTCCTATTCATTAGTTTGTATTAACTGTGCAACGCAAAATTATCACAGGACTGACAGTTCGATTCCAAGTGGTACCAAAGAGCCAAGAAAGTCGTGATGCACCAGAAAGAAACATCTCATAGTCACTGGGCACTAAAATGTTCTGACTTATTTTGGGGCCATTTACTTTTTATCCTTACAAGTTGCAATAGCTTAAAAATATCTATCTTATATAACGGCAGCCTGCGTTTCTTTTATTAGATGCTATTGTACGGTCGGTGGCTTGTTCTCTAGACAGGAGACAAACACCAGAGATTGGATAGTGCCGTCAGCAGCTAAACACTGTACTGTTCAATATGCTGGCATGTCTGCTGCTAAACTCACAATGCTCCATCTCGGAACACGGCCCCTTCGGTATTCGCAGAGCTCACAGCATATAATCAGCCTCCCGTTGATTAAAAATATCTCGTTCTAATTCAGGGATTCTAATTATCTTCTCCCCGGATTCCAGCAGTAATTATTTTGCAAGCTTTTCTTTTGGAATTCACATTCTCCCCATCGCTCTCTTTACAGCCGATTGCGGGCATGGAAATACCCAGTGTCTTTTCTCCTTTTTTTATTGTATAATTAATGTTATATTCTAGCTGAGTCATTTCATGAGAGGGCTTTCCCTTCACTCCAACCTGCTTTTCTCAAGCAGTTCCCCTCTCCCCGATTTAATATTTCCATTAGGACAGTAATGAGTTCTTAGCAGTAGGCCATACAGCTGTGTTTCCAAGGTAACCAAGTAGGCCGCAGCACTGCTAGAATGGTCTATAATCCCGTATCACGAGCAAGGAGGGTTTTTTTATGTCGTGTTTTATTTTATCACATTGTAAATAGGTATAATCATTGTTTTCTTTACAGTATTTCATGAATAGTGCAATTAACTTTGCTAGATGACTGTGACGCTCGCTCAGCTGCTCGCTACTCATAGGGTGACTCTTAAAGTCATACATGCTCTAAATTTTTGCATTTCCTAATAAAAAAAGATCATTTTGGACGAGCTATCTGGGCGTTACCCCAGGCATTACGTTAGAGTCTACTATGCATTGTAAGGGCATAGGTGAGTCAGGAAATTGGATCTCCCATTTGTATGTTTATTTGCCCATCACATATAAACATGAAGTACAAATTACTTTCTGCCATAAATCCTCAAAACGTGAGCTTGGTTACTAATTGACGAGACAAGCACTCTCTGTTCATTACGGACTAAAGCGCCACAAGGGGAAGACATTTACGTTGTTAAGAAAAAAGGTGTAATAAACTCAGGGGTCCCTGTTTACATAACACTGATCACATGCAACCTCTGTTTAATGGACTATAAGGCTCATGGAGTCACCTTATTTATATGTTAGGTGTTCTGAGACAAACAAAGACAGACAGAGAAAGAAACAGACATACACCACAGAGTGATGAAGATACAGAGAGAGGAACAGACATAAACACAGACAGAAGGCACAGAGTGATGCAGACACAGAGAGAGGAACAGACATAAACAGACAAAAAAGCACAGAGTGATACAGATACAGAGAAAGAAACAGAAATAAACAGACAGAAAGCACAGAGTGATGCAGATACAGAGAGAGGAACAGACATAAACACAGACAGAACGCACAGAATGATGCAGATACAGACAGAGAGAGGAACAGACATAAACACAGACAGACACCCAGAGTGATGCAGATAAAGAGAGAGGAACAGACATAAACACAGACAGTATTTCTCTATCCTATTATATTCACTCTCCCCCTGTCTCAGGGGGAAGATTTAGCATGTTAAGGTGACCAAAAACAATCCAATACACCTGAATGGGAGACAGGAACGTTACAAACGTCAGACCCACAATTAGCTCTCATCAACTGCTCGAGTGGTCCTGAGATCTCACCGCTTAATGTAGACAAGATCTAGATACTAAATTGCAACTATCCTTACAGATAGATGGTGGTACACAGATCATGAATCCAGAAAATAAAGCCACTAATGCACAGCATGGACTCGGGCCTCAGAGTTCATAGGTGGGACTTACAAGTCACCAAACACCAATTGTATTAGACATGTACTCTCTTATGTTCGTTTTTTTAAGTTAATTAAAAACTCGTATTGACTATGAGTATGCGACCATAGGGCCAGATATGAGAAGTCTAATATGGTCATTTTTAGGGTATCCATAAATCTATCACTGTAACACTGTGTACTTAAGATATAAAAACGCATGTACCAAGACTGTATCTATGTATGCTGTTTTCCCAGAACATGTCTGTTCATTATGTCAATACTAAATAAAGAATTATAAAAAAAAAAGAAATAGACATGGAGCCAAAAACGGCACAGTGTGATGCAGATACAGACACTAAAACAGACAGAGAGAGAAACAGACATGGAGACAGTCACCGACAGACATAAAGACAAATTGGTTTGGAAACGGGAATGTGATATAACCAGCTTTAGATGTAAAACCTGTTATTTTGCCTTTTTTTTTTTTTTTTATCTGCCATCATCAGATTCAATCCATTATCAAGATTATCACATGAATTAGTGTCCATAAGGATTATAGAAATTAGCCTTTTTACTTTCTGCGTGACCCCGCCCAATTGCAAAGCCCTACAACACAAAAGTGTTGGTGTGTGTTTAGGTCACTGTATCTGTGTTTGTCAGGCACGGAATTACCCCGTGTCTTTTCTCCTTTTTTATTGCATAATTAATGTCATATTCTAGCGGAGTAATTTCATGAGAGGGCTCCCTTTACTCCAACCAACTATGTTTTCCTGGCCCTATAGTTTCCCTTTAAGCGAAGTAGTTGTTCTGGTGACTACAGTGTCTCTTTAATCAGAATAAAGTTCCTATGGTAACAGGGGGTTCCAAGGTTTTTTATCCAGCCCCGTTTAACTCTACCCTTGTTCTTCCACTTTTAAAAAGGATGCCTAAGACTTTTTCCCACATGGGCGCCACTGATTGGCTAAAGCGTCAGCTGATACTGTAAGCCAATGCTTAGCTCACCATCGTAAAAATGGTTTGAGAAAAATATGCACATTTCTTAAGCCATTTTGTGAATGGGAAGCTACCGATTAGAGCTCAGTGGATGCTTTTGGCAGATCAGCGGCACCCCTGTCTGTGGCAGTGCGAGATTCATATTTGAAGAATCTCAGAGAAGCATAACGACAAGAGCAGAGCTAAGTGGGGAAAGAAGACTCTGGGGTTAAATCGTTTGTGAACGGTTTAACATTCTAATGAAGTTGTTATGGTGCCCAGAGGTTCCTTTTTTAAGCAGTTTAGTAAGCCAAACTGCTTCAATTTTACTAACTGAATGCGATATGTTGAACAAGTGTACTTGTATCCTAACCCTCTGCACATGGAAATAGAAAACGTTACAAAAAAAGCTTAATGCCTGGCCTAAAAATGACCTTTTAAGATGTAATCTGTGATTGGCTGACCAGTGCATTATGTTCAATTACCTGTAAAGTGGGGCATTGAAAACCCTGTGTCACAGCGGATTCTATTTTTTTTTTTTCCCACAGCAAACACGGAATTGCTTTGAACTGAAATAATACATTCAGTGTGATTCCCTGATCTGTGTTTTATGACTACCAGAAAAGCTATTCCCAGTCTAATTTGAGGCTGCCTGCCGCAGAGTTCTGGGAGATGTAGTTCATCAACATTTGGAGGGTCATGGCTGAAAATCCTTGCCATATAATACCGATTTCATTCTCGGCTGTGCACCTAGACACACCCACACACACACAAAATCTTTAAGAAGCCGCATTTAGAGACCATTCAGGCACACAGATTCATACACTCTGCCTTGCATGCATCTAATTGGAGATAATATGAATTTTGAATGAATTGTCACCTACCCCATGCTTGACCTACTTAGAACTGCGTGGTGGAAATCTCAGTCGGAACAGGGGTAACTCTGCAGAGATTTACTTATGGTTTCTCAAACAAAGGGGCGCATGCTACAAAGACAGACTGAGGGCGACGTTGCATAGTTCCTGATAAAAAAAACCCAAAACAAACTGTTATTAGATGGAATGTTACAAATGTTCTTCATTTACACAGAGCCGCCCTCCAGCTGTTATAGTAAATCTAGAAAATATAAACTACTACATAACATTATAATTTTATAATGGTTTGTCTCTCCGCACCTCCCAGTGCAACAGATAGATTCAGGACACCTTCTAAATGTCATGTTCTCGCGTACGTTAGGACAGAAAAGTCTTACTCAGGAAACAAAATTCTGATGACAATGATCTATTTAGTGGAGTAGAACTCCGTAAATAGGTGTCAACTGGAAAATGAAAACGAAATAATAATGAAAAATGTAATATGAATATATACAGTATAACCCTGGTATTCACCATGTATATAAAAGGTCATAAGTGAGATGAGATGGTCAGTACTTACGAACTGTCCTACCCTGGTCACTGTCCCTTTGTTACTCAGGAAACAAGCTCACATATATTACAAAGGGAATTACTTTTACTCTTGTCAGTGTCAGCTACCCTGGAGGCCCAGTAAACATAGCTCTAATGTCACTTCTACTACAAAACGAAAACACAAAGTGATGGCAGTTCAAGAATTACAGGGAATGCCGTTATAATGGTCCTGATGTCATAGAGGTGGTACAGTGCACACAGTGACAGGGGGTATGGTGGTACAGTATATACAGTGACAGAGGGTCGGGTGGTACAGTATATACAGTGATAGAAGGCACGGTGTTACAGTATATACAATGACAGAGGGTCGTGTGGTACAGTATACACAGTGAAAGAGGGCACGGTGAACGATGCACTTGCGTACAGCCGCGAAACTCCTGGTCCCAGCTCTGTGGAAGCAGAATGGCACGCCAACTTTCCAGCAGTGGGTGGCCAGGGTGAAGGAGATACACAGCTTGGAAAGCATGACAGTAGACCTAAGACAGTATATACAGTGACAGAGGATTCAGAGGTACAGTATATACATTGACAGATGGCCCAGTGGTACAGTATATACGGTGACAGAGGATCCCGTAACAGAGGGCCCGGTGGTACAGTATATACAGTGACAGAGGGCTTGGTAGTACAGTATATACAGTGACAGAGGGCCCGGTGGTACAGTATATACAGTGACAGAGGGTCAGTGGTACAGTATATACAGTGACAGAGGGCCCAGTAGTGCAGTATATACCGTGACAGAGGGTCGGGTGGTACAGTATATACAGTGACAGAGGGCCCTGTAGTACAGTATATACAGTGACAGAAGGCATGGTAGTACAGTATATACAGTGACAGAGGGCTTGGTAGTACAGTATATACAGTGACAGATGGCCCTGTAGTACAGTATATACAGTGACAGAGGGTCGGGTGGTACAGTAAATACAGTGACAGAGGGCCCGGTGGTGCAGTATATACAGTGACAGAGGGGGTGGTGCTGTATTTACAGTGACAGAGGGCCTGGTGGTACAGTATATACAGTGACAGAGGGCCCGGTGGTGCAGTATATACAGTGACAGAGGGTCGGGTGGTGCCGTATATACAGTGACAGATGGCCCGGTGGTACAGTATATACAGTGACAGAGGGCCCGGTACTACAGTATATACAGTGACAGAGGGCCTGGTGGTAGAGTATATACAGTGAGAGGGCTCGTGGTACAGTATAAACAGTGACAGAGGGTCGGGTGGTACAGTATATACAATGACAGAGGGCCCAGTAGTACAGTATATACAGTGACAGAGGGTCGGTGGTACAGTATATACAGTGACGGAGGGCCCAGTAGTACATGACAAAGGGTACAGTATATACAGTGACAGAAGGCCCGGTAGTATAGTATATATAGTGACAGAGGGTCGGGTGGTACAGTATATACAGTGACAGAGGGCCCGGTGGTACAGTATATACAGTAACAGAGGGTCGGGTGGTATAGTATATACAGTAACAGAGGGCACAGTAATACAGTATATACAGTGACAGAGGGCCCAGTGGTACAGTATATACAGTGACAGAAGGCATGGTAGTACAGTATATACAGTGACAGAGGGCTTGGTAGTACAGTATATACAGTGACAGAGGGCCCTGTAGTACAGTATATACAGTGACAGAGGGTCGGTGGTACAGTATATACAGTGACAGAGGGCCCAGTAGTACATGACAGAGGGTCGGGTGGTACAGTATATACAGTGACAGAGGGCCCAGTAGTACAGTATATACAGTGACAGAGGGTCGGGTGGTACAGTATATACAGTGACAGAGGGCCCAGTAGTACATGACAGAGGGTCGGGTGGTGCAGTATATACAGTGACAGAGAGCCCTGTAGTACAGTATATACAGTGACAGAAGGCATGGTAGTACAGTATATACAGTGACAGAGGGCTTGGTAGAACAGTATATACAGTGACAGAGGGCCCTGTAGTACAGTATATACAGTGACAGAGGGTCAGGTGGTACAGTAAATACAGTGACAGAGGGCCCAGTGGTGCAGTATATACAGTGACAGAGGGCCCGGTGGTGCAGAATATACAGTGACAGAGGGTTGGGTGGTGCTGTATTTACAGTGACAGATGGCCCGGTGGTACAGTATATACAGTGACAAAGGGCCCGGTGGTGCAGTATATACAGTGACAGAGGGCCCGGTGGTGCAGTATATACAGTGACAGAGGGTCGGGTGGTGCCGTATATACAGTGACAGGTGGCCCGGTGGTACAGTATATACAGTGACAGAGGGCCCGGTACTACAGTATATAAAGTGACAGAGGGCCTGGTGGTAGAGTATATACAGTGAGAGGGCTCGTGGTACAGTATAAACAGTGACAGAGGGTCGTGTGGTACAGTATATACAGTGACAGAGGGCCCAGTAGTACAGTATATACAGTGACGGAGGGCCCAGTAGTACATGACAAAGGGTACAGTATATACAGTGACAGAAGGCCCGGTAGTATAGTATATATAGTGACAGAGGGTCGGGTGGTACAGTATATACAGTGACAGAGGGCCCGGTGGTACAGTATATACAGTGACAGAGGGCCCAGTAGTACAGTATATAAAGTGACAGAGGGCCGGGTGGTACAGTATATACAGTGACAGAGGGCCCGGTAGTGCAGTATATACAGTGACAGAGAGTCGGGTGGTACAGTATATACAGTGACAGAGGGCCCAGTAGTACATGACAGAGGTTCGGGTGGTACAGTATATACAGTGACAGAGGGCCCAGTAGTACAGTATATACAGTGACAGAGGGTCGGGTGGTACAGTATATACAGTGACAGAGGGCCCAGTAGTACATGACAGAGGGTCGGGTGGTACAGTATATACAGTGACAGAGGGTCGGGTGGTACGTATATACAGTGACAGAGGGCCCAGTAGTACATGACAGAGGTTCGGGTGGTACAGTATATACAGTGACAGAGGGCCCAGTAGTACAGTATATACAGTGACAGAGGGTCGGGTGGTACAGTATATACAGTGACAGAGGGCCCAGTAGTACATGACAGAGGGTCGGGTGGTACAGTATATACAGTGACAGAGGGTCGGGTGGTACAGTATATACAGTGACAGAGGGCCCGGTAGTACAGTATATACAGTGACAGAGGGTCGGTGGTACAGTATATACAGTGACAGAGGGCCCAGTAGTACAGTATATAAAGTGACAGAGGGCCGGGTGGTACAGTATATACAGTGACAGAGGGCCCGGTAGTACAGTATATACAGTGACAGAGAGTCGGGTGGTACAGTATATGCAGTGACAGAGGGCCCAGTAGTACAGTATATACAGTGACAGAGGGTCGGGTGGTACAGTATATACAGTGACAGAGGGCCCTGTAGTACAGTATATACAGTGACAGAGGGTCGGTGGTACAGTATATACGGTGACAGAGGGCCCAATAGTACAGTATATACAGTGACAGAGGGCCCAGTGGTACAGTATATACAGTGACAGAGGGCCCGGTAGTACAGTATACACAGTGACAGAGGGTCGGGTGGTACAGTATACACAGTGACAGAGGGCCCAGTAGTATAGTATATACAGTGACAGAGGGCCCAGTGGTACAGTATATACAGTGACAGAGGGCCCGGTAGTACAGTATACACAGTGACAGAGGGTCGGGTGGTACAGTATATACGGTGACAGAGGGCCCAGTAGTACAGTATATACATTGACAGAGGGCCCTGTAGTACAGTATATACAGTGGCAGAGGGCCCGGGGGTGCAGCATATACAGTGACAGAGGGCCCTGTAGTACAGTATATACAGTGACAGAAGGCATGGTAGTACAGTATATACAGTGACAGAGGGCTTGGTAGTACAGTATATACAGTGACAGAGGGTCGGGTGGTAGATTACAAAACAGTGACAGAGTGCCCAGTGGTACAGTACAGCGGCAGAGGGCTCTGTGGTACATTACAACAAACTGACACAATGATGGCCTGGTGATACAGTACACAAAACATTAATAACTAACCAAATTGGCACTTGTCAATTCCTTAATTAGAAGCACAAAGCAACAACAGAGCTTAATGAGAGGGAAAGAAAATTCATCTCAAGTCTCAATGTGTGGAATGGAGAAAAGAAAAAAAAAATTAACTTGGCAAAGATGAAAGAATTAAAAAAAAAGACAAGAGCATAGGCTGAAAGGAAGTATTTAGGGGAACAGATAATGAAACGTTTGCAAGTTTCAAGGGCTTCCATTGAGTTGACCAGCAGAGATTCTTTTCACCAATTGTCTCTGATTATGCAATTCATCTCTCTCCTTCTGGTACAGTTTGAGCTTTCTAAATAGAAACTCTATTCATATATTAAAAGCATTATTCACATGCAGGCACTCAATGTGCCAACAGACAAAATTTCCCACAGAAAATGACAATTAGGAGAGAGCTGTATATTGGACCAAGCCTTAAATTGCTTGTTGGATTTCATGGAGGTTTTTTGAAGGTCCCCATCCAGGCTTCCTGTGTCACCAGTCACAGGCGTGGCAAAGCTTAGGAGCCAATTCTCACTGCTGTGAATGAAACAAATTTCGACCAACTAAACGCGCTTCTATGTATTGGGTCCTATTTTAAAAATGTATTTAACACCAAAGTCTCATAGTGAGTATGAACAGATGACTATTCTTTATTATTCTAAATAGGTATTGTTCTATCTGTTGGACTTATTTAATTTCATAGTTTGGTAGGTTTCCCATAGAAATGAGTCAGGTTTGATGGGTTGTCAGGTGTGAATTTGGAAGGCTGATAAAAGACGTTTAATGATTACCACCTGTCTTGTATTTGTTCCCCGCAGGGCGCTGGATGTACCGCCTTGGTGGTAGCTGTGGTTGCCAGGAAACTGGAGTTGACAAAAGCCGAGAAACACGTCCATAATTTTATGATGGATACACAGCTTACCAAACGGGTAAGCGTGCAGTGCCAAAAAAAAAAAAGCCTGGTTCGGGAATGAGTGCTTGGATTCCTAAATCATTGTCATCTCTTCTGTGAACCCAACTTTTACCATACAGTGCATTAAAATGGGTACCAAAATGGTGTACCCACACAATTGATGTTTTTTACATTACAGGATAGGTGTATAATCCAGATATTCCATTGAATGATTGCCCATTTAGGACAGTGTTAATAAGTATGAGTTGATTGTTCATTTTATGCATAATGTGGACATTCTATAGAACATCTGACTACTTTATACGTAATATGGAGATATTCTATAGAATGCATGGCCATTTAATACATAATGTGGGTATTCTAAAGAATGCATGGGCATCTCATCCATAATATAGACTCATTATTTAAAAATCATGGCCATTCTGCATCATTCTGCAGAATGCCTGCTGATCAAATGCATAGTAAAACATTCTACAGAACACCTAGACATTTCATACACAACATGAACATTCTATAGAATGTCTGTCCTTCTAAAGCACAATATAAACATTCTACAGAATGCCTGACCATCCTCTGCATAATGTGGGAGTGCTATAGAATGTCCGACCATGCTCTGCATAATGTGGGGGTGCTATGGAAAGCCTGACCATCCTCTGCATAATGTGGGAGTGCTATAGAATGCCTGACCATCCTCTGCATAATGTGGGAGTGCTATAGAATGCCTGACCATCCTCTGCATAATGTGGGAGTGCTATAGAATGTCTGACCATCCTCTGCATAATGTGGGAGTGCTATAGAATGTCTGACCATCCTCTGCATAATGTGGGAGTGCTATAGAATGTCTGACCATCCTCTGCATAATGTGGGAGTGCTATAGAATGCCTGACCATCCTCTGAATAATGTGGGAGTGCTATAGAATGTCCGACCATCCTCTGCATAATGTGGGAGTGCTATAGAATGTCCGACCATCCTCTGCATAATGTGGGAGTGCTATAGAATGTCTGACCATCCTCTGCATAATGTGGGAGTGCTATAGAATGTCTGACCATCCTCTGCATAATGTGGGAGTGCTATAGAATGTCCGACCATGCTCTGCATAATGTGGGAGTGCTATAGAATGCCTGACCATCCTCTGCATAATGTGGGAGTGCTATAGAATGGCTGACCATCCTCTGCATAATGTGGGAGTGCTATAGAATGCCTGACCATCCTCTGCATAATGTGGGGGTGCTATGGAAAGCCTGACCATCCTCTGCATAATGTGGGGGTGCTATAGAATGTCTGACCATCCTCTGCATAATGTGGGAGTGCTATAGAATGCCTGACCATCCTCTGAATAATGTGGGAGTGCTATAGAATACCTGACCATCCTCTGAATAATGTGGGAGTGCTATAGAATGTCCGACCTTCCTCTGCATAATGTGGGAGTGCTATAGAATGTCCGACCATCCTCTGCATAATGTGGGAGTGCTATGGGAATGTCCGACCATCCCCTCTGCATAATATTGGGGTGCTATGGGAATGCCTGACCATCCTCTGCATAATGTGGGGGTGCTATGGAAAGCCTGACCATCCTCTGCATAATGTGGGGGTGCTATGGGAATGTCTGACCATCTCTGCATAATGTGGGGTGCTATAGAATGCCTGACCATCCTCTGAATAATGTGGGAGTGCTATGGGAATGTCTGACCATCCCTGCACTTAATGTGGGAGTGCTTGCTATGGGAATGCCTGACCATGTCCTCTCTGAATAATGTGGGAGTGCTGTAGAAGATACTGACCATCCTCTGAATAATGTGGGGTGCTATAGAGATGTCCGACCTTCCCTCTGCATAATGTGGGGTCTTATAGAATGTCAGGCCATCCTCTGCATAATGTGGGAGTGCTATAGCCTGACCATCCTCTGCATAATGTGGGGGTGCTATAGAAAGCCTGACCATCCTCTGCATAATGTGGGAGTGCTATAGAATGCCTGACCATCCTCTGAATAATGTGGGAGTGCTATAGAATGTCCGACCATCCTCTGCATAATGTGGGAGTGCTATAGAACGTCTGACCATCCTCTGCATAATGTGGGAGTGCTATAGAATGTCCGACCATGCACTGCATAATGTGGGAGTGCTATAGAATGGCTGACCATCCTCTGCATAATGTGGGGGTGCTATGGAAAGCCTGACCATCCTCTGCATAATGTGGGGGTGCTATAGAATGTCTGACCATCCTCTGCATAATGTGGGAGTGCTATAGAATGCCTGACCATCCTCTGAATAATGTGGGAGTGCTATAGAATGCCTGACCATCCTCTGAATAATGTGGGAGTGCTATAGAATGTCCGACCATCCTCTGCATAATGTGGGAGTGCTATAGAATGTCCGACCATCCTCTGCATAATGTGGGAGTGCTATAGAATGTCTGACCATCCTCTGCATAATGTGGGAGTGCTATAGAATACCTGACCATCCTCTGAATAATGTGGGAGTGCTATAGAATGTCCGACCATCCTCTGCATAATGTGGGAGTGCTATAGAATGTCCGACCATCCTCTGCATAATGTGGGAGTGCTATAGAATGTCTGACCATCCTTTGCATAATGTGGGAGTGCTATAGAATGTCTGACCATCCTCTGCATAATGTGGGAGTGCTATAGAATGTCTGACCATCCTCTGCATAATGTGGGAGTGCTATAGAATACCTGACCATCCTCTGAATAATGTGGGAGTGTTATAGAATGTCCGACCATCCTCTGCATAATGTGGGAGTGCTATAGAATGTCCGACCATCCTCTGCATAATGTGGGAGTGCTATAGAATGTCTGACCATCCTCTGCATAATGTGGGAGTGCTATAGAATGCCTGACCATCCTCTGAATAATGTGGGAGTGCTATAGAATGTCCGACCATCCTCTGCATAATGTGGGAGTGCTATAGAACGTCTGACCATCCTCTGCATAATGTGGGAGTGCTATAGAATGTCCGACCATGCACTGCATAATGTGGGAGTGCTATAGAATGGCTGACCATCCTCTGCATAATGTGGGGGTGCTATGGAAAGCCTGACCATCCTCTGCATAATGTGGGGGTGCTATAGAATGTCTGACCATCCTCTGCATAATGTGGGAGTGCTATAGAATGCCTGACCATCCTCTGAATAATGTGGGAGTGCTATAGAATGCCTGACCATCCTCTGAATAATGTGGGAGTGCTATAGAATGTCCAACCTTCCTCTGCATAATGTGGGAGTGCTATAGAATGTCCGACCATCCTCTGCATAATGTGGGAGTGCTATAGAATGTCCGACCATCCTCTGCATAATGTGGGAGTGCTATAGAATGTCTGACCATCCTCTGCATAATGTGGGGTGCTATAGAATACCTGACCATCCTCTGAATAATGTGGGAGTGCTATAGAATGTCCGACCATCCTCTGCATAATGTGGGAGTGCTATAGAATGTCCGACCATCCTCTGCATAATGTGGGAGTGCTATAGAATGTCTGACCATCCTTTGCATAATGTGGGAGTGCTATAGAATGTCTGACCATCCTCTGCATAATGTGGGAGTGCTATAGAATGTCTGACCATCCTCTGCATAATGTGGGAGTGCTATAGAATACCTGACCATCCTCTGAATAATGTGGGAGTGTTATAGAATGTCCGACCATCCTCTGCATAATGTGGGAGTGCTATAGAATGTCCGACCATCCTCTGCATAATGTGGGAGTGCTATAGAATGTCTGACCATCCTCTGCATAATGTGGGAGTGCTATAGAATGGACCATCCTGTGCATAATGTGGGAGTGCTATAGAATGGCTGACCATCCTCTGCATAATGTGGGAGTGCTATAGAATGTCCGACCATCCTCTGCATAATGTGGGAGTGCTATAGAATATCTGACCATCCTCTGCATAATGTGGGAGTGCTATAGAATGTCTGACCATCCTCTGCATAATGTGGAGTGCTATAGAATGTCTGACCATCCTCTGCATAATGTGGGAATGCTATAGAATGTCCGACCATCCTCTGCATAATGTGGGAGTGCTATAGAATGCCTGACCATCCTCTGCATAATGTGGGAGTGCTATAGAATGTCTGACCATACTCTGCATAATGTGGGAGTGCTACAGAATACCCGACCATCCTCTGCATAATGTGGGAGTGCTATAGAATGTCCGACCATCCTCTGCATAATGTGGGAGTGCTATAGAATGGCTGACCATCCTCTGCATAATGTGGGAGTGCTATAGAATGTCCGACCATCCTCTGCATAATGTGGGAGTGCTATAGAATGTCCGACCATCCTCTGCATAATGTGGGAGTGCTATAGAATGTCTGACCATCCTCTGCATAATGTGGGAGTGCTATAGAATATCTGACCATCCTCTGCATAATGTGGGAGTGCTATAGAATATCTGACCATCCTCTGCATAATGTGGGAGTGCTATAGAATGCTTGGGCACTGCATGCATGCCCATCAACCCACATGAGTTACAGTTTTCCATTTCATAAAATGTGTATAATAAATAAATAAATAATTGAGTGACTCACTATTTCAGACAGTATTTATAAGTCTGAAATCTATACCATGCACAATATGGACATTCTTTAGAACACCAGTATAAAATGCATATTATCCATAACGTGGGAATGTTATAGGAAGCCTGGCCACATCATTCATAGCATTCTAGAGAATGCCTTACCATATCATGAATAATATGGGCATTGTATAGAAAACCTGGGCATCTAATGTATAATATGGGAATTCTGTAGAATGCCTTGCATCTCGTGCATCATGTGGACATTCTATAGAATGCCTGGACAGAACGCCTGACCATTTCTGAGAAATGGCAAAATCCAAAATGTATCTGGAGTAATTGCTCATTTAGACAAATTGTTTAATTCAGGCAGTTTACAGAATGCCAGGCAAGGTGTAACCTGCAAATATTATTTGTATTTTGGCTTAACGTTATAATAATGATACTTTTACTAATTTGATGGGGACATTATATTAATGATACTCTTACTAACTTGATGGGGAACAGCTTGTCAAGCATTTCTCTCCAATATGACGCTATAGCTCTAACTGTGTGTGAATAATTCTGCCCTCAATCCCTGTTCCCCTTCTCGCCTGCAACATGACAGCATCATCTTTTCTCCTCTATAATAGATGAGAAATAATGACACACAGATTTCTCATGTTTCTGCTGAATAATCTGCAAGACCCCCAAAGACCCTGAACCTGCCACTATCTGTCAGCCGTGAGCAGTGTTCAGTGACAGGAGATGTGCGCACGTTCTGTAAACCTGTTGCTAAGCGATGTTCAGAATCAAAGCTGCATTAAACAATCTCACTGCAGTGTGGTTACGAGTTCAATGCCTAATATAGAACAGCGAGCCAATAGCCACACTTTTATTGCCTTCCTTATTCCCGAACACCTATCACCCGTGTCTTTATGTGACCCTTACCCCATCTCACACCTACCTGTGGATACTGCCACCTGTCTGATTAACCTGATAGCTCTTTGCTGTCCTCTGCTGGCATTTCAGCATTGGCAGCAAACAGCTGTCTGACAATATGTGATGTTTGAATTGTTTCTTAGAGAAATAGGTTACATAGATTAAGGTGTGTGGGCAAATTTCTATTAGATAATAAAGGATAAACATTAAAAGGAAACTATTGTAAAAACATGACAGTTATGTTTTAATGCATTATGTAACAGCAACAAAAACTAAAGTAATATTCACCTTGAAACTTCTCTAGCCAAACAAGAGCCCTTAATTCCGGTTAATAGGGGCCAACATAAAATATAACATAGTTTTTCCCCCGCAGCCACGGTGACGTTAATCACATAGGATGTTCAATAAACTGGTAGCCATGTAACCGCTGCTTTTATTTTCTAAACATTCAGTGTTGTGAACAGGGCTGTGTGCAGCGATTGGCAACGTCATCAACGCTACGTGCACTCAGCCATGGCTTGGCGAGGAGAACCTTACAACTTGTGTGTGAAAATCCCGACACCACAGACACAACACAAGTTAAAAACAAAACAAAAACAGAAAGGAGAATGTAAATACTCCTGTGTTGTGTCAGGACTGTGGGTGGCCAGATTGTAGCATCAGTAATTTGTTACAAGCCACCTCGCAGTGAAAGTGGGTGCAGGGTACTCTATGCACCATAAACCTTGCAAAAACGCAAACTGTTTAAGATGCTGAGAATAATCATTTAAGGGTTTTGTTCACCTTACAGACAGCCCTGACAGCCTTTAGAGGTTGGTGAAGTATCACTGGTTATATTATGAAGACCGCATGGAATTGCATGTATTTAGAATAAATCCAATGTATCATCCAGAATTGTTATCACTTGATGTATACAATGAGACATTTAAGGCATTTATTTTAAAATGTAAGCAAGGCAAGTCCCCACACTAGCAGAGTAACCCAGTGATACATTTATAAAGTGTTAGAAGAGATGTACATAGAGAGAACTCCCCAAAGTCATATTAACACTTTGTTTACAAATATATTGAATAGATACGTGCTTCCCAACCAAGCCTTTTCCTGTTCTGATGGGGATACTAACAACACCTAAACTGTTGGTGTACCTTTTGCACTGGGTATGGGAACCACTGGTACAGGAAATGCTCGGAAAATATATGCAACAACATTTTCAAAATAATAAAACATTAAAAAAAATATATATATAAGATAATCACATTTAAAGGGACATTATAGTCACCAGAACCACAGCTTATTGTATTTGTTCTGGTGAGTATAATTATTCCCTTCAGTCTTTTTGCTGTAAACACTGTCTTTTCAGAGAAAATGCAATGTTTACATTACAGCCTAGGAATACATCCACTGGCCACTCCTTAGATGGCTGCTAAAGCTGCTTCCTGGGGCAGTGCTGCACAATGTGACTGACATTCAGTGTCTCAACCCTCTGCATGCAGACACTGAACTTTCCTGATAGAGAAGCATTAATTCAATTCATCTCAATGGGGAGATGCTGATTGGCCAGGGCTGTGTTTGGCTTGTGCTAGCTCAGCCCCTTATCTGCCTCCTTGACAGTCTCAGCCAATCCTATGGAAAAGCACTGTGATTGGCTGAAACCATCCCTTCTGATGATGACAGCCAACGAGGCAGATCAGGGTCGAAGCCAGAAGCAGCAGACTGGAATAAAGGTAAGATTTTACTATATTTAGGGGGTAAGGAGGCTAGATAATGTTTTTAACACTATGGGGTCAGGAATACATGTTTGTGTTCCTGACCCTATAGTGTTCCTTTAAATGTGCAATAAATACCCAGGCTTTTAGAATGTTCTAAAAGCTTTTCCGTGTTGCTTTTCAAAATGCTGAATTCATCCCACCATCTTTGCACTGTGGAGCTTTATAAGCAGAGAAGCAGTTTCTGGAAGTTGTACTTCAGTTATCAGCATTATACTTATGAAGTTGAAACTACAACTCCCAGAAATATTTGCTGTGCTTCCTGATGACATAGGTAACTGTATTATTGGAGAAACAGAGCTGGTTAGGAAAGAGGGATAGAAAGAGAGCCATGACATCACAAACCGTAGTACAGTAATCAAAGAAAAAGGAATTGCAGAACAGGGGAAATATGCAAAACCAAGCATATTATAATACATTGCTTTATAGAGGCCGAAAGCGATAAAATGTACATAAGTTATATTCTTGTTAACAACCTAATAGCAAATAAACCAAAGAGTGGCAAATACTTCTAAAAACAGTAAAACATTGCAATATTGGTGCTGTGACTTTGCTGAATTTAGTGTACCAAACTATAGTATTCTCACCCACAATCCCACTATTCTTTGTGCTTGCTTCTACCACCAAAGTTGCATCTTGGGCATCACCATTCGGGTGGTTTTGTAAACCTTCCTGTATGCGTTGCAGATAAAAAATGCAGCTGCTAATGTCCTGCGAGAAACGTGGCTAATTTACAAGCACACCAAGCTGTTAAAGAAGATCGACCATGCTAAAGTCCGCAAACACCAGAGAAAGTTTCTTCAGGCCATTCACCAGTAAGTAGATTTGTCCTGTGCCAAAACTTATTAAATGTCTAAATATAAGTCCTGTCTTCTCGCCTATCCTCTAACACTCCCTTCCTTTCATTCTACCACTCCTGCTTTCTTTCCTCCACCACTCACTCCCCTTCTAGGTCAATCACAAAACTTTTTCATTCATCTACCCATTCTTTTTTCTTCTTCTCCCACTCCTCTCCCATCCTTCCCCTTCTTTTTCTCAAAATTCCAATTTTCTTCTTTTCATTCATCTTCATTCACCTTCAATCCTCCATTTTTACTTGGCTTATTCATCCTCTCCGTATTTATTCCTCCTCATCCTTACCATTTATATTTGTCCTATTATTTATTTCCCTTCAGCCATCATTTAATTCATCCTCCACTAACATAATTACTCTCTTGCCTTCTCCTCTCCCTTCTTTACGCTCTTCCATTCATTCTCTTTATCACACTTTACTTCATCACGGTCTCATTTACTTCATCCGGTCTCCTTTTATCTCTGGTCTCTTGTGCTTCTCATAAACCTCTGTCACTTTTCTCCTCTTTAACTTTAGTCTCACTATTCTTGCCCTACCACTTTTATCTTCTTATTTCCACCTCTAACTTTTTCCCCTCATTCAAAGGATGATCAGACGCCCCATTTAATCAGAGATTTATGTGGAATCTTTACTTCCTGACATGATGAATTTATTAGAATTCTCCCAAATTAAACATTAGACCCGGTTTGTCCCTTTGCTAGTTTTCAATTTCTCTCAAACCCCTCTTTTCATTCACTCCCAGTTCCCAAGCGGCTGCTTTCCTGTCGGGTGATTAGTGAACTTATTGTGTCTATTGCAGACTTAGGAGTGTAAAGATGGAACAGAGAAAACTGAGTGATCAAGCCAACACTCTGGTGGATCTCTCCAAGGTAAGAAGTCCTACATCCCTGCTATCTTCCTAATCTAAACATTGAGAGTGGAGAGACCAGTACTAGACTTGTAAAAACATTATTTTGATTTCACAATTTGCTCAATTAAGTCTTTTCAAAGCAGGTCCTCTGTTCTATTAAACTAAACTTCCAGGAAGTAACAGGATCGTTTGTCTGATTAACAAGGTAATTTATAAAAGTGACAATTTCTATGGAAATCTGTACTTTTTGTAAAATGAAAAAAAAAAAGAAGACATACTCTTCACACACAAAGCATTTCAGCAAACTTGAGGGCTTCAGGGGAATGGAGTGTCCCTTTAAATATGCTAACGGGACCTTTTATAGAAAAGAGATGAGACACATTTTTTAAAATTAACCCCCCCTTTTTTTTTTTTTACAGAGATGTAGATTTCTTCTTTGATTAAAAACCTGCAATAACATTCATATTAAATTTTACATACCTGAATGTTCTACATAAAAGTTGTATACAGACATGACTGTATCTGAACCTCTCTAAGTGGAGAATTCCACATATATATTTTTATTGATCTCTCTCTAGTAAGTGAAAATTTTGTTCTTAAAGTGTCAGTGAATGACCATTTGTCCTTTAATCCCTTAAGGACACAACTTCTGAAATAAAAAGGAATCAAGGAATATTTCCGTCATGTGTCCTTAAGGGTTAAGCTAACCTGCTGCTGAACAGGTCAAGAGAGTAGTTTGTATTGGTTTTGTATGTATCTGAAAGTAAACAGAATCATTCTTGCAAAACATGTCACAACTCACTGAACTGCTGTCAAAAGTAAAATAATTTTGTCCCTGGAACGGTCACAGGGAACAATATTTATTTCATGCCATCCCTAGCATGTGAACTCACTACATTCTGAAATGACAATACATTTAACCCTACACTAACCCCGGTTTTCTCTCCCAGATGCAGAGCGTGATGTATGATCTAATCACTGAGCTGAACGACAGGAGTGAGGATTTGGAGAAGCAGATCGGCAGCCTGGAAACCAAGCTGGATCAGATCACCTCCAACTTCAACACACTTCCTGGCCTAATTGTGGATGCCCTGCGTCAACAGCAGCAGCACATCCTGTCTGTTGTCCTGGAATCCCGCGGACTTGGCGTTGCTGTGGGGACTCCCCAGACACCTTTATCGGACAGCCCCATGGGGATCAGTTCAGCATCCTTTCCAACGCCACACACCAGTTCGAGTAGCTGTTGAGCGGCAAAGGAAGAAGCGAGGCATTAGTTGCCCAAAATGTATCTTCTCTCTAGAAATATTAGGAGGGGCTCAGCTCTCTAATCAGACTGCTGGGTCCCTGAACATTATATAATCTCAGCTGACCTGTGGCAGGCCCTCACTGTAGGAAAGAATGGCCAGCCTTTGCGGTCTAACATCGGAGGCGCAGAACGAATACCACAAGACAAAGAGATCTAATCATTCACTGCCAAGTAGCCTGCAATGCTTTGCAAAGAAGAAAAGGGGGTGATACAACCCCAAAGCTCTTGTCCGTATGCTCATTGTTCTTCCCTATTTCCTTATGGTCAAAAACAGACCTCAAAACGTTCAGGCACTTTTAATGGATAAATATAGGGTCCTTTGTAATTACTGGAAAAAATCTTGCGTGTTGCCAGATTCCTACATTATCATAAAGGAGTTTCTGCATATGGATGGACATCCATCTCTAATGCAAGCAAGGGCACTCCTAGTGGTAAGAGCAAGGTACTGCCATTTGCTAAGGACGAGGCAAGTGGAATGAAGAATTATCAAAGGGATACACTTTACACGAAAAAATAGAAATATAAAAACAAAATGCGGGCTATTACAGGCCGTTATGGTATTACTCTAACGCAAAGTTTAAGTTTTCCTTGCATGTGGCATTTGTGTGCCAATGTTTTATGGGGTACAACTTTACTTAAATCTACATTAAATCTACAGATGTATTTATATTTATATACAGTAAACTGGCTGGCATTTGACTCAAATGTACAGCATTGATAAAAGATAAAATAAAAAATAAAATAAAAACCTCTGCTACCTCTAAGGTGGCTAAAATAATTTATTACGCTTCGCCTGCCCGTGCTCCCGGTGAGTCCACAACATATTTTTGCCTTAGTACATATGGAACACTTTCGAGGGCACACTGTTTTTGCACCAAAACCCACTCAAAAGCGCTCTTCCAATGTGTGTTAAGCTTTGCGTGGAAAGCGACTGATGTTGCAGTAGAGCGTGTGAATGTGGAGTGCTATATAAATCACTGTGGATCTGACAGTCTGCGTGGCTCACAGCTGCACGAACGGAGACTTTAAAAAAAAAATATGACAATTGGAGCAGTGGCTCCTGCTATGCCTTGTACTGAGAAGGACAGCTGTAAACCTGTAAAAGGACCCCCAAAAAGACAATAACCAGCCCATTTAAAAACAAAAACAAAAAAAAAAACTGCAGAATTTATGCTTCAAACAATCAAATGTATCCCACACTGCTCTGGAGATGAATGGCACTCTGCAATGAACATGCCAACAATGATGCCGCATACAGTTACTGCAGTCATTTTGGCAGACTTTTTTTTATTTTTTTTTAAACAGACGGTACAATTACACCCATTTCTCCCATCAGCTTAGAAAGTGGGTTGAACTCCACAAACAAAGTTGGGTGCTTAATATAGTAATCTGGCTCCCGGGTTCTATGAAATCAATTTTTGCTCCTGTTTTTCTTGGTAGTACTACTACTGCTATAGAAGACAGAATACTCCTAGTCTGGCAAGTTTGCATCCAGGCCTTTACAAACCAATCTAATAACGCAAGACAACTGGGAATGGGTCTACACCAAACATCTCTCTATGAAATGCTATATAAAAACTGTATCATGATTTGAAAAGGCATCAGAGAGCTTGATTGGATTTGTGTGTGCAATGCTGCGGAAAGAAAAATAGTAGTAAGCCACATTTCTATTACATAACATTATTTAGGGTTTCCTGTTCCGCTACAGCGGGTAGGAGGCTGCAGTAACTTGTGCAGCTGAGTTATACTCGGCATTGATCAATAAGACCGCATGTTTAGATTTATAGAGTTACATTTGTTTCTGAGCAGATTGGGCATTATAGAAAGACCGTTACTGTGTAGAAAAGAGAACTTGAAATCATCATCTGCTTCTTAGCTCTAACAACAACAGTATCTGCCACTTCGGGGGAAACGCACAAAACAACACACTACAGGGATTGTCTAGAATCGTATATAGGGAGTATTATAAACCCAATAAACTGGGCATCCCAGCTCCGTCGCTCACATTCCAGACACTCAGTGTTATTCCTACAAAACAAAGTATTATATAAACACACATCCTTCTACAAAAATGGCCTACAAAATGTGGAACAGGGAAACATCAGGTAAACATGGAACATTGTTTTACATTTAGGTTGGGATTCCTTTTAGTGAACACACATAATGAAACCGCTTTGATGTGGTTTTGATTTTTTTGACAGATAATAGAGGTAGTGTGAGTGATCTTACATGAAGATGTGGGTGGGGACAGTCCTTTTCATTTTATTTTTTTAATAATATATTATAAACATCTCCCAGTTAAAGCATATTTTTTTAAAAACGATAATGCAACAGTAAAGTTTGCTTGTGTGTTATAGAGAAAAAAAGTGTCATATAAAGGGTTACTAGTTATTTTAATTATTTTGTATTTATCTTTATTTGCTAACTGAGATGATTGCAAGCCTTTAAAACCCTTAGAATTCAGTTAGTCCAATAAAAACAGGTATTGCAAGATATTAATTGCATCTAACTTCTACTACAATATATCATATATCTAAAAATACACATGCAAACTGCGAGGCATCAGATGCATTGTATATAATATGAGAACAAATATTTCCAGGTGCAGATTTTACCACAAGAAGACAATATATTGAATAAACAATGCCAGCTCTGCCAAAGAGGCTTCAAAGGGACACTAAAGTCTCCAAAACAACTTGAGTTTAATGAAGCAGTTTTGGTGTATAGATCGTGGCCCTGCAGTTTCACTGCTCAATTCTCTGCCATTTAGGAGTTAAATCACTTTGTTTATGCAGCCCTAGTCACACCTCCTTGCATGTGACTTGCTTGACCTTCCTAAACACTTCCTGTAAAGAGACATCTAATGTTTACACTTTATTGCAAATTCTGTTTAATTTAGAATGTTGTATCTGCTGCACTGTTAATAGCTTGCTGGACCTTGCAGGAGCCTCCTGTATGTGAGTAAAGTTCAATTTACGGAGCAGGAGGTAAAACATTTTAAAGTGATTGAAAATTAAACTTTTTTTCATGCAGTCTGTGTCACTCATAGCCAGTGGAGGTGTGGCAAGGTCTGCATAAACAGAACCAGAAGTGCTTTGACTTCTAAATGGCATACAATTATGCAGTGAGACTTCAGAAACATGATCTGTACACAAAAACTGCTTCATGAAGCTAAAGTTGTTTTGGTGACTACAGTGTCCCTTTAACTCTCCCGTTTGAGTTTTTTTCTGTTTCTTTTATACCAGTGTTTTTCTCAGAGTTTGTCTTGTTTTTCCAGTGTATTGTCCTCCTGTGGTGCACTGTGAACATAGAAACATGTACCCCCCCATTGATGCAATATTTCATGTATCTGACGTCTTACACCTGCATGACTATACAATATTCAGCTACATACTTAAATTACCCCGAAAAAGGGACCTCAGTGTTCTGAAAAAAAAATTGCAGTTATCCAATAAAGGTATAACCTTTACATCACTTTCATGATATTTTTTTAATCATAGAAGTCGTTTTCTTCAATTAAGCTAGATTTGCAATATATCTATACATTTTCTAGAAATCAGTAGGATTTAGCACAGGATTGTGTCTAAATACAAACTGAATTTACTGCACTTTTAATATATTGTCCTGGTCAGGTGAAAGACTTTGGTTGAACATTAGCAGTACTCTTCTGAGGTGCTACCAGGCAAAATCTAGCTAGCTGTGCCAATGGCATTCCTATAAAGAGGGCAGAAATTAAGAAGCAGGTTCTATTGGGCAGGAGGTATATCGATTAAAAGTATACATAAAAACAATTGAGTGGGAAAAAAATATACATTAGAAGTCACTGCATTTTCTGCATGTCCTCATGTTTTGCAGCTACTGCAGTGAGCTCTCAGCAATCAAGAAAGGGACTCGCTCAATCATGTTAATGTAACTTTCCATAATACGGCTTGCGTAGCTAGGGATTCTGGGAGTAGAAGTGTAGCTGCCTGCTTTTTTTAACTTGCAAAATCTCAATCATGACAACTGAACTACCTGGGTAAAAAGGAAACCTGCAGGTTGGAAGGGCAAAAAGAATCACTTCGTAATTATTTACAATAAAAAGATCAACATTAATTTTAACCACCTGTAACACCCTTTCAACCAAATCCTGGCAAGTAAGTTTTCATGTTTCTAGCAAGGGTTAATATAGAAAAGAAAATAGGTTTATTCAGTAAATAAGGAACTGTGGAAAATTGACAGGGAACTGCACATTATAGGAGAAGGAAATTGCCGAGAATGTTTTCAGTTTGGCAATGATGGCCTTACGTTTGCAAATCAGCTCTCAGTTTAGTGAGTAGAGAATATTCCCTATGAACAGCTATATAGATCATGTGACTTGCTTAGCAGGCACTACCAAGAAACCACGTGGATACATTTATATGCAGATTTATAAGTGCTGAGTGACTAGAGGTTTAACTTGCATTTTAAAATGTAAAACCTTTACAATGTGGATGTATTTATACACTGAGGAATACACTGTGCAACCAGAAAGGAAATCAAGAGTACATATATATATATATAAAAAAAAAAATGCAAATGATACTTTGTGATGTCACAAAAATATTTTCTTAATCTGTTCATTATGATTAAAATTCTGATACCACAATGTATATATTCATGTTATGCTTGCTACCCTTGCTGTTGAGAATTGAGTGGTGTGTCTCTTTAACGGGACACTGCAGGCATTATAACCATTTAATCTCTTTGAAGTGATTATAGTGCTTGGAGTCCCCCGGCATTGTACCCATTGAACACTAAGTAAGGCTCCCTGATCTCCCACAGCCTGGACTCGACTGGATGTATGGCTAAGGCAGATTATTACACTCTTACTTATAGTCATACTAATTTAGAACTGCAATGGGCAGCTGTCACAGGTCAAAAGCAGTCAGCTGACACATTCAGCCAACCACCCCCGCCTATTGCCACTCAGGAAAATATTTCCTCGTTGCTACGTTTTCCTTCTTACTACAGTTTGCTCAAGGGCTGAATTTGTGTTTCAGGGCCCCAAGGAAAGTCACGCACACACACAACCACACACTCAAGTGAACTAAAAATCGTTAAACGTTAAACAGTTAAAATGTA
Organism: Pelobates cultripes; assembly: GCA_933207985.1. Lineage (NCBI taxonomy): Eukaryota > Metazoa > Chordata > Amphibia > Anura > Pelobatidae > Pelobates > Pelobates cultripes. The sequence goes on from OW240924.1 coordinate 22,942,760, forward strand.
TGACTGTTGAAGCAGAGGATTCTGGGAAATGGAATCCTGCAGCAGCACAGAGACCTTGTAGAAAATTCTACAGGTTACTCAAAGAAAGCCATAGGAAAATGCAGAGACTTGTGGGCTTGGGCCTGTATCTTACAGTCGTGATAAAGCTAATGTTAGTAACTTAATGATGGGGATATAGTCATTCTCATTTTTGCCTCCATTCTTCAAACAAAGCCCCATGACGCACACGTGGTAACATGACTAAGGTTAACAGGTTCTGATGCTCACTTAAAAGACACCAATTTTTTGTCAGACAAAAAAAAAATAAGAAGCAGCGTGCTCTGAACGGTCTCCATAAAAATATCCAAATTACAAATCACGTGTTGATGACGGCAATTCGCCCATCTCTCTTTACTTCATAAAATATGTATCTTCCGCCGACGTATTTTTTTATGTTTTATAAAAGATATAGTTAACCAAGTAAGCTATTTTTTACTCTTTCTATATAGACAGAATGCTAGTGTTGTATCCTGTCTCAATCAGGTGCATTCACTGTACAGTAAATAAATATTATAATAAATTTGCAAATAAATACAACAGACTTTGGTCTCACTTATTGCTGGAGTGTGGCGTGTGTGCTTTGTGAGTGATTTCAAATTTGTATTTTCTTTGTTACCTCATTAAAAATGGCCACCGTCATCCTTGCGACTGTTTTCATCAGCAAACTGACCAGGAAATTCACAGAAAGAAAGGAGATGATACAGTGGGGCAACGGATTTTACCCCAATTGGATACGTCGTGAACAACTCTGAGGATGTATTTAAAAAGAACTGCAACAAAAAGAAAATATGAATGTGAAATAGTATAAGGATCTTTTTTTTTTAATTCTTTGAAGGGTTACTCCAAGCACCATGACCACAATAGTGTTTTGAAGTGGTCATGGTGCTCTATGACACACGATGACAGCATCGAGCATGCGCTCATGACATCACAGTATGCCTTGGTAAGAAAGCCAGAAAATAACAGTTAAGGCTCTCTCGTACCCAAACGGTCTGGGGGAATGACTTGAAGCCCCAATTCCTAGCCATCAATCTATTAAAATATTACATTTTGCGGGGGAGTGGGGAGACAGGCAATGTAAGAGTGATATCACTATAACAACTTCAATTAGATGACCACAGTGTTCCCTTAATTGGCCAAGAGTGGTTTATAATACAAAAATTCCCAGAAGAAAAATTTACACTATGAACACATAAACAGTTCGCTGAGGTGGATATGGTGCCAGAAGTCCCTTGGCTCTAACCCATGGTTGTGTTAAGTTGATTATGAAAGCTAACTGTATGTCCTCTCTTGCTAAAGAGGTAGTTCCCGTAACACATTAGTGATATCTGTTCCATCAGTGTTTGGACAGAATTACTTAGCCGAGAGCAGACAGCTTTTGTTTACGTTAATAAATGGTGGTTCTTATTGTAGTCTGTGTTAATAGTAGATTTACTTGTTTAGAATGTATTGTACTCTTCCAACCAAAGTCAACTACACCACACAGCGCCCACACGGGCCTGAGCTCAACACAGGCAGGAGCAGATTAGGCTGACAAGCATACACACTAACATCAAATGGCGTACTTTTCCAACGCACACCTCCACCCCCCCCCCACGGCCCCCTTGGGTCAGGGGCCCACAGCGTGGTGGCATATCTTTTTACCGCAACACTACACTACCAAGAGCGCACATGCTCACGGTACTCGCGATCAGCTACCACCTTTACCACCTGTAACAAGCATGACACGTTATAAGTTCTATTTTATATTTTCTATATGACAGAATGCCTGTAACCCGCACATCAGAACCTAAACACATACCACTCCAGGGCATAGGTCATAAACAAAGCACACAGGGACCGCACTTAGAGCAAACAGTAACATAAACTCATTAGTGAGAGAACCCTACCTAGCAGTCCCTGAACAGAGTCTAAGCATGTATTAAAAATAAAAATTGGATGCTGTTTCTCAAAGCAACACTAAACTCCACATTGTACATGTAATTGTACCTTGCTTTTTCAGTATTCTTGTATCCAATCATACGAAATATGCCAATTATCTATTGAAATGTTGTTAAAACGAAGCATCTTGAAAAATAAAGAATTTAATAAAAATAAATGGTGGTTCTGACCAAGATTTAAAGATGGCTACCCCCATGGAGCAAGGTTAAACCAGGAAAATCAATGGAACATCATGTTTACTTCTATTTATGTATTACAAAGTAATGACCATCTTGAATCGCCTTGCAAAAACTCACAAAGCAAAGGAACCTGAGTGAAAGTCTAAGTAGTGGCATCCATTGTTAGATGAAATATAAAGACTGTATTCCAAGGTTTAATAGCCGGTTACTGTATTCAATGCTTTCACATTTATACAATGCAAAGTGAACGAACAGATAACTGTATCTAGAAAGCAGAGACACACCGTATTGTGTTGTAGATCTATAGAAAAACTGCAAGGAATCGGTGAATAGGCTCGATAATGGATTTATGCAGTCTTTATAGAATCAAATGGCAATGTTTCCGAAGTACAATCAATAATGTTAATATATCTGAAGAATCCACTCAGAGTAGAGAATTCCAAAAAGGACAGTGCAAACCAGATGCAACGATCGACTTTAACAAACTCGAGACTAGAATATTGTCAAGGCACTTTTAAAACACAAGTAAGTGTAGCAGTAAGTGCTACCAGGTAACTGAAAGTCTCTAGGTCATATTGACACAATTAGAAACTAAATGAGTAGTTATACCAACATATATGTAAACCGAGGAGAATTCAAAGGTTACTCCAAGACCAATGACCACGTCATGGTGTTTGAAGTCTGTATGTGCAGCTTTTCACTTTGAAACACTGCACATACAGAGTTAAAACACATTGCTACCGGCAGCGCACCTCCACCATCGGCAGTGTTATTAGGCAGCTAGGAACAAGAGTTCTGAACGGGATAATGCTAAGTCTGTGTATAATAGGCCTATGCTGAGCCTGTCACCAAGCATACCATGTTACATAGTTACATATTTACAAAGCTGAAAAGAAGCATAAGTCCATCAAATTCAGCCTTCCTCACATATGTTTTTGCTGTTGATCCAAAAGAAGGGAAAAAAACCCAGTCTGAAGCGCTTAGAATTTTGCAACAAATTAGGGAAAATTCCTTATTGACCCCAAAATAGCAGTCAGATGTCTCCTTGGATCAAGCAGCTATTACCCCACTAATTAGAAATGATATCCCTGTATGTTATGTTTTTGCAAGTATTTATCCAATTGCAGTTTAAACATCTGTATGAACTCTGATAAAACCACCTCTTTAGGCAGAGAATTCCATATCCTTATTGTTCTTACTGTAAAAAAAACCAAAAAAAAAAACCTTATCTTTGCCTTAGATGAAATCTCCTTTCTTCCAGCTTAAATGTGTGACCTCGTGTCCTATGAATAGCCCTGTTTATGAATAGATTTCCAGATAATGGTTTGTACTGGCCCAGAATATACAGTTATGACCAGTATATAGCTGAGGTAATGGTTACTGCAGTACCCAGAGAAAATCAAAATACAAACTTTTCCTATTTTGCTGCTAACACCTCCCTCTGCAGCTCCAAGCAGGGTAAAGTAATCTACAAAAATAGAAAAAATATGGGCAGCGCAAAGAAATGCAAATGCACATACCAAATGCAAAAAAAAAAGGATTTATTTACAAGGACATAAGGTACAAACATTTTGGGGTATTGTGTGTCTGTGTTTTTATGTCTGCTATTGTGTAACTGTGTACAAATTACAATGGCAAGACAAAGTATGTAAACTGACTGAGTTTATGTGTAAATTTATCTTAAAATCGTATTTGATGTTCATCTACGTTACAGTAATCAATCACAAACTGTTTTAACCAATAACACCAAAATGAATGTATTGTTCTATAACATATTGAATGTATCATTCAAATATTCACTGTATAGGTTGAAAAAAAGTATGTGAAACCCAATTCTAATAAAAAATAAAAAATAAAAAAAAAAGGCAAATTTGGTGTCCAATTAATTAAACGAGATTAGAGCTACTTTTTAAAGAAGCACTCAATCATTTTGTGTTTGCTATTCACAAAAACCATGTGTTGATGTGAATCATGCCTCACAAAAAAGAGCTCTCAGAAGACCTGTGATCAAGAATCTGAAAAGGGTTATCTGAAAGAGCTTAGATATTCATCTATCCACTGTTAGACAAACGGTCTATAAATGGAAACAATTTAGTGCGGGGCTACTCTCCCTGGAAGTGACCGTCCATCCAAGATGACTCAAGGAAAAAATGCACAATTCTCAATGAGAAAAAAGAATCCTAGAGTGACAGTTAAGGCTTCAAGAAATCATTGCAACTGGTAAACATAAGAAAGTAGTTGCTTTCCTAAAAAAACATTGGTTGGCACCTGAAGTTTGCCAAAAGTCCTGGTAGACACTCCACAACGGTAATAAGAACATGCTTTTTGGACTGATGAAACTATGGTTGAGTACGCCAGTTTGTATGGTGTAAAAAGGACTCAGCATACCAATATGAAAACCTCATCCCAACGGTTAAGTTGTGGTGCAGGAAGCATTATGATCTGGGGCTGCTTTGGGGCCATCAAGGAGGAAAAAATTTTTTTTTCAAGTTTATCATGATATCCTACAGGACAATATAAGGGTGCACCAGCTGAAGCTCAGTAGAAGTTTGGCAATACAGCAGAACAATGATCCTAATCATCAAAGTAAATCCACCACAGAGTGGTTTAAAAAGAAAATCTGCCCTTTGGAGTGGCTAAGTCAGAGCCGGAATCCTAATCCCATAGAGATGCTGTGGGATGATCTCAAGAGAAACATCCTAAGAATATGGCTGAGCTGAAGACATTCTTTAAGGAAAAATGGTCCACAATTCCTCCTGAATGTTCTGTAGCTATCGTGGTTGAGATTATTGCAGCCAAAGGAAGATAAACTTAAATCTGAGCCTTCATCGACTTCTTCCATAGCCCTATGAATGTTTAATGGGATGTGTTCAATAAAAGACATGAAAGACTATAATTGTGTTGTTAGCTCAAACATATTGTGTTTGTCTTTACTTCTGACTTTGATGACGATAAGATGACATTTTATGACCAATTCATGCAGAAAACAAACCAATTCCACACACTCTCAGGCACATATGTGAAATACGTTTTCTTGCCACTGTATGTTACTGAGAGAGCGTGTCTGGCAGTGAGTATCAATGTGGATGTATGTGTGTCTCTGTGTCTATGAGGAGCTGGGAGCGCAAGAGTGTGGGGGTAGCGCTCCTTGAGGCGTGTTGTGTGCATATGGGGCTGCTTCTGGTTTTTGTGTGTTGTCCTTATGACAAGCATGTTTTTCATGTGTGTTTGTGTCTAGGTCCCAAACACACTGAGCAGCATTATTTTGGGTTCCTCCCCCTCCCTCTTCCCCGTCCCACTACCCGTATTAATTGCATTTTGGGTATGGTAGGTGCAATTATTTATTTACCTTGTGAAGCGGGTCTGCACCTTCTGATGGGTGCGGACCCTGCTGAATGCTCACTTATGGTCTCTGAGTAGGACGGAGCATCGGTAGTGATCTGCAACCAGCCGGAGGTGCAGACCTGCCCAGTGAGTAGCACAGTGACAGGCAGGGTGATCTCCCCACCATGGAGCTGCAGGTGGTCCATGTAGAATTAGCACTCTAATGGGGACGTTGGCTCTGCTGTCTCTGACCCCAAAGGGGACAAATTAAAAACTACATTCATTTGCATACATTTTGCTTGCAGTATTAAAAATAGTGTTTACACAATTCTGTGGTATGGGTGCAAACCATGGGAATCATGTACACACAGCTTTAGTGAAAGGGATAAAGAAGTACTCCAAGCACCATACCCACTACTAGAATCAGGCTTCTTTTTCATCATGCAATGGGTGAGGACGTTGAATGTCCAGAACAAAGTCTGACACGGTGCTTACTGCAGCAGTACCATCTAGTGGCCATTAGGGTTACAGTCATTGGAGTTGTGCTTAGCCCAGCAATGTATACATTGCCATATCTCCACAACAATATTTTACATTGCGAGAGCAAAACTTCAAGTGCACTGCACCCAGATCACTTGATTGAGATGAAGCAGTCTTGGTGCTTATAGTTATAGTATAGAATGCTGTGGTGCCTGTGACAAAGTGCCCTTCGCCACTTGTGCCTGGAGGGGACTACTGGCTAGCCTCCTGCCTTCCGACTATGGCCCCTGTGCTGATAGCTGTATTTTACCCTGCAGAAAGGTTTATTTGTGTATTCTGCCGGGACATTCGGGACTTTCAGTATGTGAGTAGTGCTACCCCAGATAGAGCCTATTCGTGTAATGAAAGATTATGGAATAGACTTTGGCTCCATGGCAATTGAACTGTATGCATGTGATCTGAGCGCCATTCGGTAATAATGTGCGCTCAGGTCTAAGCTATCTGGGGATATGTTGCATGTATATGTTTTATGTAGTAATTGTAACATTGTGTAATTTTTTTTTTTTTTTTTTGTCATTCTCTTTTTATTGTTGTTTCACATAGCATGTACATGACATCCAACCAATGCGATATACATTGAGTAAACAGAGAAATATGAGAAGAAAAGGCATCTTTCCCCTTACAGCATTTGTTTGGAAGTTTGTCCCTTTTCCTCCGTCCCCTTACAGCGGTCTTCCCGTCTGACCCTTTCCCCCTCACCCCCCTCCCCTATCCGTCCCCCGTCTACAAGCACTATGCTATCCTTGCTTACTGACTCAGTACCTACAATATTCGCCTGTCGAATAGAGTTGTTTAATGTATAGGGGCATACGACTACCGTTCGCCCATGTTATCTGGGCCCTTTCTAGGGCTTTAGACGTTTCTCTCGCCTTACATCCCGGGGTTTAGTTCGCCTTACTGAGAAGACTATAGGGCTCACTCAACTCCCTATCGGAAACAGGTATAGCCCCTTATGACCCCTCCCTCGGTATGGGTCCCATCTAGGCGGCCGGTGCTGGACTAGATTCCCACATCTCCACCTCCAGTGGTGGTACCCCCGGGGTGGGGGGCTCACGTCCTTGTTCCCGACAGGAGTCTGCCCGTGTCGACAGGTGCCTCTATTGTTCCTCTCGTAGCATGTGGGAGGTTGTCTACCATGTAGTCCTGTCGCCCTACTACCCATTTTTGTATTTATTGGTCAGGGGTGGACTCAAATTCTCTCCGTTGGGTGGAATCTAAAGTTGAGCTGGCGTCCGTCGAAGGTTATGGGTGTCTTACCCGACTTAATGTGTAGTACGTCCTATGTCTGCGTGACCTCGGTCTTACCGCTAATCATGCTGCACCCTTCTCGAGGTAGGTGCTCCAGGGGTACCATTTGAGGGCGCACTTGTCCGAGCGCTCCTGCAGGGAGGCCGTCATGAGTTCCATTTCGTGTATGGCTTCTACCTTATCCACCCATTGGCGATATGTGGGGATTGTCTGGGCCTTCCAGTGTAGGGGTATGAGTGTTTTGGCTGCAGTGAGCAATTGTATGGTGAGCGAGTTTTTGTATTTGCTCAAGGGTGTGTTTGTATGGTTCAGGAGCATCTGCAGGGGTTGGAGGGGAAGGTCTGTGTCTGTAATTTCCCTGATCTTATTATTAATCATCCGCCAAAATGGAACTATGTGGGGGCAGGACCACCAAATGTGCAGGTATGAGCCTAGTTCTACCCCACATCGCCAACATTCCCCCACGTCCGCCTGTGTCAGGTGTCTAAGAGTGTCGGGTGTGCGGTACCACCGTGTCAAAAGCTTGTAACTAGTTTCTTGAAATTTGGAACTTATCGAGCATTTGTGGGTCAGGAGAAAGATTTTTTCCCATTCTATATCTGTCAACTGGGTTCCAGTCTCCTGTTCCCATTTATTGGTGAAGCCCAAGGGACCCGAATCCGCCGTCCGCATGAGGGACCCATACATTCGCGAGACGCCGTGTTCTATATGTTTCCTATCGGTACACATTTGTTCAAACTCTGTAAGCTGCCTATGTATATGGGCCTTCCCTGGCAGGTGGGCATGGTATGCCTTTATCTGGTGATAGTGAAAGGAGTCCAACGGCGTAGGGAGTCGATCTCCCATTAGGTCTCGTAGGCTTCTGATCCGGCCACCCTCACTCCATTGATGTAGATAATTCCAGTCCGAGGCTTGGAGGCGTATAAGAGCCGCCGGCTGTAGTCCTCCAGCCAGGTCTGGGTTAAACGTGATGGGAGTCAGGGGGTTCGGGGAAGTCGTCAGCTGCCGGGCATAGCGCAGTTTGCACCAGACTCTCAATGTGGCGTCTATGATAGGATTAGTAGTCTGAAGGTCCCTATAGGTGGCACTCCCCAGCCAGAGTCTGGATGGGATGCCACCTCGCGTTTGTTCCTTCTCCAGCGTCACCCATCGTTTTGGTCCCGGAAGGGCGTGCCAGTCGATTATCCTGTGCAGGTGCGCGGCTTGATAGTACATGAGCAAAGAAGGCAACCCAACTCCCCCTTCCATCTTGGGGCGCTCCAGGGTCGCCCGGCGGATACGCGTCTGTCTTTGGTTCCATACAAACTTGCGTATGACCGTGGTTGCCGACCTAAAGAATTCCTGTGGGATCTGCGTGGGCAGGGTTGCAAACAGATAAAGCAGTCTCGGGAGTATATTCATCTTGACTGCGCTGATGCGACCGAACCAGGTAAGATACAGTCCTGACCATCGTGTCAGGTCCTGCTGTATAGTGGTGAGCATGGGAAGGAAGTTGAGTTGGTACAGGAGGGAGAGGTCCTTCGGCAGCCAGGTGCCCAGGTAGCGGATTTTTGATTCCCGCCAGGCAAAGGGGAATTGGGAGCGAAGGTGGTCTGCGAGGCCCCTCTCGCGTGTTATCAGCATGGCTTCCGACTTATCTAGATTCAGTTTTAGGTTGGACACTTTGCCATACGCGGTAAACGCTCGTAATAAGTTTGGTATGGAGACTAAGGGCTGCTCCAGGAAGAAGAGCATGTCATCCGCGTAGGCTGCCACCCTGTGTTCTTCGCTCCCTATCTTGACTCCCGTTATTCCCCCATCCCGTCTGACCGCCTCCAGGAATGGTTCCAGGGTGAGGGCAAACAGGAGGGGGGACAGGGGGCAGCCCTGTCGGGTCCCATTGCCGATGGAAAAGGCTTCTGTCAGGGCCCCATTGACGCGGATCCTTGCTGTTGGTGTGGAGTATAGGGCCGAAACCCAACCACGCAGGTAGGGCCCGAATCCCATATGTCGCAGCGTCTCAGCCAAAAAGACCCAGTCGACCCGATCAAACGCCTTTTCGGCGTCGGTCGATAGGAGGACCGTAGTTTTATGGGTCTTACCGGCCACGTGTATAATGTTAAGCGCTCTTATGGTGTCATCCCTCGCCTCCCTACCCGGAATGAAGCCCACCTGGTCCGGGTGGACAAGATCCGGCATGATCCTCATTAGCCTCATGGATAGGGCCTTAGTGAAAAGCTTCAAGTCCGCGTTTAATAGCGAGATAGGCCGATAACTCGCACAATTCGCTGGGTCCTTGCCTTCTTTGGGGATGACCGTGATTGTCGCCGCTAGGGAGTCCGCGGGGAAGCTCTCCGTGTCCCCTAAGGAGTTCAGACCTGTCAAAAGTCGCGGTAGGAGCGTATCCTGGAACGTTCGGAGATAGGCGAGCGGAAGGCCGTCTGGTCCTGGGGCCTTATGTGGTTTGGACCGTTTCAAGGCTGCCTTGAGCTCCTCCAGCGTCAGGGGGCACTCCATTTCCTCGGCAAGCTCCGGTGACAGTCTGCGGGTTACGTTGGTCTCTAGATATTCGGTGATTCCCCTCCGTCTGTGCTGTTCTGAGGCTTCTCGGGCCCCTGTCCGTGAGTTGTAGAGGTCCGAGTAGTAGGCCCGAAAGGCTCCCATGATTCCAGTCGGCATGCTGTGGATCCTACCCTCTCGGGTACATATCTTATGGATGTGAGATGACCTCCTCTGTTTCCGGATCATTCTGGCCAAGAGCTTGCCACACTTATTAGAGTACTCATAAAAGAAACGGGCCGACTTCCTCAAGGTGAGTAAGTGCCCCTGGGAGAGGTGATCACGGAGTGCCTTACGAGCGTTCGTCAATTGGAGGTATGTATCATCGTCTACATTCTGTTTGTGCGTGTCCTCCAGCATCGCTACCGTCTTCAGGAGTTCTGCTATGCGGCGCGCCTTCTCCCTCTTACGCTTGGTACCTATAGAGATAAAGTGTCCTCTCAAGACACATTTGTGTGCCTCCCATACCATTAGTGATGTCACGTCCGGGGTATCATTGTTAGCGAAATATTGGGTAAGAAGTTGTTGGGCTGTGGAGCGCGTCTCGAGGTCTGATAGTAACGTCTTATTGAGCCTCCATTGACGGTCTACTGGTTTGAATAGAGGCGAGCGCATCTGCACCGTGACCGGGGCATGGTCCGAATGGCACATGGTCCCTATTGCGGCTCCCTGGAGGTGTGTCAGGAATTCCTGGGGCAGAAAAATGTAGTCAATACGGCTATACTGCTTATGTGTAGGGGAATAAAAGGTATAATCCCTCTCGTCAGGGTGAGTAACCCTCCAACTGTCAACCAGCCCCACCGAGTAAAGGGCCCGTCTGGCCCTGTGGAGGCAGTGTGTGGGTATGGCACTAGAGCCCTTTGAGGAATCCACCCGCGGGTCCAACGGCAGGTTCAGGTCTCCCGCCAGAACCAAAAATCCCTCCCTAAATCGTTCTAGTTTCGCTAACGTTTTGGCTTATAAAGAGTCTTGTGCTCGGTTCGGGCTATAGACACAGGCGAACGTGTAGGCGTGTTCCGCTATGGTACCCTTGAGGAATAGGTATCTCCCGCCTGGGTCTGTGAGTAATTCTTTGTGTTGGTACGGGATCAAATGTGAGAAAAGGATTGCGACACCTGTCTTCTTGGCGTCTGGGTGACATGCATAGTATCCCTGTGGAAATCGGTTGTTTCCGAGCTTGGGGTGGGCCCCACTCACAAAGTGCGTCTCCTGCAGGAACGCCACGGACACCCTCTCCGCCCAGAGCTGGCGCATCAACTGGGAGAGTTTCTCCGGGACATTAAGGCCCCTGGCATTGTGCGACCAGAGCTTCAGCTGCGCCGGGCGCACCCGAGACCCGGCCTCCGCCCCCGCGCGCCCCCCAGCCCGGCCCACCACTGGGACCGCCATGAGCACTAGTGACCACCCGTGACCCGGGGGAGAGGCGGGGAAGAGGGCGCGGGAGGCAGAGCCGAGCCCTGCCCTCAGATGCAGCAAGGAAATGCAACGTCCGACCTTGGTCCGGATTATCGTCTAGTAGTCCCCTACCTACTGACCGTCTAGACTCCGACCTTTATATACAACTAAGGTCTGTTGCGTGGGGTGTGGTACAAACCACGTGTGTCGCCTGTCACTCGTATATGTAGTGTCCGTCTGTGACCGTCCCCCCAGTCTCCCCCAACCCGCTGGTGGGAGTGTCTGTCGCCTGAAATCCCAGGAGAAAAGGCGTCTCTGCCCCGGTGTCCCAGCCGTCCCACATTAGGGGATCCCCCCTTCCGATTGCATTGCTGCCCCTGGATTAGTCCTGACGGGCTTCCTCCCCCCTCCCCCCCAGTGTTCCCCCGGCCTCTGGCTCCGCTAGTGACCTTTAGGTTACTTAAGTTGCCGTCTTAACGGCTAAGCTTCGTCGCCGTCCTATGACCCTAAATGGGCCCCCCGCTAATCCTCAATTTGGCACCCCAACATCTGGCCTTTATATGTAGTCTCATTCAAAAACATGAACCTCTAACAACTGAACGTAACCTACTCTAAGACACTATTTTCGATCTGCCCCGGCATCCTGTCTCTGGACCCCCTTTATGAGCTCCCGTGTCCCTGGCCCCTTGGAGACTTGTAAGTTGTGGTGTAATATCTATATCTATCCCCGGTAAAGTCTCCAGCAGTCCAGCCGGGCACCCTGGTGACCCCCCTGAGGTTCTGCAGACCCCCTCCCCACTCAACGCTTGCTATGGTGCATCCCCCTTGCGGAGTCCCTATAGCTGAGCGCGCCGTGCGGGTCCGGTCCGCGCGCGCCGCCCCCGACCCCTCATCGGGTGTTGGAGTTGCCAGCGTACTAGAGGGCCGAGGGGGCCAGTCTGGCCTCCCCTCGTCCCCCCCGCATAGCGACATCGGGCGGCCGCGCACCCGAACCGTCCCCCACCCCGCGCTATTCCGCACCCCCTCCACCCCCCGTGGCTACCCCCCTCCCAAACTTTACTGGAGCCCACCCGCTACCGGGGCGGGGGGGGGGGGACCCCGCAGACCCGGGTCCGGGGGCAACCCCCCAGCCCCGACCTCACCCACTCGGGGGGGCCGCATGTGGCTCCGTCCCCAGGCTCTAAGATGGGCGTTCAGCCGTGAGTCCGTGCCCCTCACCTCACCCCCCGTACCGGGGTCTCAGTCTGCGCGGGTCAACCAGGGTGCCGTGAGTCAGCTCGTCCCGTACCCCCCCAGGGGATCCCTTGAGTCCAGAGTCCCCAATCTCCAATTTCCATATCAGGTGCCGGGGGAGTCCAGGTGTTTGTTCACTCTTCTGGACCTCCCGGGCCACGCCGGCGAGGTCCCAACGATGCTGCCGCTGAAAGAGTCTCTGCTGGGACGTCAGGGCCCGTCGGTCGGGCCGGGGGGCTTTCCAGAATCCAATTCGGCACCACTACATGCGGGAGGCCCGCTGCCTGCACAAATCGCAGAACTTCATTAGGCCAGCGTAAGATGTGCCACTGATTGTCCACCTCGCGGAACTTCATTGGGCCAGCGTAAGATGTGCCACTGATTGTCCACCTTGGCCTGGAGGCTGAAGGGAACCCCCATTTATATGGTATGCGCTTCTCCTGCAACAGGCTTGTGAGGGGTTTTAAAGCTCTGCGGGCCTCCAGTGTCAGCGAGGAGAGGTCTTGATAGAGTGAGATTTGTGCGTCGCCATATTGAACAACACGTTGAGATCTGGCGGCTCGCATAATGGCCTCCTTTAGTGGGAAAGACTGTAGGCAGCAGATGAGGTCCCTAGGGAGACCATCTCTCCGCGGGGCTCGGAGTGCCCTGTGCGCTCTCTCGAAGCCAAACTCCATCGGTGCCTCCTCTCCCAGAATGTGATGGAAGAGCCCCGTGAGGAGCTCCCTGGGTGATTCCCCCTCCGACTCCGGCATGCCTCGCACGCGGATGTTATTGCGATGGCCTCTGTTATCGAGGTCTTCCACCTGGCGTCGGAGTTCCAAAAGCATGTTCCCTTGCCGAGAAGCCGCCAGTTCTGCTGATTGTAGGCGGTGAGTGGTTTGTAGGCGATCTTCCTCTAGGCTGTCGACCCTCTGCTTCAGCACTGCTAGGTCCCTCCTCACTGCCGTGACCTCCTCTCGTATTGCCGCCCGGAGTTCCGCCACCATCGCTGCCTTATCACTGCGTGTCAACATATTCGCTGAGATTGCTGTCAGGTCAGCCGACATTTGGCTCAATGTATCCCCACCTGGGGAACCTCTGGGGGAGCCAGCTCTGTCACTCTGCCATCTTGTCCGTTTCCCGCGCTCCGCCAAGAATCTGCGGGGTGGCGAGGTATTCGTCCATGGGTCCCGTGGTATAATGTGTCGGGGCATGGGATGGCCTCGGGGTCACCCCTCGCTTAGTTTTCCCCATAAGTGCAATGATTTTGCTTCGTTAACAGGGCGCTTAGCGAGTTGGGGCCTAGGAGCACTCGTCAACTGCGTCCTACTCCATGTACAGTTCGGCCACGCCCCCCGGGACTGTGGTTTTTGTACATGGTTACCTAGATATATTAAAAAAAACATTTTTTTTTTATTTTTTTTTAAAAAGGAAGTACCTAGAAAGGTTACACAGTTTGAATCTAGACAGGTGTTAAGCTGGTAAAATCAGAGGGGTTTCATAAAACTCTTCTGAGGCACTGGGGTGAATTCAGAGGAGCTGCCAAAGGTGGGTTATATTGTCATGAAAGTTCGAATGTCATCACATTTGTCATGTTTTTTAATGTTTTATTATATTTAATGAAACTTAATATTGGTTTTTTTATTTTTAGATTTTTTTAACTATTGATTGGGAGTGCAGTTAATATTTTTTTTTGTACGTGTTGGGTCAGAATCTACTTTTATCACACCAACTGCTGCTCAACCTTATGAACATTGTCTGTTACTGCAGCTTCACACAGAGTAATCACAGCATTGCACTGTGTGCTCTTCACTCAGTAGATGAGGGAGGGAAGTTACACCCTAAGCAACTCAAACAGAAACTAAAGGTTATGCATTTTTATAAGGAGTAGAAAGCCACAGCTCTGATAGTGAAAGTGTTCTGGTTAAACAGCCTCCAGAGCACTCCTGCAAGCAGGGCTGCCTGCACATTTGTGCAATGTAGAAGGTTAGATTCAAAATAATGAAATGTTGCAGTTAGATGTAGAAGGGTACAGACTAGGAACAAATATACATATGACATAATGTTAGGATCATTTTATATGCTGAGGAGGGCTTCAAGGGAGAGAACAGATAAATACACACAGACATGGATGTCTGCTTTTGCAATGAAGTGCACACACACAGTGTGTGAACCTGTAGCAGGAGAGAAGTTAGAGCAACATTTGGTCTGTTAAAAGTAGAATTTTAGAGGCGGAGCCTAACCGCCGAGCTGGAAGGACGTGTTGAACACCAGCTCCTGCCTGAACGCAACAAAAAGAAGGGTAAATACCCCAAAAATCGGTGCGTCCACCAGCTGGAGGGTATGAGACAGAGTGGGGACACCCAGGAGCACAAAATGATACCAAACCCGAGTACCCCACAGCCCGGAAACCCACAAAAAGCGCCTGAGGCCTACCAGCGACTGAGCCGGGGAGAGGCGGCCGCTCTCCTCGAAGACACAGCCGCGCATAGAACCCTCGGCGCACCCACCTCTCTCCACCCCCCCCCCCAGGACCGGCGGGGGTCATCCCGGTCCACACTAGACACCAGGGCTGCCAACTGACACAGCCTACCAAGCCTGTGCCAATACCTCACAGAGACAGCTCCTCGCATGGCGAGTCCAAGATGGCAGCTGGCGGCAAGAGGCACACGGCAAGCACACAAGCGAAGTTGGCGAACATAGTACCAATAAAACCTACTGGAGGCCCACAGGAACCTCTTGAAAAACGGCTAGATGAGCTCTTTCGTGCCTTCTGGCTGAAGCTCGAACACAGACAAGCTCTGACCGCAGAGAAAAGCAGAGAAGATGGAGCACAGAGGCTCCAGCCCTGCACAGCTATGCTCTCCACAGCCTGCTCAGCGCATCCTGGGAGGAAAGCCCGCCAAACCACAGCCCGTCCACGTCCTGTGAAACGCAGTACCTGCTCGCCTAAACAGAAAACTAAACGGAGGACACCCTGGATACAAGCTACACGCCACCGGCGGGAACAACCTTGCCCTCAAACCAAGCATACTGCCAGCTGGGACACAGCTCGCGGAACCAAGAGGGACCAAAGAGCTGGGAACTACACAGGTGCCCTCGCAGAGGTCTGGGGCCAATGGGGTAGAATGATACAGCGCGACACCTCACCGACACCCGCACAATGCATACCCCGGACCACCACGAAACTCCCACATGGACCGAAGCCGGTCTCACCCAAGCCCTCACTCAAGCCTCCACCAACGCCAAGCACAAAAGCTACGAAGAGCCCTCTCCCAAACCCACGCAGAGTGTCAAAGATACTCGGAGCTCCGACAAGCGGATGGGGGAGACCGGGGCAGAAGCCCCCTTTTACACACTATAAATGGTTACCGGGACTGTTTCTGACTGGCGTGGGCTGAATGGAGAGCAATTCACAACCTACAACATCTCGGCACCAGGACATTGGCACCATCCTTCTCTTGACCTCGAAGACCTCGTAAGAGGGACATGTTTATTCCCCCCTTTTCTTTTTTTTTTTGTGTGTGTTTTTTGCAGTTTCACTCTTGGGTTATTTCAATGGCTCCTATGACGAACAAAATGAGAAGTAGTAGTTCTTCTGTTTCACATGCCTATCTAACCACCGTCATGCCTGAAAGAATATGCACAGAGATAGCATGTTTAGCCTGTATAGCATTATTACACACCTATATGCATACAACATCTTTAAACCCCAGCACAGCTCCATATGTTACACAATCTATTGTTGCCTACGCTAACAGAAAACCAGCACGCTACTCATCTAGCTATTAACTTAATCTAAACTACAAACACTAAATCCAAACACTACAAACACTAAACTACAAACACATTTCAATCTTTACCTTCAATCGTCACTCACATGTCTAGCAAGTACATACAGTTAGACATGCAATTCCAGCTAGTACTGGACATGATTATTTTGTCTAGCATGTTTCCTGATACGCCTGTTTGTAATATGCTATTACTCGTGTACTAAAAACAAAAAAAGTGCAGCATACCACGATGACGCTAAAAGACACATTGTTACCCTATCTCTAAAGCTATGTGATAATGCTGAAATGTATATTTAACACTGCACTGAAAATAAAAATAAAGAATAAAAAAAAAAAAAAAAAAATAGAATTTTACCCAACATGGTTGTTGAGCCACGTAAAAAAAATTAATTTTCTCCAAAAAAAATAAATCAATATCACTGTACATCATTTAAAAATATAATTACGTTTGAGAATGTGATGACAGTTGTCCTTTAAGCCCCAGATAATTTTTAAGCCTAGAGACTCCCCTGGAATGATTGGTTGTTTGGCACTAAATCACAAAGCTCACATATAAGCTAGAGAGTTAATTACTTTACAAGCTTCTTTTTTTTGTGTGCTGACTGCTTTGTACATTGCTCTCTGCATCTTAATACGGTCATCTCAAACTTGTGTCTTTTTCTGTATAAACTGCAACTTCTATCTAATGAATGTCCTTTAGTGTATGGCTTTGAGTTTTAATTTGTTCTTATGTAATACTCAGTGCACGGATTCAGATGGGCCAGCTGTGAACAGGGCCAGAGCATGGTGTGACATGATGGATATTCCTTATTTCAGGTGAGATATCATAAGCCCAGTTGGTTGTTACTGTTAGGCATCCTAGTTTTCTGCTTAGATGGTATAAAGATATAACACCCCATTCACCATAGCAGCATGCTGTAGTGAATATGGTGCCAGAGCAGTCTTGGTGCCTCTCATTTTATGGAGTCAAGTCATTTTAGAACAGTTTGACTTCTTACATGGAGTACGCCAGACACCGCTCGCAGATTTTATTTCCTATGGAGAGAAGGATTCAGAAAAGAGAGGAGGTAAAACAGAATGTTTATTTTTCTTCTCCTCCAGTGCAAAGTGCGTCCTGACTGGATGTTAGTAGTTTAATGTGATTCTGTTATAACAAAATAACTTCCCTTGCCTCAAATTGCATATAATGGGGCAGAGCTTGCTACAACACTGCACCAGACGCCATTTCTAGTAACTCCCGACAAACTTTTATAATCTGGGCGATATCAGCGAAACTGGCACCCATCCAGCCTTGCAAACCACACAACCAGAACCAGCACGGCAAGCTGCGTCGATAGATGCCATTCTTTCAAGCCCAAAAGTTGGCCCAAGCGGGAGTCATTCCCAACCCAGAGTAGGGATGACCAGAGACCCCTCTGAACACAAGGGCAACACAGCCACAACAGCTTAAATCCTCTGATGACTCCAGCCACCAAGGGAGATCTAAAACTCCTGCTAGCCGACATCCACAAGCTCTTAGCAGCCAATTCGGCCCTCCTCAAGACAGAAGTGCAAGCGGTCACTGACCGATTGAAAGCCATGGAGGAAGACGTGGTGGACATTAAATCTCACCTAACATCACTTGATGAAAAGGTAAAACATATACAGCAACACCAGAAACTCATGGCACTCAAAATGGCAATCATAGAGGCAAAGGCACACACACACTAAAATTAGGGGAATCCCCACCTCCAACTCGGCAGAGGAGTTGCCGCACTTCATGAGGTGTCTTCTGACCACTATACTCCCCCACGCAGCTGCAAGGAAAATCGCAATTGATAGAATCTATCACCTCCTGAACTACACACGCCTGAAGTCCCCTGCAGCCCGAAATGTAATTCTACGTTGTGTTACAGTCCAAGACAAGCTCCATATCATGGCTGAGCTTAATGGCCAAACACCCAGACCCAGAACTCACCTTTTATCAGGACTTGTCAAGGGCCACTCTACTACGGTGCAAATCGTACGGCCCGGCCACCACACCACTACGCATAGCAGGCGTAGCCTACAGGTGGGGAACAGGAGGCACCTTGGCAGTTACCCACTCAGGGACAACACACGTCCTCACCTCAATGGATGAAGCCACTATCTTTCTGGAAATCCTTGGCTTGTCGGATGAGACCACACCGAGGCCTGCGAAGAATCATGGAGATTCCATGAACACTTAGATTAACCTCGGTCTGACTGTGTCGGACTACTTCCCAATAATTTACCACACCAAATTAGATGTTATCTTTTATTGTTTTCATTTTTTATGTGTTTTCCCTTTTTAATCACTCCCGTATACTGAGGTTTCAGTTCTTAGGGCGCATAACTCAGACCAACATCCAGACACACACCTAGGCAACCATACGGGTACAAGACCCCACGACCTCGACTATTTTGAGGACACCCCGACAGGCTCCTATCTCTCACACCCCCCCGCATCCTCCTTGGTTAGGGGTTCTCACCCTCAATGCAGAGGCAGAGAAGGGCATTCCAAACACCAGAATTGCCAACAAACCCGTCACACCTGACACGAACGCAATGTCAACGATCCCTGCTTACACTAGACACAGCGTGACTCAGACATGACCATAGACACACTAAACAAAATCAATGCCCTCACGAGAGCAGACTACCAGCCTGACGCCCTGCTGATAAAGGACACCACAGTGTCCTACAACTACCCGCCTGCCCAGCATTCGCTCCACCACAACTAGCTTGTTACTTAGTAGATACTAAATTCCATCACACAGGCTACATACCTGCACATGCAAACTATAGATAAACCCAGACCAAGATTCCTCGCACTTGACCAGAACCTCTCGGCTCCGCTGGGCCTACTCCACTAGGTAGATGTGACCAACTAAACTGTTTACTGTTTCTGTTTTGTCTTATTAAAAAATGTCTTTCTGTGCCATGCTAATGTTACACCACGTATACTACATCAATGCTTGATAAATCTGATATGCCAGCACATGCTTGTTTGAAAACATTTTGCACTTCAAAATAAAGCATTAAAAAAAATAATAAATTCAATACGCCATATATCACAAATATACATGGTGTATTCAATGTAAAATATTAACATATACTCACCTTGCTTTCTCTACTGTTTTCAGCGCTGCCATCTTCTGAATTTTGTCGGTGTTACTCTTCTTGTAACACTCGCCTCTGGTCCTTGTCCTCTCCTCCTATGGTCTTCTTTCATTTGCCCTGCTCTCGAAATATTTCCCTAATCAGGGGATACCTCCTCAATGACACTTATTCGCTGCCTTCATTGCCAGCATGCCAGCACTGGCAGTGTTGTCTAGAGAGTTTCCATAGCAATCGCAGCACATACACTAATGCATCTAAGTGTGAGTGACCTATTTTTAATAGATAGTATCAATCTGTACATTTGCTAGAATATCTGCCAACACAATGTATAGATAGAATTTAATGCCCTTTCTGAGGAGCATTACTAGTTTGGTGCATGATTAGTGTCCTTTAACCTTTAATTTGCATATAGAAGGGTATTGCATGAAAGAATAATGCCATCAGTAAGTGATTTCCATAAAAAAGTGACTAATATTAAAATAAAAGACAATATATTCAACGGTGAAATGAAAATAGGAACTAAAGCTATCCAAATTATATTTATATTTTACTGCTCAGTGTAGCTTCCGTCACTAGTGTATATTGTTCATATCTGAATATTAAATGATATGATGCCTCTTCTCTGATATCCCTGTACCTAGGCTCAGCCCACAGCTAGAGACAGATGTCATGTTGGATGAAGTTAGTGACGAAGTGTTGGTTAACATGCTTTGGGAAACACAAATATACATCTTCCAGCAGAGGGACGTCTGGCACAAACTGGCAAAGATATTACTTGAACCCTGAGCCCTGTTCCCCCGACGTGGACTCAATATGAAAGATGAATGAAGATCCTCAAGAACTTTCCATCCCACAATGTGCATGTCTTTGAAGGTTCATATTCTGCTCTTAAATACTTTAAACTCAATCTACTCTCAAATGGTTATTTCTGTGACTCAGGACCATTCTCCTGCTTTATCCAAGAGCTCTAATGATCCATGAGAAGTTGTGACTTTGAAACAAGTATTCCATTGAATAGCCCTGAATACTTTCTTAGTGTTTCTAATCATTGTGTGAGAAACAGACTTACTCGTTGTCCCCTCATTATTGATGCCCAGTACATCATATGGTGGTTTGATGTAAATATCTTGCAGCTATATAAAATTTATAAATTACATAGCTAAAACCTTTTATCAGTGGTTTAACTGCAAATTAATTCATAGGATGAACGCCCAACATTTGCTTTCAGTGTCCCAAAAATTGTGACACAATATAGACCTCAAACCAAGATAAGACACAAAACGTTGTCTTGTACAGGTTAAATGTAGAAAATGAAAACCTCTTGATACAAGTGGAGTTATTTATGTCATGCGTAAGTTAACCTTGCTACAGTCAGTATTTCTGCTTTTTTAGGCTCATTCAAATGCCTTTCATAACTTGAGGATAGTCGCACACATAATACATATTTCACAATGTTTCTGCACTCTCTACCTCCAGGTTTTTAATATTTAATTGTGATCGTTTTCCTTTATGATGTGTTTTTGTATGGCTTGTGTTCGAGAGCACCATTTCTCTTGTGAATTTACACTACATAAAGGATCTGATAAAGGTTCAGTACTTTAACAAGTACATGCTAGACTACTATCCATGGTGTCTAGATGTAAAAGAAACATCGAAGATAGAGGTGTGTCCAAGCACGTACTGCTCAAGATGGGCAGTAATGACATAGCCAACGCATCTGAGACTTTCCGAGGACTGGCACTCCAAGAGTATAATAAACATTAACAGTATTACAGTGCAATTATTTTAATTACACATAGCAGTCAAATCAACTGGAAGCAGAATACACAAATAGCTAATGCAATGTATTAAATAATTTGCACTCCAAATATAAGCACGCAGAACATTCTACTCTAATACTGAAAAGACGTATTGATTAGCATCCTTGAGTTTACATTATTAATCAAGTCTATATACTGTGGAAAATATTTCATATAATTATAAAACTGACTGTTCTATATACCGGTATTCTAATCAGTACGTATAGTAGGCTCACATATTTGTCTGCTATATCTTAAGCATTAATAATGTGTTCCAGTTTTTCATCCTTATGATACAGAATGTTAAATTTAATGAAGATGCGCCATGTTTTGGAAGGTGCATGTTTGTCATCTTCGGATAAAATATGCTTTCAACACAACAATAAAGTAGTGATCTACAAAAATATTGTTGTATGGGTGGTAGTTCGCTCAAAGAGTAGGTGTGTAAGAAGAAACATTCCATAACTCCAAGGTAGTGTAAACAACAAATTGATACGTTTTGACCATGGGGATCATGCAAAGCATGAGGACGTCCAGAATTGTTTCAAGGAGTTAAACACTGTAAAATGCAGGAAGTGCCTCCAGTGGCTGTCAATATAAACATTGCATGGCTATGGGGATTGAGGCGCTGCACCTAGACCACTTCAATGAGATGAAGTGGTCTGGGTGCCATAGTGTCCCTTTAAATTGTTACTCCAGGCACTATGACCACTACAGGGATTTGGAGCGTTCATAGTGCATGGAGTCTGTATG
>OW240924.1:22964744-22980585 GCA_933207985.1 Pelobates cultripes
ATCATATCCCCCCTGTCTCGTCTTTCCTCCAAGCTATACATGTTAAGATCCTTTAAAGGACCACTATAGGCACCCAGACCACTTCAGCTCAATGAAGTGGTCTGGGTGCCAGGTCCATCTAGAGTTAACCCTGCAGCTGTAAACATAGCAGTTTCAGAGAAACTGCTATGTTTACAATAGGGTTAATCCAGCCTCTAGATTTTCACAGTGAGAAGACGTCAGCGTCCATAGGAAAGCATTCAGCCGCATGCACATTCAGCCAATGACGTCCAAAGGAGGAGGAGAGTCCCCAGCGCCGCGTGAGCCCGGCACTGGAGAAAGATGAGTGTTTAATCCCTTCCTCCCCCTTCAGCCCGGCGGGAGGGGGGCCATGAGGGTGGGGGGACCTATTAATACTAAAGTGCCAGGAAAACGAGTTGCTGCTCAGTGCCATCTGTGTCCCAAAATAGCTAATCAGTGCCATCTATGTGCTCAAATGGCTTATTAGTGACACCGGCATGCCCAAATAGCTTACTAGTGCCAGGGGCAGACCCAGAATCTAATCTTGGAAGAGGCACTGTTAGTGGGCTGTAGTAGGGTGATAGGGGCTCTAGTGGGGGACAGGGACTGTAGTAGGATGGTTAGGGGCTATTATGGGCTGTTGTGGAGGGTATGGGTTGTAATTAGGTGGGGTAGAATATCTAGTGGGGAGATATGGGCTGTGGTACAGGGTTAGGGGATGAGTTGGGGAATGGCTGCAATTGGAGAAAATGGCTGTAGTGTGGGGGATATGAGCTGCAATTGGATAAGAGTCGCTGTAGTGGGGGGTAGGGACTGTGGTAAGAGAATAGGGGTTGTAGTTGGAGGGATATAGGCTGTAGTAGGGGTGATAGGGCCTGTAGTGGGGGATCTGGGCTACATTTGGGGGTAGGTACTATAGTGTGGGATAGGTGCTGCCGTGGAGGTGGGGGTATGGGACTGTAGTAGGGTGCTTAGGGCTGTAGTGGGGGATATAAGATACTTTTGGGAATAGGGGCTGCAGTGGGAATAAGGGGCTGTAGGAGAGTGGTACGGTGCTGTAGTTGGGTTAGGGGCTGCTGTTGGATTAAAGGTGCTTTAGTTTGGGGCTGTAGTAGGGTATGTAGGCTGCAATTTTACAGTAAGGGGCTGTCGTAGGGGGTTAGGGGTTAAAGTAGAGTATTGGGGCTGTAGTGGGGACTAGAGGACTGTAGTAGGGGGTTAGGGGCTGCAGTAAGGTGTAGGGGCTGCAATTGATGGTTAGGGGCTGTAGTAGTAGGTGAAGGACTGTAGTCTAAGGAGGGATGCTATGTTTAACTTGCTATGGCTTTCAGATTTCCTTACAAAAGAGTTGATTTACACTATACTCTATAGGCATTCCATTGTATCATTCTCCTGTCATTCCATAGACAAGAGCTATAATCCCAGTTACTTTTAATGTTACAATCCGCTGCTGTACTTTGGGAACACCTGTGGCAAAGGTTAATTTGATATGTAGTACAGATTTGCCTGCAAATGAGTTTATATTCTACTTCTCATTAAACTCTATGGGCATTCTCTTTAGTCATTCACCATTGTCATTCTATAGAAAACAATGATAATCCCACTTAATCTCAATTTCAAAAATTGACAATGAACTCGTAGAGTATGCCTGCAAAAGATTTACTTGATATGTTTCACAGTTCAGATTCAGAGTCACATATTGCTTCCCATTATACTCTGTGGGCATTCTATTGTATCATTTCCATGTCATTCCATAGAAAAGAGCAATAATCCCAGTTACGTTTAATTTTATAATCTACTGCTGTACTTGGGGAACACGTGTGGTAAAGCTTAATTTTCTATGTAACAGATTTCCCGGCAAATAAGTTTATATTTTACCTCCCATTATACTCTATGGGCATTCTCTTTAGTCATTCACCCTTGTCATTCCATAGAAAACAATGATAATCCCACCTAATCTCAATGTCAAAAATTGACAATGAACTCGTAGAGTATGCCTGCAAAAGATTTACTTGATATGTTTCACAGTTCAGATTCAGAGTCACATATTGCTTCCCATTATACTGGAGAGTATTTAAGCAAAAGATTTATTTCATATGTCTAATAATTTTGTCTCTAATTGAAATATTTTGTTTCCATTAATCTCTATGGGCATTCCTTTTACTTCCATTATTGTCTATGGGCATTCCATTGCCTTGTTAAAGTCTATGGGCATTCCAATCTGTCATTTCTATAAGTATGTTACCCCCAGAAGGGTTATTCTTCTGTGCCATAAAGCTAGTTAAAAAAGACTGGAGAGGGGGGGATTGTAATAAAAAATAGGAATGGAAGATATGCAATTCATTTTTAATTTCAACACAATGATCTCCCATGGTCTGAATCAAGACTTTGAGCTATGCCACTTTATGAATTAAACTTCTTATAAATAGCAAATAGTATATCATTTCTATATCATTTCTATTTTCTCTTTTGCTTTCTCCACTGCCTTAATGGAAATAATATTATTTCCTATTGATTTCTAACCATGTAATTTGTCTTAAATATATGTTTTTAAGAAAGGCATATAATCTTATGGATTTTAAAGGATCACTATAGGGTGAGGAACACAAACATTTATTCATGACCCTATAGTGTTAAAACCACCATCTAGCCCCCCTGGGCCCCCAAATGTCCCGAAAAATATAGCACCATCTTACTGTATTCAAGCCAGAAGCTGTAGCTCTGCATGCTGTTTGCCTAAAAAAAAAAAAAACAAGCAGTCTGCTGACATCATCAGAAGTAGTAGCCTGATCCAATCACAGTGCTTCCCCATAGGATTGGCTGAGACTGACAAGGAGGCAGATCAGGGGCAGAGCCAGCAGGATTCAAAAACTGCCCTGGCCAATCAGCATCTCCTCATAGAGATGAATTGATCAATGAATATCTATGAGGAAAGTTCAGTGTCTGCATACAGAGGGAGGAGATACTGAATGTTTGGATGCATTTTAGGCAGCCATGACCCAGGAAGGATCTCTAACAGCTATCTGAGGAGTGGCCAGTGAATCTATCATTAGGCTGTAATCTAAATGTTTACAGCAAAAAGCCTGAAGGTAATGATTCTGTAACCGAGTAAACTTGCAGAAGCCAGAGAGATGGATGCAGGTTTTCAGGAAGAGATCTTTATTAACATACCGATCGGGCCTCAGATGAACTAACGTTCCAAAACAGGTCTGAGGGACGAAAACATGGAGTACATGCTTTTTATAGAACTATAACTCCTCCCATTAATAGCTCCACCCGCACATGCCCTTAACCAATCAGTGGACAGGATTTGGATTTCCTCATATGGGCAGACCACATGGCTCATCCAAAACAAAGGAGAAAGGAGTGTTATTTCAGTTCCTGCATTCCTGCACATGCTCAGTACATTGATGACAGTATCTTAGCTACATGTAACTAACTAACTGATACAACATACACATATGCCACATGGAAATCTCGGCCTACTAAACTTACGTTTCACCGAAATTCCATCACATTCCCCCCTTTGATGCTTCTGATACAAAATTATTCCAAATGCATCACCAATCATAGTTTACCAACACCTCTCAAGTAGCCATGGACCAGAACAGATGTAAACATCTGTAAGCATCTTAGCATCATCACAAACTCCTTCAGCATTCCCCATCCGGAATATGTTCTCTTTGGGCTAGGGATTCATATCTATAGACAGCCATTACATGAGCAGCTGTCTTTCTTTCTATAGTACTTTCTATGATACTATGTATAGATCTGACCACTAATGGAATTAGGCAGGGCAGAAAGAGACATAAGAATATAATAAATACTACTCCTCCTACTAACGCCTTAATCCCTCCAAGATGCTCATACTAACTTCCAAACCAACTACTAGGATTATACCCATTCCAGACCTGAGTAGGTACATTTAACCATGTGGCTTGTAAGTTCAGCCACTGCCCGCCTTTCATCATCTATGTGCAAACAACAGTGGCTGAGATTAAGCTTTACGCATACACCTCCCTCTACTGCTGATAGGTAGTCCAGAGCTAATCTATTTTGATATATGGCTGATCTCATCCGAGTATTTTGCTTAGCTAGAAGATTAAGTGCTTGAGCTGTCTCATTAGTGATAATCTCAACCACCGCCTGTAGTCTTATAATACGGTTGAGCATATATAGTGGGGTTCTATATCCATAGGTACCATCTTCTGCCCAAGTAGCAGATCCATAATAATTAATGCGTTGGGGAGGCCACTCATCATCTTCCCAGCTACCTATATTCAAGGATGCTCGCTTCTTTTTATGATTTACATCATAAACCTTAACTCCCAAGGTCTCTCCTGTCTCAATTGGCAACAAGAAGAAGGATGGTTTGAGCATACCTAATACACATGCCCCTTCCCAATCTTGTGGTAACTCTGAATATGCTTTCTAACCACAGATCCAATATAAATTCGCTGGGGCTTTCCAATTGGATGTAGCAGATAAGTCAAACCATACCTCTTTTATTTATTTTTTTATTTATTTATTTTTTCAGCTTGACAAGAGTGGCACTATACCATTCCCAACATGGCTCGTGCAAAAGCCCATTAATTTGTAACACAGATAAACACTGTCAGACATATGAGAAGCATACCGCTTTTAAATGGGTGTAATTGGTAAACGGATTAGTAGGCTCTGAGATATTTGAAGCTGACCACCAAGTAGTATCTTTAGTATCGGCATTATAGGCTTTCTGTCCTAGACATATTAACGCGCTAACAGGTGTGGTATACAATGTCCCTTTCCTGGCTAAACATACATGTTGGAGGTTTTTAACCGCCACTCTGATTCCCCTCTAGTACTTACTTGATGATCAGACTGAGAAAGTATTTGTTGTTCATCTGTCTCAGAACCAGTACCATACTTCCTTTGCCTCCCATGGCCACTGGTCTCCCATATTAGTACCTCCACATACAAAGCAATTAGTTACATTAAGACTACCCCCAATACTCTTAGCCAAATCAATAAATAGGTTCTTAACATTATGGGGAATTGTATCCTCAACACTCATCTCCTCATAAAAGGAATGAAAAACCTGATGAGTTTGAGTTGCTATAGTCTCAGTTTCAAGTCCTACATATATTATGGTCCCTGGGTCTACTCCTGTGCCATATATTTGGAACCCAAATAGATTTCGAAATTTATCAATAAAATGTTGTGGATTAGAGATGGTCATAAGGACAGGATTACATTACATAGACTTACAGTGTGGTGTAGTGGGCAACCTTTGGATAATCATATCTTGATCCACTGTTTTTCCCCAGGTCACCCACCCTACACAAGACCAATATGGACAAAAATTAAAATCCCTATTTGGGCAATCAGGATCTGTAGATCTCTTACTGGGACATAAATATTTATCATTAAACCCATAAGTTTGTTCCCATTTAAGATTACCACATACATTGCAAGGTTTTCCACTACCAGAGATCGCCTTACATGCATCAAATAGTAGAATGCCCATAGAATGTATGGTATTTATCACAGTCCTATTTATCAAGGTCCCCTGGGAGTTACTGTTCCGAATTACAAACCAAATTGTACAGGGTTGGAATTGGGGATCAAAATTTTTAGGCTCTCCTGATATTGGTTTGCAAACACTGTAATCTATATCTAAATATCTACACTTAGATACAGATCCCCTACACTCATACTGTGAGTGCAAAATGTATGTCCTCTGTATGTCCTCACCTTTACCTTCCTGAAAAATCACAAAAATGCCTAAACACATAATGTAACATATTATTTCAGAAGTCCTCATTTCTACTCTTCGACCGTGCGACGGCACCTCAGCTTCCCGATTGTAAGGGCTGCAAGGATTGTCGTTCTTCTGATCCTCACTTTTCTTCACAGAGGTCCCTTCGAGACACTCTGGCTATGACACATGGGTAGGTGGTCAGGCTTTATTATGGCCGTCAAAACACCTACTTGCTGATATCTGTTGTGACTTTCAACTAAGATGTCCCAATATCTCCTCATATTATTTCTCACTCCGACTGAGCTACCAGCTTTAACCGGATCTTGCAAGGATTTTCAGAATCTGGAATAGCTTGCCAAGAATCTGCTGCTGGTTTAACCCTAGAATGATGAATCCACGGAGTCACTTCTGCCACCTTTACAGCTGTTGGAGTAGATAAAAGAACAACATAAGACCCCCCCACTTTGGACCTAATGGAACAATATTCCATTCTTTTATCCAAACTTTATCTCCCAATTGATAGGAATGAACAGGTGGATATATGTTCACACGTAACCTATCTTGCACCCATTTCTGTACTTCCTCCATAGTTTTACCCAACTCTACAACCTGCTGCCGAGTAATTCCTTCACCCAACTGATTCAAGTCCCCCCTTAGATTACTGAGTATGGGAGGTGGACGCCCATACACGATTTTAAAGGGAGACAGACCCATTCTTCTGGTAGGAGTACTACGTATCCACAACAGAGCTATTGGCAAAAGGACATTCCACTTGAGCTGAGTTTCCTGACACATTTTAGCCAATTGGGTTTTTATTGTTCTGTTCATCCTTTCCACCTTTCCAGAACTCCGAGGTCTATATGCTGCATGAAGTTTCCACTTAATACCAAGCACATGAGTCAATTGTTGTAAACACTGATGGATAAAGGCTGGACCATTGTCTGATCCGATAGAACACAGAAGTCCATATCTGGGTATAACTTCTCGCAACAGAAAACGTACAACTTCTCCTGCTTTTTCTGTACGAGTTGGACAAGCTTCTACCCAACCTGAGTAGGTACACACAGCTACCAACAAGTAATGATATCCTCCAGATGTAGGCATTACAGTAAAGTCTATTTGCAAATCTGACATTGGGAGTCCTCTCATATATTGAACTCCAGGGGGTTTGACAGGGCCTTGTCTTGCATTGTTTCGAGCACACAAAACACATCTTCGAACAATAGCTTGAGTAAGATTGGATAATCTTGGTATGTAGAAATGTTTTCTGAGAGATTCTTCCATACTATCTATTCCTGAATGTGTACCATTATGGAAGTTCTGAACAATCTCTATAGCCAGAGATGTCGGCATAACTATTCTTCCATCTTCTAACTGATACCAATTATTCTCCAAGTATTTCCCAGCTTCAGTCTTCAACCACTCCATCTCTTGGGTTGTATATATCGGAGTCCATTGAGACAGCGGTGCCGGCACAAGGGCAGCAACATACCCCACATTTTCCTCATGCCCGGATTCATCGGCATGTTTTGCTGCACTATTGGCCATGCGATTTCCTTTTACTACATCACTATCACCTTTCAGATGTGTCCTGCAATGTATAATACTGACTTCCTTCGCTTCCCATACTGCCTCTAACAGTTGGAGTATTTCTGCTGCATACTTGATTTCTTTGCCTTCTGAATTCAACAATCCCCATTCTTTATACAATGCTCCATGGGCATGGGTGGTTTGAAAAGCGTATTTCAAATATTCACTCTCAACCCTTCAGCTAATTGCAAGGCTCTTGTTAATGCAATCTGTTCCGCCTTCTGTGCTGATGTCCCTTTCGACAGTGGCCGTGCTTCTATCACCTTGTCTATGGTTGTTACCGCATACCCTGCATAACGTATACCTTTCTTCACATAACTACTACCATCTGTGTAATACT
Organism: Pelobates cultripes; assembly: GCA_933207985.1. NCBI lineage: Eukaryota > Metazoa > Chordata > Amphibia > Anura > Pelobatidae > Pelobates > Pelobates cultripes. The sequence continues at coordinate 22,972,415 of OW240924.1, forward strand.
GTATGTCCGTATTCTGGATGGGGAAATCAGGCCTGCTTGAAAACACTTCATCCATTATCTCCAAACAATCATGTTGACTTTCAGTAGCCTGGGGCAGAAGGGAAGCTGGATTCAGATTATTGACCGTTTCGAGGTGTACTCTTGGATTTTCACATAACATAGCTTGATATATGGTAATTCGACTGTTACTAAACCAATGATTTCCTTTGTAATCCAATAGGGTCTGTACTGCATGGGGTACTCGCACATAGAGTTCCTGACCCAATGTGAGCTTGTCAGTTTCTGCTACCAACAGGGCAGCGGCGGCCACTGCTCGCAGACAAGGTGGAAGATCACTGGCCACTGCATCCAACTGTTTGGACATATAAGCTACAGGTCTTTGCCATGATCCCAAATACTGTGTTAATACTCCCACAGCCATTCTTCTTTGCTCATGTACGTACAGATAGAAAGGACGTGTGTGATCTGGTAGACCTAGGGCTGGGGCACTCATAAGTGCTTTCTTAACATCCTCAAATGCCTTCTGTTGTTCAGAGGTCCACAAAAAGGGGTCATATTCTGTGCCTTTCACAGCTTCATATAAATGTTCCGCCAGTATCGCATAATTAGGAATCCATATCCTACAGAATCCTGCTGCTCCTAAGAATTTTCGCACTTGTCTTCTATTCTTAGGTATAGATATCCGACACACTGCTTCTTTTCTTTCAGGTCCCATTATTCTTTGACCTTCGGAAATATGGAATCCTAAATATTGAACAGTTGACTGGCACAATTGCGCTTTCTTCCTTGATACCTTGTATCCTGCTCTCCATAGAATGTGAAGCAAATCATAAGTTGCTTGTTGGCATATCTCTTTAGTAACAGCCGCTATCAAAAGATCATCCACGTATTGAAGCAATACACATTCTCCTGGGATGGACTTGAAATCTTGCAAATCCTGACTTAATGCAGATCCAAATAGGGTAGGTAAATTCTTTTTTTTTTGACAATCTTTATTTTTGTTTTTTGATGCCGAACAGTGATACGGCAACATATAATGTATAACAATTATAACATGCCTGTGAAACATTAGGTATGCATAACGTCTCATGGAAAACAACTTCAGCAAAACAGTGGTTGTATTTAGTGCTGCGATGTTGTGTTATGTAAGTGGCTAAGTTAGGAGCACTGTCCTTGGCATTAATGTGGCCTCATGTAGCGTACCCTTTCTAAATGATCCCTACACTCGGAGTTAGTGTCATCTGCTATGTTGCTGTCTCGAAAGGCTAGTGCTAGTGTTAGCTGAGTGTGCCCCTGCTCTACTACTTGTTGTAGTCTACAAGCTAGCATGCGGTTAGCTGAGTCTATGCCCGCCTGTCCGTGCTCCTAAAAAATTTTTGTCTTGACTTGGGGCAGTGTGTGAGGAAAGATAGGACCGGCCCGTCTTGTCCCATCAGGCATCTCGGGCTATACCGGCCTGCTCGAGGCAGCTGCGCCCATTAGATGGGTATCTGGCCGGCCGGGCGTGTCTCCGCCCTCATCGCTTCAGTGAGGCATATACGATCCCATGGGGGCCAACCTACCCAGTCAGTCAGAACCTGCGAGGCGTAGGGCCTGGTGTGCTCAGGTACTCTACGGGTACTTGTCTCCGCTAGTGTTGCTTGTCCTGCATGCTCCTCATCTTTGGTGCGTTACAATGGGGCATTCCCTTTGAGTTTGTTCCTGTTAATTATCTTGGGGGCTAGCCTATCTGGTCTCTCGGTCCTCCCTCTTGTTCATTCGGCATGTCGGGGCTCAAGCTCCCCCCGCCCCCCAGTGTGGGTCTTCATAGTTATGCATCTCCCCCATCGCCCCCCACCCCGCCCCTGTGACGCCAGCTGGGTGCTTAGGGTGAGGGAAGGGAAGGTAGACGGGGGGGGGGAGGAGCAGCGCTCCCCCACCCCCCCGGGATGCCCCACGCCCCCCCCCCAGGCCCAGACGATCCCCACCCACCCCCGACCCATCCGGACGCCCGACTCCTCTCCCTGATGTCCCTCCTATCGTCTGGACAGATAGAGTATCCATGGGGTCCAGTAAATTCTTGAACCCTTGAGGTAGTCTGGTCCAGCTCATCTGACGCTTTGAACCTGTAACAGCATCTTCCCATTGGAAAGCAAAGATACACTGACTCTCAGCAGCAATCCGAAGGCAAAAGAAAGAATCCTTAAGGTCTAGAACTGTGAACTAGGTTTCCCCACCAGGTATCAAAACAAGCAGATTATAAGGGTTGGGTACAACTAGGTGTATATTGACTACTGCATCATTAACTGCTCTCAAATGTTGTGCAGGACGATATTCATCTGATCCTGGTTTCTGAACAGGTAATAATGGAGTGTTCCAAGGGGAGGTACAGAATTTTAGGATACCATACTTCACAAACTTATCCAAGTAGATCTGTATGTTCTTCTTGGCCTTCTGAGGTATGTGATACTGGCGTAGGCTCACAGGGTAGGCCCCAAGCTTTAGTTCAATATGTATTGGTGGGATATTATGAGCAAGTCCTGGAGGATTATTCTCTGCCCATACTCCTGGAATGTCAAATAAAGATCCATCACTCTTAGGGTTTACACTTGTCATTATGGAGTAGAAGCGCCATTCTTCTTCCCTTGGCACCGATACCGCCATTATGCCTGGTAATCCATTAAACCTCAGAGACATTGATCCATTAGGTAGAAAAGTTATCTGGGCTTGAAGCTTCGATAATAGATCTCGTCCTAGAAGTTGAATCGGACACTCTGGCATTTACAGGAACTGGTGCTTCACCAAATGGCCTCCCAGAATGCAAGTGCGACTTTTAAAAACTGGTCTAGCTGCGCTTCTCCAAGTAGCTCCTATCACAGTTATTGTTTTTCCTGAAGGCGGAGCCACTAGTTTAGTCACCACGGTGACCAGTGTCAATCATGAAAGAACTTCTCTTTCCCCCTATTGCTACATCGACCATAGGCTCCGCTCGGCCAAGAGGGATGGAGCCCGGTCGGTATCAATAGTCTTCCATGATAGTGTCAGCCAGACCCACAAAATCTCTATCCTCTCTATCTCTTGGTCTCTGAGTAGGTGGATAATATCTATCTCCTTGAACACTCCCTCTACTATTCCTACCGTTCCCTCCAAAACTTCCTCTTCCTCTATAACTATCACTATAACCTCCCCGTACTCTTCTCTCTCCTTGTCTATTATTTTCATAATGCTCTCTCTGTGGACACTCATTCTTCGAATGTCCTTCCTCTCTACAAAACGCACATTGATTCCTACTTAAAGGTCCCTTACTCAGCCTATTCTCGACTCCTTTATTCACCTCCTTTAACTGTCTTTCTACACTTGTGATAGCTACGGCTAGCATATCTGCCTTCTTCCTCATTTTACGTTCTTCCTCCCGCTTTATCTCAGTTTCCCTATTCATATATACTTTATTTGCGATCTCCATTAGCTGTGATATGGACATCCCTACAAATCCCTCTAACTTTTGCAATTTTCTTTTAATATCACCTTGGGCCTGGCTGACAAATGCTGAGTTAATCATTTGAGAATTCTCAGGGGCCTCTGGATTAAGAGGAGTATACAATCTATATGACTCCAATAATCTTTCATAAAAGGCACTAGGTGACTCATTAACCTTTTGAAACACCTCAGCCGTCTTTGACATATTGATTGCCTTCTTCCCTCCTGCCTTCATGCCAGCAATAATGGCTTCCCGATAAGCCCTTAATTGGGGCATGTCAGCACCATTCACATTCCAATTTGGGTCAACATTTGGATAATTGGCTGCAGCCCATGCAGCTGGATTGGCCTGATTTTGAGTACGGGCCGTTTCCTCAAGCGCTTTAATAGCCGCTTGATTAATCCGGGTCCTTTCCTCACAATTAAATAAAGTTAATAATAATTGCTGGCAATCGGCGCAGGTGGGATTGTGTGTTTGTATAATAGAGGTAACCAAATCTGTCATGACTTGAGGTTTGTCGGTATATGAAGAGTTAGGAGTCTTCCAATTGAATAGATCAGTTGTGGTGAAGGGGACATAGACAAACACTGGATCTGCCCGTTGTATTTGGCCATTTTCATCAACTTGTGTTGGGCCCGGTGTAAGTCGGTAATGTCGGGGTTGAAGGGTACCAGTCATCTGTCGGTTTAATATAGGACTTTGGTGAGGCTGTTTTATAGTAAGTTCCGGTCTAGGGGTAGTAAGGTAAGGAGAATGAGGCGGGTTAACTTTACCGGGCGGAAGTTCAGTCAACAGGATGTTGTGGGCCGGGCTGGGAGGAGCCTGACCAGGAACCAGAAGTGACGTTAATTCCGGATGTGACGGAACGCTGGCACTCCGACTGAGTACCTCCGCCAATCGATGCTCCTAGTGCTCGCTGAGGACTCCAAGCACTCCAACCGACACCATCAGCACTGCAGACCCCACTTCCAGCGATGCAACTGCGCCGGGGTCTCTGCTGTTTCCACCCACCCTGGACCCAAGGCCAGGATCCAGCTTCCAGTGGGTGAACCTCTCCTACTCCAGAGAGCAGGAACAGGAACAAATCAAGCTATTACAAGAGCTTCCTCTGGGGAGTAAGTGATTATAGCAATCCCCAGAGTGTAGGTATCCCTTCCCCCAAACATGAGCCAAGGCTTAATGCTGGAACAAGACTGATTTCCTGGCACACAGAACTCACAATTTATGCAACACAAAACTCCTCCTCTGGGCCAGGCTAGATAATTGAGTTTCTACAATACACAAAGCTCAATTATCTGCTGGCCAGAAATAATACAGTTTCATAAAACACACAGGGACCCCAAAACATGCAATAACCCCATAAAAAGTATCCTTGGAACCGGGGGATCTGGGTGAACCACATATCCAAAATTCACCCAGATCCGTTCAGTACTTTGGAAAATACAGTTTAATGCAGATTCTGCAGAACATATAAAGGCTAAATGAAAAACAATCACTTTATAATGTGTCCCCTGCTGTATATTCCAAAACCACTGCACGATGTCTCTGTGCACCAAATACTGGCGAGATGGCACCGTGTTGAAAAGTCCAAACAGTGTCTGTGAGTTAAAATGGCCGCCATCCATTGTTCTCACCATGTGCTTCTGATACAGGAAATGGTGGCCACCCAGTAACCCCACAGTATGTCCCCAGATGGTTCTTAAAAGGGCCAGCAGCAGCACAACACAAATCCATTATGCCCAAATCATGTCTTTAAAGGGCAATACAAACCAGGGGCCATAGTCACAGGGCAAGAGGTGGGCAAGCAGTCCTCTCCAGGCACAAGTGGCGAAGGGCACTTCGTCACACATCTTCCCTTTGGGGGGGGAGACTAAACAGGTACCTGACCTTCTGCCGGTCAGTACCTAGATTAGTCGGGCAGCCAACCCACAAAGAAAAATACACAGAGTAACCCCCCCACAATAAATGGTACTGGCCTGTAGGTTCAAGTTTGTAGTGGGACAGCACAGCACTCTCGGTCTCCCTGGTGCAGCTAGGCAAACTGCTGGTGTTGCTTGGGGGGCAGAGGCCAGCGGCGCTCTGCCCTGCTGCCAGCTCTTCCACTGGGGTAACCCGTGGTAAGTCAGGCTCTGATACAGGGGAAAAGGGGGGGCAGAGGCTAACAGAGCTCTGCCCAGAGGCCAGCTCTTCTGCTGGGAGGGGGTCAGTGGGTATCGGATATATAGAACTAGTGGAGGTAGGTACCGGAAGGGGAGGCCTCAGGGCAAGGGGGAACAAGTGGGCTCTAAACTAGATGAATGAGTGGGCAGGGACAATGGGAAAAGGGGGAATGCCAACACCAGCAGCAGAGGGAGAGTCTAAAATGGGCGGGGTTGCGGCCCTGATGGACAGGCGAGTCCTGGCCACCATGAGGTGACATTGCTCCTCATGGCATACCTTAATCCATTTAGGCAATTCTTCCACAATCTGTTTCCAACAATCAATATATGGAAACTGATCAAAGAACTCAGGCTTACTAGATACAACCGCGTGCACACGTTGCACTAGAGTTAGATCAAGACTACCACGTGGAGGCCATGCGGTCACCAAGATAGGCCACTCTCTACTACATAATGTAGTCAAACGCTTTTGGGATAATTTCACCCCAAAATCACAAACTTTATATCCCTTTGCAAAGTTTTTCAACATACACGACAAGGGATCAACAATCTTTGAGTCAGACGCACCCATACTGGCAACGGAGTGTCTAATACAAAGAAACACAATACCCCAAACACACTTCCAATGATCACACTTGTTTCCCTGGCAACAGCACCACGTGGCACAGTTGCTAGGGCAAACACACACACACGAAAACACGCAGAGAATTCTCGTACATACAGTGATATCACGACGTCTCACTCACAAAGATTTACCAAACACTAGATACTTATCTCTGTAACTATAAATCAAACCCTACAATTATCCACATTATAAATCAACTTTTAACTAACTGACTATATCACATTCTAGTAACCTCATCTTTACAATCAGTGGTTATGGTACGGTTAGCAAGTGATTATAATACAGTTTTAAAGTCACAGATCAGTTAGTAACAGTTATGGTGTTACACATAACATAAGACAATAGTTTTTAGTAATTTTTACACAACATCAGTAGTTATAGTACATGTTAATGGTTATAATACTGTGCGCTATTATACAGTATACACACAATTTACACTCCCACTAGACGGCAAAGCTCAAGCTTTCTAGCAGGACATACAATTCACCAACTACGGTATATTTAACAACATTTATAATAATCCCAACTATTCTAATTGGCCAGCACCTTGAGAACTATCAAACTATTTACACCAGGATTCGGTTAGTCTACGCTGCCCAAGCACCACATATAGCGAACGAGTGGGCGGAATTTACAACAGTACCCATTTAGCCTATCTATTCTATCAATAGTCTAGTGGCTGAATTTACAACCGGGCACACTTAGCCAAGATAGGTTGAGAACTAGCAGACGGAATGTACACCAAGATCTGCTTAGTCTCGCCGGCCTCGCGACTGAAATTTACACCTAGACACGCTAGTCAAGACAGAACACCGGTGTCCGGCATAAACTATTTACACCAAGATTTAGCCTGACCCAAACCACCTATATTAGACGGGCTGACTAAAGAGCCTCTAATTTCCAGAAAAGCAGTGCGCCTTCGCTTCTTCCCTCCAGAGGGAGGGGCCAATCCAATAACCGGTTCCAAATATAAAACCCCTTGTGGGCCTACCGCTCTAACGGTATCAGTCTTACCTCTTCGTTCCTGAACCTGGGCTTACACTCATCGACGGGGCACCCCGGTACTTACTACGTAAAGGCCGATGATCTCCTGGGCGAAGCAGCCCAGTGGCGCCGAGATGAAGGGATGTCCACGCAGACGTTCAGGGGTGCTGCCGCAGAGAACGTTGGTAAAAGTTTTACCGTCTCAAATCTCTGCGCCAGCTTCCGTGCGATTAGGTTCCCGGCCAATGCACCAAAGATGTAACCGAGTAAACTTGCAGAAGCCAGACACGGAGAGATGGATGCAGGTTTTCAGGAAGTAAGACGTCCAGGGGCGGACTGAGCACTCGGGCAAATCGGTCATGGACCGAGGGCCCGAGGCTCTGGGGGGCCCGCCCCTGCTGCAGTGCAGTAATGGCTGAGCTGGGGAGTAAAACAATCTCCCCAGCCAGCCTGCACTCAGTAAGGGGCCCGAGCAGCCTTCCGCGGGCCCCTGCTGCTAAAAATATAATCCCCCGTGCAGGGCACACTGAGGGACAGCTAAGGGGCCTTCCAAAGACCCCACTAGGCTGCCCTCAGTGTGCCTGTCTCACTGAACACAGCCTCACTGAGCTGCCTGTAACTGCTCAGGGCAGCTCCGTGCAGCTTGTTCTGCAGGAAGTGACATCAGCAGTCACAGTGCAGAGTGAGGAGCTGCCCTGAGCAGAGTTACAGGCAGCATGTCAGCATTGTGTGCCCACCTTCAGAAGAGGACCACCAGAGAGGTAAGGTTTGGGAGGGGGGCTTTATTTTTATTTTTTAAATTAAAATGTTTTATTATATAATTTCCCCCACTACTGCCCCATCAGAGCCCATACCCCCCTTACTCCCAGTGCATCCCCTACCTCCCTGCTCCCACTGCATCCCCTACCCCCCTCCCACTGCAACCCCTACCCCCCACTGCATCTTC
>OW240924.1:22982519-22994645 GCA_933207985.1 Pelobates cultripes
AGTCCTTTGACGTTGAGGGAAATGAAGCGGATTTGGAGGTTCCGCGGTGCCATGCTGGTGCGTGGGGGTGGTCACGATCCGGCAGTGGTGCGAGGGGCGCCGGTTAGCTAGGCATCCGTTCGGGGTGCGTTGGGCAGTCGAGTCTGAGTGGGGTCGGCAGGGGTGGTGGAGGGTGGTAGCAGGGGTGGGTTAGTAGGGTCCCGCCCGCGCGGGTCTTTCGGTTCGCCGCTGACGCCCTGCGGGGGCGGTGTGTGAGGGACTGGGCTTATCAAACTGGCCAGTCGAGGTTAGGCGGGGGCCTCGGTTGTCCGTCCCAAGGTCCGCGCGGCAGTCCTCGGGAGTATCGAGGCCGGTGGGAAGGGGTGTACACAAGTGGTGGCCGGTTCCGCCCGCGGCCTGCCCATGGTCCTGTTGCTGTGGCTGAGCCTGGGGTTGGATGGGGGGGATGGGTGGTGTATGAGGGCTTTTGGGTGTGTGTCCCGTCGTGTGGCGGGCGTGTGCATTCTCTTCGTGAGGCGGGTGTATCAAAAATTCTGGGTGGTGTACCCGCCGGATATCGCTATCCCTGTGTGTGTGTGTGTCAGGTGTCCCTTTGTGTGTGGGTCCTGCGTGCGCGTATATCCCTATTTTGGGGTGCGTATGCATGCCATAGGGACGAGTTCTGTCCTATTAAAGCTCTGATTTGCCAGTAGGGTGTGTCCGGAAGGGGCAGTGGAGGGGTGACCTCATGTCGTGGGTGGTGGTGAGATGGCCTGGAGTGTGGGTTGTCTATCGCGGCCTTATCGGCTCTCAAGAGGGCCTGGTTGTGCCTCCGCGGTCTGAGGTTCAGAGTGTGTGTCGTGGTCTGTGGGAGCGGGTAACAGCCGGTTCCTGTGTAAAACATGCATACATTTACAATGCAACATTATAACGTTATAACATTTGAACAAATTGTTAATGCCTTGAGCAGAGGTATCAAAAAAAAAAAGGAAGGGGGGGTCAGAGGGAGCAGTGGTCTGAGCTGGTGCTCTCTATCACATGTAAGAATTGTCCCGTAGGTCCACGGTTTATCCAAAGAGCGGTCGTGTGCGTCTATACCTAGTCTGCGGTTCGGCGTCCGGTCAACTGGTTAGGGGTCGGTCTGCCTTTGATCAGGGTGTGTGTGAGGCCTGGGAGCAGGTGGGGCAGTGTTGTGTGTGGTTGCTGCCGGCTAGTCGTGCTTGATGTGGGCATGCGCTGTGCATGTGATGGTGGTGCTTGTCCCTTGTCCGTGAGTCATGTGTGTGGAGCGTCCCTGGCTCCTTGCCCCGTCGGGCATGTATAGGGCTAGTGGGGCCATGGTATCGGTCATGTGCCTGTTGTCGGGAGGTCGGGGTTGGGGGGGTCAGCGGTTGCTGCCGGTGTATGGTCTCCGTCAGTCAGAGTGCGGGGTGCAGGTCATGCCGGAGGGGCGGGTTTGTCGGTCCCCCGTCGCCCCGTCATTCCCGTCACCCCCCCCTCCCCCCCGGAACTCCCCCCCCATCCCAACTTCTGGGTCCCTGCCCGCCCCGTTGGAGGTTGTCTGTGGGCGATAAGCGCTTCACAGGATGTTTAGGGGATCGTGTGTATGCTGCCCCCTTTAAACCATACTTGCGGTGTGCGGCCCAATGTCCAAGGCATAGAGTCTCATGGTGATGGGGTCCTGTGGTGGTAGGTGCCCGGGAGGGGGGTGCCGGAGAGGAGAGTCTTGTCAGGCGGGGAGGCAATTTCGCCCGTCAGTTGATGCCTTCTCCCGTTCATGTCAATCGGCGTGTCGGGGGGATTGTCTCTGTGCATGTTCCTCGGTGCTGGAAACTTTGGTGTAGCCTGTGATGGTGTGGCCTTGAGGATATGTTCCTGTGGTGCCGCTGGGAGTCCGGGCGATGTCGGGTGTGCTCTGGGGCTGGAGCCGGGGGTAGGCTCGGCGTTGGGGTGTTGTCGCCGAGCTCGCCGGGGCCTGTCCATGCTGGTGCGTCTTCCGCCCTTTGGTTGTGGTCAGGGTCGTTCTGTGCTGTCTGAGTGGTCTAAGTGGTGCTGGTTTCCCCGGATCCGGAGTGAGCGCCTTCTGTGCAGCGATGCAACTGTATAATATGTCTGTGCTTGTCGCTGGCTGTTGGTGGGTCCAGCGGGGCATAGGGGAGCCGGTGAGACAAGGCAAGCTGGGGTGTGAATGGGGTGTAGGGGACGCGGGGTCGGATAGATGTGTCAACGCCACCGTCCCCCCAACCCTCAGGTTCTCCTAACGTGTTGCGCCTGGATTCTGCAGTGCCGTGTTGCGATGGGGACGGTCACCGGTCCTGGCGGGCGGGTTATTGCTCGGTGGTTGTCGTGCTGAGGATTCGGCGTTGGAGTGAGGTGTTTCTGGGATTTGCGGTAAGTTCAGCTGGGTCAGAAGCGCAGGGATTTCTTCCGGTCTTGTGAGGGAGTGGAACCTGCCATCTTTGCGTATAATTATTTTGAAAGGGTGACCCCACACGTAGCGGAGGCCGTGGCTGCTTAGGTGTTGTGTGAGTGGGCGTAGTTCTCTTCGGCGTTTCAAGGTGGTGGGAGCCAGGTCTTGATATAGTTGTACTGGCGCTCCCTCTACCTCGATGGGGGTATCCCTGGCTGCGCGCATTATGCGCTCCTTGATGTGATAGAAGTGGAGGCGCACCACTATGTCCCTGGGTACGGCAGCGTTGGTGCTTGGGGCTCTGAGGGCTCGGTGTGCCCAGTCCATCAGTAGGTCAGCTGTTGTAGCCTCCGGTAGGAGGTGTTGAAATGCCTCCGTGAGGGTGTCATTGAGTAGGTTGGGCGACACCGATTCAGGGACGCCCCTGACCCTGATATTGTTCCTACGTGTTCTATTATTTAGGTCTTCGTTGGTGTCTTCGAGGGAGCGTAATTGATCTCTCAGGTGCAGTATTTCACTGCCATGGGCCTGCACGATCTCCTCTGTGTCCGCCATTTTGGCCTCTGCGGCCTGTGCACGGGCTGACAGGTCTGCCATACCTTCTAGTATGGGGCAAAGACGTTTGTCCAGTTCTTCGGCCACAGATTGTTTGAAGTCAGCCAGGAAGCCCTGCATGTCCCTCCTCGTCAGCGGTGCCTCCGTCCTCTCCGAGGGTGCCTGGCTGCTCATTTCAGAGTCTGAGTCCGACGGGAGGGGCTCCAAAGATGGCGCCCGCTGTTGTTCAGGCTTCTGCCTGAAGATCGGTGCAACGGAGGAGTTGCGGGCTTTCTTCCCTCCGCCCATGGGGAGGGTGAGTGTGGGTATAGGGGGGGGGGTACGTGGGGTGTTTTCGGGGCTCAGGTGCTGCTGATAGCGGTGGTTTCAGGCTAGGCCGCGGCGGAGCTCAGAGTTTATGCGGCCATTCACTCGCGGGGTTAGGCTCCGCCTCGCTGTCTCTTATCTTGATACGGAATGTGCCCAAGTATTGATCTCTGGGCCGCTGCCCTTCTAATGGGTACCCTACTATGTCTTAGCGGTAGGTGGAGTTTTGTGTATGCGAAATGTTTCTCTTCTGCCATAGTAATGGATAAAGGGGTGGTAGGTAGTAAACAGGGGAAACGGAAAACTAAGAACATAAGTATATACAATAACTCTCGTCCTTGAGAGTGTACGTTGGAGTACAATGTGGAGCCCTCGTGCTCCACGTTTGTAATTCCTGTGGGGGGTCGTGCAAAACAATACCGCACCCGAGCCAGATTTGTCATATGTCCACTTTGTTAACTGCATCTTCTAGTGGGCCTGGGAGCCAGAACAACAACTCCATTGTCATCCGCTGTAGATCGGGAAGACATTTTTGCTAAGGGGTCTAAATTGAGTGGGTCGCAGCCTCAGGAACTGTAATATGTTTTTTCTTTTTTTTTTCTTTAACCTTTTAGATGAGTTTAGTGACCTCTTATTAGTTTAAACAACTTTAACTCTAGCATAACGGGATCGTTTGAGTCCACCCCCAACCTATGCAGGACGTACCGACTACGTATGCTGTATGTGCACTGTTGGTATGTGGGTATGCCTTTAAGCGGTATTGATGTACAGTGGGGACCAAGCTAGTACAATGCAACCTTCCGGGGCAATGTTAACCTATATGGTATCATTCCAATTGGGGTACCATCCCATACTCTACCTCAGCAGCAATCCACCCCTGCTGGGAATATCACATTGTGTGCCAAACGCATTATCCTCCCAGCAAAACTAGCAGGAAAGCCAATGCGTCTAGCCCCAAATATTCCCCACAAGCATTACAATAACATTTTACATGGCATAGGTCAGTTCTTATTTCCTTGGCGACTCGCGTCAGCACCGACATGGGTCTATGCGATTAGCATGGCAATAAACCAGGTAGGGCTCAATGGTTTGCGGGGAGTTAGGGAGCCAGTCATTATTGTCGGCCCATTATTATATAATTTTTTTTTATTTTTTTTTTACTTAATGCTAATATTCCTTGCACTGACGCGAGCCCCCATATAAATACCACTATCGAGTGTCGTTGTCTCCCGCTTCCTCCAATACATTAAGGCGAGGGGAAGGCCGGAACGTGGATCTCATAGGTTACAGTTCTAGATAGTGTCCTGAGTAGCTGCCGCACCTTCAGTTAGTCTGTCTTCTCCTCACGACGTAAGGCAGAGTTGCCATTGTGGCTCCAGGCTTAATGTCACTATGTGGGTCGCTTGCGTGGGGATTCTCCCACCATTTTCCATTCGGGGCGGGTCGACATCGGGGAGGTTCTTGCGATCGTTGTCGGATGTCCACTTTCCAGCGTGTTCCAAAGGCCCCATTCTTTCAGCATGGCCATTCCATCTTCCGGGTCCTCTATAGTGCGCAGCTTGTTGTTCCGCCATACCAACAATTTAGTGGGGAAACCCCATCTGTAGGCCTGATCATGGTTTCGCAGAGTCTTAGTTATAGTTGAGAACTCTCTTCGCCTGGCCATAGTTAAAGCTGAGAGGTCGGCATATATGGAGAGAGAGCTATATGGGTCGGGTAGCGTCGGTTTAGCTCTCGCTGCTTTTAAAAGTGCCTCTTTGGCCTTGTAATAATGAAAGCGCACAATAATGTCGTGCGGGACTTCTGCTCCCAACCTAGGTGGCTTAGGTAGACGGTGGGCCCTGTCCACTTCCCACGAGAGTGTAGGGTCGGGGACCAACGCAGCACACAATGCTGTTATATAGGCTATAATTTGGTCTGTAGTGGTGGATTCCGCAACCCCCGAAACCTTACATTATTCCGGCGGGAGCGATCCTCCATGTCCGCCATCTTGTGCCACAGTTTGGTGTTTTCATCTTCCAATTTCTTTAGTTTGTCTGCCATTTCGTTGTGCGCTGAGCACAGGTCCTCCGTCCTCCGTTCCACTTGATCAGTGCGGTCACCCAGATCTTCCAGCTCCTGGTGTATGCCAGATATAGCGGTCTTGAAATCTTCCCTTATTGTGGCTCTTAGATCTGAGAGCATCGTTTTTAGGAAGTCCTTTGTAATTTGGCAGTCTTCTGTGGATTGGTGTGGGGATCCCTCATTGAAGACATCAGGCTCTGGGGACTGAGCTCTGCTGGCGGCGCCATCTTGGGCATGTTTCTGCCGCTCTCTTTTATTTGGGCGGACTGCGTCCGTTAGTTTTGTTTGTTTCGAGGGCGACATGGGGTCACTCCTAAACTGCCCCTCTCGGTTTGGGCTCGATTTGTAAGCTTAAGCGTTGCTTTTGTGGCTCGGGTGAAGCGGAGCTCCTACTCCGTGCGTCCGATCGTGCCGGAAGTTGGACACGCCCCCCCCCCCGAAGAATCTATTTCTTAAATCTCTTACCTGGTACCCACTTTATATTTATGGTAGTTGCAAATTGCATTTTACTAAACCTTTGTGGCATAGTATACAACAGGTACATGACTCAGATAGAAGAACGAGGTTAAACCCTATGTCTGAGCACAAAATGCCCTGATGCAGGTAGTTTGTAACTAAGACATGCTAGCAATCAAAGATTAAAACATTTCCCAGTTTATTTCCAGTGTGATACTGACAAAACCTGAACTTTTGTTGTGCTTTGAGGAATGGATTAGTGATTTTTAGAATATTAAAATACTTTTTCATAGTTTGATTACATTTCCCATTCAACAAACTACTAAAAAAAATCACTCCTAAAGTGCGTATTGTTTCCAGTTAACTACCCATACTTATATTAAAGCAGAAGACTGGATGTCCAAAAGATCACAAGAAGGGCATGTTGGGTATTCCAGGGCTAAACCTAACTGCAAATACCCAACAATGCAATTACTAGCACCTCAGGGGTGGGTAGAATTGGATCTCTTCCTTTGATTGGCTTTTGAGCATCATGTGACTTTTTTTAGAGCAGCGCATAAGGGAATTGTAATTCTAACAGCTTTCATTCCCATTGCAGAGTCATGCTGTGCATCCAGATTAGGAGTTCAATAATACAGATAAGCAAAGCAAGGTATGTAAAAATGAGTGTCGCATCCCCTTAACCGTATCTTTATCTATTATCCTATTATAGTAGTTTGAAGTTTAAAATGAATTGTAAAGAAAGTAATGGTATTTAATTTCCCAAAGGCGTTAAAAGACTAATAGCGGGACAGTGTTGGAGATGCCCTTCTGTTGATTGAAGCCCAACAGGAGGGACTTTTTTCTCCCGAATGGCTAACATGAGATGCTGCTGTGAGAAAACCGGGACCCTGAGCTTCTGCTTATTTTAACCTGGGGCCCTGCTAACTTTAACTAGTGATCCTGCTGATCCTATTAACTCCTTTCCTGTTAGTGGATAAACAACTAATTAGAAATGCTAAATTTAGATTTTAGCTGCTAAATAACAATGTATAAAAAGATGCCTTAAAAAGGCACTGTTATTAAACAAAAGTATGGGTAAACATACAAACACAGATACACACTGTTAGGTACAGAATAAAGAAAGGGAGACGAACAAGGAATATACAAGATATTGATATTACATCATTTTTCATCCCCTAGAAACGTCAGGCTCATATTATGTTATTTAAATAAACAAGAAACTTTCTAAACTGTTGCGTCAAGACTATGTACCGACTTAGTTAAATTAATGCACACGTTAAGATGGTGAATCTCAGTTGGCATATGTGCTTCTGGTTAATCTGTCTCGTTTTTTTGTGATGCCATCAATCATACCAATCTAGCAGGCACAACAAGTCAAACAGTATAGTAATGATTAACAAATATCAGGTAGTTCTGCGCAGTTTACACAGTACCGTTTAAATGACAGGGTATGCTATGTGATTGCATGCTGTATGTACTGAGGAATAATATAGTGCATTTAGTGGATCAATGGAAGCAAGATTAAATGTCAGGCATGTTATGCACTATATGTAAAAAAGAAAAAGAATTATGTTAGATCAGGCTACAGTAGGCTATTAAACAAGCTATGAAAGCCATCAGTCCGTCATGGCAACGCAAAGTGAAAACAGACTAAAGATAACCGTGTGGTTGAACTCGTGGGAAGCGACATGGATAGTTCAAGTGGTGTTCCATGTAGGTGTTGAAACTCACTGCCGGAGGCATCTGCGAGCAGGTCCTGTGGACCGATGAATCCACTTTCAGCCGATACCCCTGCAGGGTAGTGAGGTAACTCGTGCTGGAAGTCTCCCCAGGTGTAGTGTGAGGTGCGGGTATTGGGAGGCTGCCCTCCAGCCCCAGGCCATTGGGAAGGCCAGCACCTGCGGGCCACAGACTCGGGGGCTCTTTGAGGCCGGGTCTTCCACTTTATGGGCGCTCTCGAATGCCCGGTCGGGCTTTCAGCGGTGTGGTCGGTGCCATGGAGCTGTTCTCCGTTTAGCCTTCAGCACAGGATGGCTTTTACTGTGTGAATTGGTTGCGGCTCAGTGTGGTGTGCCTGTGGTGGTGTACCTTCCTATTCCGCACCTCCTGTCTCTCTACCTTTTTCTCGGAGGCTGGATGTATCAGCTTGCTACGTTGCTCCAGGCTGTCCCAAAAGCTTTGGAGTATTTTGTCCAGTTGCACATGATAGTGCTCCATCGGGATGTGCTGCTTACCAGCAGGTTGTGGTAGTGTGGGCTCTGTTCGCGTGAGAAACATAGAAACATAGAATGTGACGGCAGATAAGAACCATTCGGCCCATCTAGTCTGCCCAATTTTCTAAATACTTTCATTAGTCCCTAGCCCTATCTTATAGTTAGGATAGCCTTATGTCTATCCCATGCATGCTTAAACTCCTTTACTGTGTTAACCTCTACCACTTCAGCTGGAAGGCTATTCCATGCATCCACTACCCTCTCAGTAAAGTAATACTTCCTGATATTATTTTTAAACCTTTGTCCCTCTAATTTAAGACTATGTCCTCTTGTTGTGGTAGTTTTTCTTCTTTTAAATATAGTCTCCTCCTTTACTGTGTTGATTCCCTTTATATATTTAAATGTTTCTATCATATCCCCCCTGTCTCGTCTTTCCTCCAAGCTATACATGTTAAGATCCTTTAACCTTTCCTGGTAAGTTTTATCCCGCAATCCATGAACCAGTTTAGTAGCCCTTCTCTGAACCTCTCTAAGGTATCAATATCCTTCTGAAGATACGGTCTCCAGTACTGTGTACAATACTCCAAGTGAGGTCTCACCAGTGTTCTGTACAATGGCATGAGCACTTCCCTCTTTCTACTGCTAATACCTCTCCCTATACAACCAAGCATTCTGCTAGCATTTCCTGCTGCTCTATTACATTGTCTGCCTACCTTTAAGTCATCAGAAATAATCACCCCTAAATCCCTTTCCTCATATGTTGAGGTTAGGACTCTATCAAATATTCTGTACTCTGCCCTTGGGTTTTTACGTCCAAGATGCATTATCTTGCACTTATCCACATTAAATGTCAGTTGCCACAATTCTGACCATTTTTCTAGTTTACCTAAATCATTTGCCATTTGGCTTATCCCTCCTGGAACATCAACCCTGTTACATATCTTAGTATCATCAGCAAAAAGACATACCTTACCATCAAGACCTTCTGCAATATCACTAATAAAAATATTAAAGAGAATGGGTCCAAGTACAGATCCCTGAGGTACCCCACTGGTGACAAGTCCAAGCTTCAATATATTCCATTAACTACAACCCTCTGTTGCCTGTCACTCAGCCACTGCCTTACCCATTCAACAATATTGGAATCCAGACTTAAAGATTGCAGTTTATTGATAAGCCTTCTATGTGCAACAGTGTCAAAAGCCTTACTGAAATCTAGGTAAGCAATGTCTACTGCACCACCCTGATCTATAATTTTAGTTACCCAATCAAAAAAATCAATAAGATTAGTTTGGCATGATCTCCCTGAAGTAAACCCATGTTGTCTCTGATCTTGAAATCCATGTGTTTTTAGATGTTCAACAATCCTATCCTTTAACATGGTTTCCATCACTTTCCCCACTACTGAAGTAAGGCTTACTGGCCTATAGTTGCCCCACTCCTCCCTATTACCTTTCTTGTAAATGGGTACAACATTCGCTAACTTCCAATCTTCTGGGACTACTCCTGTTAACAATGATTGGTTAAATAAATCTGTTAATGGTTTTGCTAGTACACCACTAAGCTCTTTTAATAGCTTTGGGTGTATTCCATCAGGTCCCATTGACTTATTTGTCTTTACTTTTGACAGTTGAAATAGAACCTCTTCCTCTGTAAACTCACGTGTAATAAATGACTCATTTATCCTTTTTCTCAACTGAGGTCCCTTTCCTTCATTTTCATCTGTAGATACAGAACAAAAATATTCATTGAGGCAGTCAGCTAGACCTTTATCCTCTTCTACATACCTTCCTTCTTTTGTTTTTAATCTAACTAATCCTTGTTTTACTTTTCTTTTCTCATTTATCTATCTAAAAAATGTTTTGTCCCCCTTTTTTACTGACTGTGCTATTTTCTCTTCTGTATGTGATTTGGAAGCTCTTATAACTTGCTTAGCCTCTTTCTGCCTAATCTTATAGATCATTTTGTCTTCCTCACTCTGGGTTTTTTTATAATTCCTAAATGCTAACTTTTTGTTTTTAACTATTTTGGCCACATCTGCGGAGTACCACAGTGGTTTCTTGAATTTTTTGCTTTTACTGACAAGCCTAATGCAATTTTCTGTTGCCTTCAATAGTGCAACTTTTAAATAATCCCATTTCTCTTGGACTCCATTTAAATTGCTCCAGTCTGATAATGACTCCTCTACCTATATTCTAATTTTAGAAAAGTCTGCTTTTCTAAAGTCTAAAACTTTTGTTTTTGTGTGGTGTGACTCAGTCACTGTTCTTATATTAAACCACACTGACTGATGATCACTGGATCCTAAACTTTCACCTACAGTAATATCTGATACCAAATCTCCATTTGTTAACACTAAATCTAGTATGGCCTCTTTACGAGTTGGCTCCTCAACAACTTGTTTTAGAGACAATCCCAGTAGGGAGTTTAGAATATGTGTGCTCCTGGCACAAGTAGCTAATTTTGTTTTCCAATTTACATCAGGGAGATTAAAGTCACCCATGATGATAACTTCCCCCTTCATTGTCATTTTAGCTATTTCCTCAACTAGTAGACTATCTAACTCTTCAATTTGTCCTGGGGGCCTATAAATCACACCTACACGAGTTACTGTGTGATTACCAAATTCTAATGTAGCCCAAACGGACTCTATGTTCGCCTCACTAACTTTTATTAGGCTAGATTTTATGCTATCCTTCACATACAAGGCCACCCCTCCCCCTTTCTTGCCTTCCCTATCTTTCCTATATAAAGAGTACCCTGGTATTGCTATGTCCCAGTCATTTTTCTCATTGTACCATGTCTCAGTAACAGCGACTAAATCTACACTATCAGTTGCCATTATTGCCACAAGTTCATGGATCTTATTCCCTAAACTGCGAGCATTTGTAGACATGACTCTAAGCTTATCATTTTTTAACACACTTGCTACAGGCACCTTCTGTCCTTGTTTTGGGGGACAATTGGATTGATGTTTTATCACCCTTTTGCCCCCCCCTCCTAGTTTAAATACATCCTAGCAAAACCTCTGAACTGCTCACTGAGAACATTTGTTCCCTTTTGAGAAAGATGCAAACCATCTTTTTGTACAGCTTATCTCCATTCCAAACAGAGCTACCATGAGAAATAAAGCCAAATCCTTGCTCCCGACACCATTCACCAAGCCACAAATTAAAGTCCCTAATACGCATCCGCCTGTCGTTCTGAGTGTTATGCACAGGCAGAACTTCAGAGAATGACAGTGTGGAAGCAACCTGCCGTATATCATTGGCAAAAACACTAAACACTTATTTAACCTCTGAAACCTCATTGCAAGCCAAGTCATTTGTCCCTAGATGGACAAGTACATCCACTTCCCCTTCCTGCTTTGCTTGCTTAACAATATTATAGATACGTCTCCTGTCTCTGTGAGCAGTAGCTCCGGGAAGACACCTCACAAGACCACCATTGTCCATCTTCACACCTCTTATAATGGAATCCCCCAACAACAACTGCTTTCTATTAGGCCTCACCATAGTCTCCAAGCCGGTCTCCACAACACCACTAGTCTCAGTGCCTCTCTCCACAACACCACTAGCCTCAGTGCCTCTCTCCACAACACCACTTGTCTCGGTGCCTCTCTCCACAATACCACTAGTCTTAGTGCCTCTCTCCACAACACCACTAGCCTCAGTGCCTCTCTCCACAACACCACTAGCCTCAGGTGCCTCTCTCCACAACACCACTAGCCTCAGTGCCTCTCTCCACAACACCACTAGTCTCAGTGCCTCTCTCCACAATACCACTAGCCTCAGTGCCTCTCTCCACAACACCATTACACTATTGATACATGGGGTGACCCCCCTCTCTGCATTACTGGGGCACTGACCCTGCTTATACTGCCCTCTACTGGGCCATACTGCTGTGCAAGTGGCACTGTTGTGGTTGGGTGACCCCCTCCCTCTGACTAGCCTGGTGGTCCTCCAGGGTTATAGCAATCCCCAGGGTGTAGGTATCCCTTCCCCCAAGCATGAGGCAAGGCTTCAAGAAAGGTGCAAGTAGGTATGGTTTATTGAGGGCTACCTGCCCGGTATTTATGCAAGTGTCCATCAGGTGGACACTCCTCTAGGGGACCTGATGGAACAATGGGACACATTGGAT
>OW240924.1:22994745-23014286 GCA_933207985.1 Pelobates cultripes
AGAAACATTTAAATACATAAAGGGAATCAACACAGTAAAGGAGGAGACTATATTTAAAGGAAGGAGAACTACCACAACAAGAGGACATAGAGGGGCAAAGGTTTAAATATAATATCGGGAAGTATTACTTTACAGAGAGGGTAGTGGATGCATGGAATAGCCTTCCAGCTGAAATGGTAGAGGTTAACACAGTGAGGAAGTTTAAGCATGCGTGGGATAGGCATAAGGCTATCCTAACTATAAGATAAGGCCAGGGACTAATTAAAAGTATTTCGAAATATTGTGCAGACTAAATGGGCCGAATGGTTCTTATCTGCCGTCACTGGCATACATACATACATATATACTGACTGACATACATGCATACAGACAGACATGCATACTGACACTGACATCCATACACACATGCATACATACATACATACATTCAGACATACATTCATAATGACATACAGACATATATATATATATATATATATATATATATATATACATACTGACAGACATACATGCATACTGACATGCATGCATACAGACACTGACATCCATACATGCATACATACATACATACACACAGACATACATTCATAATGACATACAGACATACATATATATATATATATAAATACATACTGACAGACATACATGCACACTGACATGCATGCATACAGACACTGACATCCATACATACACATACACACATACAACAGACATACATTCATACTGACATATATACATACTGACAGACATACACACTGACACTATACTCTATGGCAGGGGTTCCCAATTATTTTTTCCCGTGGAATCCTTTGACATAGTGGATCAACATCGTGGAACCCCCCCTGAAAAATAAAATTATAATTGCGCAGTTTTTCTTCCTGTGCCGGTGTGTGTCAAGGTGTGTATATATGTGCTTGTATGTACCAGTTGTATATCTGACACACAGATACACACACAGTGTGTATCTGTGTGTGTGTGCGTATCTGTGTGTGTCAAAGTGTGTGTATCTGTGTTTGTATGTGTCTGTGTATCAGGGTGTGTGTGTCTGTGTTTGTATGTGCCAGTGTGTATGAATCTGACACACAGATAGTGGCACACAGATACACACACTGACAGATACACAAACACCTTGAAACAGTGTGTATCTTTGTTTGTATGTATGTATGTATCTATCTGTGTGTCAAGGTGTGTATATTTGTGTTTGTATGTGCCAGTGTGTATGAATCTAACACACAGATACACACTGGCAGATAGTGGCACACAGATAGACACACCTTGACAAACAGTCATTAAAATGTTAATGAGGACATGCCCCTCCCCTCATGGTAATTAAAGGTTTAAAAGCCTTTTTTTTCCACTTACCTCTTTCCAGCACCAAGGTCCCTCATCACTGGATAGGTCTCATCCGCCAGTGATGGTCACGCTGATGGGGGGAAACTAATGCTCGTTCATGGAGCCACTCTAGGTTTTCTTAACCCTATAATGTAAAGATTGTAGTGTCGCATAAAACTGCTTTGTTTTACATTGTAGATTTAAGGGGACATGCAAACTGTGTTTTACATTGCAGGTTTAAAGGGACAGGGACACTGTTTTACATTGCATGGTTAAAGGGACAGGGACACTGTTTTACATTGCATGGTTAAAGGGACAGGGACACTGTTTACATTGCAGGTTTAAAGGGACAGGGGCACTGTTTTTTTAGCAAAGTTAAGGGGACAGGGACAATATTATAAAGCTTGTGATAAAGAACTATAGGCTCAAAATACAGTAATTTATATTGTCATATTCCACTTGCTGTAAAAGCATTAAATAAAGGTGTTTTGGTTTGCGATGTAAATCAGTTTAACCCATTAAATCCGGAGGGTGTACTATTACGCCCTGCAGGAGCTGGCTCTAAACCCCGGCGGGCGTAATAGTACGCCCTAGCTATAATGGCCGCCCACGTGGCCGGCGCTAATTGCCCGCTGCAGATCGCGGTCGGGGGGGATGCCTGGCCCCCCCGGCAACCCCCCCTGTGGCCAGTGACCGCGATCTGCAGTCTCTGATCACAGTGACAGGCTGTCACTACAATCAGTATTTACAGTGTGTCAGCCGATTTCAAATCGGCTGACACACGTGGCCGGCGGCTTTCCCCTGTGCAGATCGCGGTCGGGGGACATACCTGGCCCCCCAGGCAGTCCCCCTGGGGTCAGTTACCGCGATCTGCACTGTCTGATCGCAGTGACAGCCTGTCACTGCGATCTCAGAGCGCTCTGATCGCAGTGACAGCCTGTCACTGCGATCAGTGTTACATGTGTCAGCCTAGTGGCTGATACATGTAACAGGTGCAATGATCCCCTTGCAGATTGGAAGGGGAAGTGCTTGTACCACCCAGGCACTCCCCCCTGTGGTCAATTACCCAATCTGCAGGAGGTGATCACAGTGACAGGTAGGCAGACACAGTCTCTGCCACCTCTCCTGTAATAAAAATAAAATATTAGATAAAAAAATATAATTAATTAATTACAGTTACAAATAAAATATACTTAGATCATATATATATTATATATATGATGTAAGTGTATATATATATATATCTATATATACACACACACACACACATTTAAACATACACTAAGTGTATTTTAATATTAATATATATAATTATATATATATATATATATATATATATATTAATATCAAAATACACGTAGAAGGATATTGATTAAATATATATATAAATTTATATATAATAAAAAAATATGTAAATACGTTAAAAAATAAAAATAAATCATTAAAATGTATATATACATATGTATAATTTCGTTCTAACTGTAGTTTGATAATATATATATATTGATATCAAAATACACGTAGAGCGAAATAATATATATATCTATATACATAAGTATATATGTATATATCACTATATGTATACCTATATATAAATAAAAATAAAAAATAAAAATATATATATATATATAATATTTAATAATTAAATATAATTAGGTCCTTTTATTAATTACAATTTGCGGGACCTGCCTGACAACCCAGGCAGAAAGTATAGGGAATTTAATTTTCTAGCACTATATTTAACCCTATAACTTTCCAAGACACCATAAAACCTGTACATGGGGGGTACTGTTTTACTTGGGAGACATCCCTGAACACAAATATTTGTGTTTCAAAACAGTAAAATGTATTACAACGATGATATCGTCAGTAAAAGTGACTTTTTTTGCATTTTTCAGACATAAACAGCACTTACACTGATGATATTATTGCTGTAATACTTTTTACTGTTTTGAAACACAAATATTTGTGTTCAGCAACGTCTCCTGAGTATAACAGTACCCCTCATGTACAGGTTTTATGGTGTTTTCAAAAGTTACAGAGTCAAATATAAGGCTTGCGTTTCAGTTTTTTCACATTGAAATTCGCCAGATTGGTTATGTTGCCTTTGAGACTGTATGGTAGCCCAGGAATAAGAATTATCCCCATGATGGCATACCATTTGCAAACGTAGACAACCCGAGGTATTGCAAATGGGGTATGTTCAGTCTTTTTTAGTAGCCACTTAGTCACAAACACTGGCCAAAATTGGCGTTCAAATTAGTTTTTTGCATTTTTCACACACAAACAAATATTAACGTTAACTTTGGCTAGTGTTTGTGACCAAGTGGCTACTAAAAAAGACTGGACATACCCCATTTGCAATATCTTGGGTTGTCTACTATTGCAAATGGTATGCCATCATGGGGGTAATTCTCATTCCTGGGCTACCATACAGTCTCAAGGGCAACGTAACAAATCTGGCAAATTTAAATGTGAAAAAACTGAAAAGTGTAACATGCTATATTTGACCCTGTAACTTTCCAAAACACCATAAAACTTATACATAGGGGGTACTGTTTTACACGTGAGACATCGCTGAATAGAAATATGTGTATTTTATTGCAGTATAAGCATTATAAGTATTATGACAGTCACAGTTAGAATGTCACATAGAACTAAACATTTTTTAAAAATTCTTGTATTCTCCCATTTTTCAATATTTTATTCATATTAAATTATGTTTTATACCTAAATATTTGATGTTAAATGAAAGCCCTTTTTCCCTTAAATAAAATGATATATAATAAGTGTGGGTGCACATAATATGAAAGAGGCGAATTACGCCTGAACAGACATATAGCGCAAATTAAAGTTTTTGTTTACGTTTTGTTTTGATCACAACGTGTACGTTTGGCTCAGTCCTTAAGGGGTTAAACATGTGTTTATTCTTTTAAGACATTATTGGAAGTCACATGACAGGTGTGCAGACAGAGGTGTGCATGTGAATGCACATTCTTTTCTCCTACCTGTCATTACTTATTCCTCCATGACTGGTGAAATGGGGAGGAAGAATGATATGTGTTATACAGTACTCGTGACATTTGAATCAAGGGGGGAGGAATTGACTGGTCCATTTCCCGAACGTGACCTTTCCACCTTTTAATTCCACCGCACAATCTTCCTATTCCTTCTCCTCAAGAACAAAGGAAGGCAACAAATATACTCACTGATATGGGATCATAGAAACATCATATCATTAAATGAGGAAGAGAGTTTTTTTTTTAGTAATAGATACAATGTGTTTGAAGAATCTATTTCTTTTTTTTTTTTTTTTAAATGTATTTTATTTTCGGATTTTCACTGAATATGCATATTATACAGAGGGGGTTAACGTGGGATGGGGTACACGGAGAGAAAAGGGGGGAGGGAGGGCGACAGTGCATAAACATTGTATCATAGCCATCCAAAAAGTATTAATAATAATAATAATAACATCTGTGCATAGAATTGGATATTCGTCATTAGGCACAATTTACCAGCTTCTGACTATAATACATATATACATATATACAATATACAATGGCAGTTTTTTTTTTTGTAAATTTCTTTTATTCAAGGAATTTTCATTTTATGCGGAAAGAGAGAGAAGAAAAAAAAAAACACATTGTCGCGGACACGCAGGTCCAATAAAGGCTTTCCCAGTTCATGTCTCAGACATGAGATAGTTATTGTGAACGACATAGTGACATGCAAGTCATCAACCAGTTTAAAGACGTATACTAGTTGGGCTCATGGGTCCTATAAACCTTTGTGTGGATGGGGTTTTCCCTCTCTTGTACGGTTGTTGTGGCTATAGTATATCACCCAGTGTGACAAAGGTGGTTGATGTCTTGTGTCTAGGCAGGTGGTGTGTTTTGACCAACCGTATGGGGGAGAAATCGGGTGTTGTGTGTGCCTTGCGCGTTCAGTTCTCAGATCTTTGGTGACAGTGGGGTCTACCCCTGTTGATCTGGCTGGGGTGGCGGTGGTTTGTACCGTCTTTAACTCCCGCCTTTGGCGTGAGTGCAAAGTTAGGCTTGTTTCTCCTTGTCTTATCCTTAACTGTGAACCCCTGTCCCTTTTCCTGTTTTTCTTGTCTGCTTCTCTTTGTCTCCTTCATTCTGGACTTCCTTACACCTTTCCCTTTCCTTTCCCTTCCTTCTTTTTCTCTCTTTTTGCTCTTGGCTTTCCCCTTCTTGTTCTTTTCCTTCCCCCTTTGCTACCCTTATCTTCCCCCTCTCTTCCCTTCTTTGCTTAGGGGGTGCCCCTCCGTCTGGAGCCTCTATGTCTTATGAACTTCTCTACTTTATCGCCTTCCCGTCCGCGGGTTCCCCCAGGGGGGGCCAGTGGGAGGGGGGGGGATTGGAGGGGGAAAAGGGGGAGGGGGTGTTTTATTTATTATGATGTTGATTCTGGTGATTTCCCTGTTTGTTTGTGTAGTCACTCCCTCCGTCAAGGTGGTCGTTTGTCTCTTCAGGTGTCTGCAGTCATGTCAGCAGGTCCTGGAAGTCAGCGTTAGTCGAGGTCAGTATCCAGTGTGTCCAGATCGTCATGTACGTCTGGGTCCTCCCCTCTGCCAGCAGGGAGAGCTCTTCCAGAGCTCTCAGCTCCTCCATTTTTTGGTACCACGTCCCCAGCGGGGGCGCGCATTGTTTTTTCCAGTAGAGGGGGATTAGGCTTTTGGCTACATTAAGTATCCGTATTGTTAAGGATTTTTTATATGTTGATGCTTTCATCTTGGTGTGGTGGATGAGGAATGTTGCGGGGTTCATGGGTGGTGGGGAGTCTGTGAATCTTTTGATGATCGTGTGGATGGTTGCCCAGTATGGTTGGATGATTGGACATTCCCACCATATGTGGAGGTATGTTCCCTTGTGCGTGTTGCACCTCCAGCATACGTCATCCTTCGTGGGGTCGTATAGGTGTGTGTGGAGTGGGGTGCGGTACCAAAGGGCCAGTATTTTATATGCTGTTTCTTGTGTTCCGCTAGATGGTGCGCAGTGTAGTGAGAGGGTGCAAATTTTGTCCCATTGGTTGGGTGTGAATGTAGTGCCTAAAAATGTTTCCCATTTCCCCATGAAGCTTGGGGGTGGCAGCCTCCTCAACCGCATGACCATTCCATAGAGCGTTGACAGGCCCCTCGGCAACGGGTCCGGGTCCATGCATATCTCTTCAAACGTTGTTAAGGGTCTGAGAGTGTGATTGTTTCGGGTGGTTTCTTGTATGAGCCCTTTTAGTTGTCAGTGTCTGAATTGGAGCATGAATGGGTGATTGGAGTTCCCCGTCATGGTCTCTAGTGATTTGATGCGGCCGTTGTCTATGGCATGGAAAAGCCTCGGCATGTCTTGTCCCAGCAGCTGGACCAACGTTCTTGGTTCTCTTCCTGGCGGGAAGACCTCATTATGGATTAGAGGCATCATTGGGGATGGCGTGGAGGTGAGCGAGAGTGGCACCGCCAGAGCTTGCCAAACCCGTACGGTCGCTTTGATTAGGGGGTGTGGAGCAGCTAGCTGCCTACTTTGTTGGGGGTCCAGCCAAGGGAGGACTGCCATCGGTCTCTCCACCAGGGAAGACTCCACATCTTTCCAGAGTTTCTCCACTCCCTGTTTAGACCACTCCACTATCCTTTGGATGTGTGTGGCTCTATGGTATCTCTTAAAATCTGGCAGAGCTAGGCCTCCCTTGACCTTCGGTAGTGTGAGCACGTCGTGTTGTATCCTGGCCTTCTGTCTCTGCCATGTGAACCGGAGGGCCATCGATCTAAGGGAGGTAAAAAATGCCTCCGGTATGGTCGCGGGGATAGCTTGAAACAGGTAGAGGATCCTCGGTAGGATGTTCATCTTGAGCACTCCCACTCTTCCAAACCATGAGAGGCGTACCTGGTCCCATTCCTGCAAGTCCTTCTGTATAGTGGTCAGGAGTGGTTGGAAATTCGCTGCGTACAATTGGGCGAGGTCGTTTGTTAGCACCGCACCGAGGTATTTTAGGGAGGTGGCCGACCATTGGAATGGCAGCGCTCGTTTGAGGGCCGTCGCTCTGGACTTCGAGACGGAGACGTTGAGGATCGTGGATTTGGAAAAATTGATTTTAAAGTTCGAGAGCTCCCCGTATTGTTCGAATTCCTTCATTATCGTGGGCATGGATGTTTCCGGCTTAGTTACGAAGAACAGTAGGTCGTCCGCATATGCTGCCACTGCGTGTTTCCCAGCTCCTGTCTTCAATCCCGGGATATCCGGGTTGTTTCGGATCGAGTTCAGGAATGGTTCCAGGGCTAGCACAAAGAGCAGGGGGGAGAGGGGGCAGCCCTGTCTGGTTCCATTCCTGATCACGAAGGGGTCTGTGAAGGCTCCATTTATGCAGATCCGTGCTGTTGGATGTGAGTACAGGGCCCTGATCCAGGACATCATGTGAGGCCCCATCCCCAGTTTATCGAGGACCTGGAACATGAAGTCCCATGCAATCCTGTCGAAGGCCTTCTCCGCGTCTGTGGAGAGCAGGAGAAGGCCCTCCTGTCTAGTTTTTGCGAGGTGGATCAGGGAGAGCGCTCTGATCGTGTTATCGCGCGCTTCTCGGTGCGGGGTAAATCCCACCTGGTCCTTATGAATCAAGTTCGGGAGGTGGGCCTGCAGTCTCTGTGCGAGTATCTTCGTAAATAGCTTCAAGTCGTTATTTAACAGTGAGATGGGGCGATAGTTCGCACAATGTTCAGGATCTTTCCCGTCTTTAGGAATTAGGATGATGTTGGCCGCCAGGGTCTGTGTTGGGAATATCTGCCCGTCTCGGATCGCATTGAGTGCCGTCGTGAGGCGTGGAACGAGAAGTTCCGCAAAGGTTTTGTAGTAGCGTGCTGGTAAGCCGTCCGGTCCGGGGCTCTTGCCCGTCTTGGCCGTTTTGAGAGCCCATGCTACCTCGTGCGTCTCGATCGGTTCGTCTAGCTCTGTACTTGCCTCCTGTGAGATGCAGTTGCCAATGCGCGGTTCTAGGTAGTCTGTTATCCGCTTCTTCCTTTCTGTGTCCGCTCCCTGTCCCCTGGGCGGGTCGAGGGAATAGAGGTCCGCATAGTACGCCCTAATGGTGTTGGCCATCTCGGTCGGCATACTGTGTAGCTTCCCCTCTCTGTCTCTGATCCCCGGGATGTAGGCCGCTGCTCTCTTTTTGGCGATCATGCGGGCAAGGAGGGCACCACATTTGTTAGCATTGGTGTAAAAGAACGCTTTGGAGTGTAAGTATGCTCTATGGTGATTGGCATTCAGGATAGAGGAGAGTTCCCTCCTGAGTACTGTTAGCTGTGTCCAGTCTGCTATCAGGTGGGTTTGTTTGTGTCTACATTCCAAAGTCTGTATGTCCTGAATTATTGTTTTAAGTCTGGCAGATTTAGCTTTTTTAAGCGCGGCGCTTTTCGCTATGAAGTGGCCTCTCATTACGCTTTTATGAGCCTCCCATAGGCATAGGGGCGTGACCTCAGACGTATCGTTTTCTGTAAAGTATTGCGTAAGTCTTTCCCTGGCTTCTGTCGTCACTGTAATGTCGTTTAAGATCGATTCGTTCAGTCTCCAGTTACTGCAGGTGGGCCTATAGAGTGGGGAGGTTAGTGTCATCGTAATTGGAGCATGGTCTGACCATGTCGCTGTTCCAATGTCCGTTCGTCGAACCTCAGTCAGGTGGTAATGTGGAATGAGGAAATAGTCTATTCTAGAGTACGTTTTGTGGGGGATAGAGTAATAAGTGTAGTCTCGGTCTTCAGGGTGTAAAGCTCTCCAGCAGTCTACCAGACGCTTCTCTCGCAGCGTTTTTGATATGTTTGTTAAGATATGCTGGGGTGTCGTAGAGAGGCCTATGGACGTGTCTATGGTCGGCGTCAGGGCCACATTGAGGTCCCCTCCAACGACCAGACAGCCCTCCGCGAAGCCCTCTATTGTTCTAAGTGCTGTGCGTAAAAATTGGTGTTGGCGTTTATTGGGGGTATATAGGTTTGCGAACGTGTATGTGCGGCCTGCAATTGTGCCTTTGACACATATATACCGTCCGTGGCTGTCTCGCAGTGTGTCAGTAGGGGCAAAATGTAGCGATCTATGGATCAGGATTGCTGTGCCTTTGGACTTTCCCTCTGGGTTATTACTCAGGAAACATTGTGCGTAATGTTTGTCCGTCAGTCTGGGCACGTGGCCCTCTTTAAAGTGTGTCTCCTGAATGAAGACTACCTGTGACTTTTGACTGTGGAAGTGACGTAGGGCATGCGAACGTTTTTCGGGTATGTTCATGCCTTTAGCGTTGATGGAGAGGAATTTAATCTCCGCTTGTTTGTGTGTGTTGTGACGTGGCATGTTTGCTATGTTTCAGGAGAATCAGGGTATGGTGGGGAGGGTTGGGGAGTGTGGGTGGGCACTAGAGGGTTTGGTTTACTCCTCAAGTGTGGGTCTGAAGTCGGGGGTGGGTCCCCCTGGGTCCCGCGGGCAGGCGCGGCTTTCAACAAATAGTAACAAATGTAACAGTAATAAACAACAATAATAAACTGTGTCGGTTTTCCAAAAAAAAAGACTAGGGTGTGGGCTAGGTAGGAGTCAGCTGTGCAGCACCTGTCGGCACCGCTGAGTCCTCCCGCCGGTATCTTGGTGCCCCTGTCTACCGGGGACGTGGCCCTCTAACTCCCTCACCCCGTAGGGCCAATAGTGGTGGATCCTTCTCCTTTCTGGGTCTCCATTGTCCCCCGACCCCCTCTGCTCGGAAGCTATATAATCAGTACAGGTGGAGCTGGCAGCCCCTGGGCCCAGCCCATCCCGGCCCTTTCCCTATCTCCCAGGTGTGTGTTCGAGTGCGTGCTCGTTTGGTTGGCTTTACCCTGCTAGTCTCTCCCCTGTGCCCCTAGGTCTCCTTTGCCGGGTGGTGAGTTATGTTGCCGTGTTGTAGCTTGTAGGTTTGTGGCTTAAGGTCTATAACTAGCTGGCCTTGCACCTCCCATTTCGTGTCCCTCCCCTTGCCGTGGTGTTCTGGGGGTCCAGTTGGCATTGGGGGCCTGTCCCTTCTCCTAGTACTAGCCCTCCCTGGTGACCTCCGCTCCCTCTCTCTGTTGGTCTCTCTCTCTGTTGGTCTGGAGTGAGCCTTTGTTCAGCCTCAGCCTCCCCTTTCCCAAATCCCCCCACCCAAACAGGAAAGAGGGAAACCGAGAAAAGAAAAGACCCCCCTGGAGGAAGGGGAAAGCAGAGAGGAAGGGCAAAACAACCCCATACGTCTTCCCCCCCAGTATACCCAGAGTCCCCAGTGTTTCTTTCGTGGGTTCCTCGATTGTACTTGCAATAATGTCTCGTCTGCCCACTTCTGATGATCCCCCCACCCTCCCATGACACGTGGGTGTCTGAGTGTTTTAACGGCTAAGTGTGTGGCCCCTGTGTGGTGTAGGCCTGCGTGCAGAGTGTCCCATTGCATAGTTACGAGTTCCATGCGTGGCTCCTGTCTTGTTTGTCCGTTAACGTGTTGCCCCTGCTGGCCTCACGGTCTCCAGTCTTGTTCGGTGTCTGCGCTGTGTCGGTGCAGGTTCCCCCTGGGGTGTAGGTGGGCTGTTGTAGAAATCCAATGGATCTGGCCAGGGCATATTAAGGGGTGGCAAGTGGAGATCTTCTGACAGTTCCTGTAGGTCCTGTGGGGTGCGGATCGGTCTAGGGCCGTTTTGGGTGGTGGCGATCAGGCCTGTGGGGAATGTCCAGCGGTATCTAATTTTCTGGGCCACTAGCATTCTGGTGAGCGGTTTTAGTGCCCTGCGATATCCCAAGGTAGCCGGGCATAGGTCCGGGTACAGTTGGAGATGTGAACCTTCATGGGTGATTTCTCCCTTGTTGCGTGCTGCATACAGAATTTCTTCCTTCAAGGCGTATAGTGCTAGGCAGCAGATCACGTCCCTAGGTGGAGCCTCTGGTGGGCCCCTGGGTCTCAGTGCTCTATGGGCTCTGATGAACTCTATGGGGGTCTCTCTGGGGCGGCTCAGGAGCTCGTTGAAGATGGCGGTGAGTGTGACTTTAAGCTGGGCGGGTGAGTCTTCACCTTCTTGTAGGCCTCTTACTCGTAGGTTCTGTCTGCGGCCTCTATTGTCCAGGTCTTCTATATGTCTGGCCATGGCTTGCATTTGGGCAGATCTTTTAGAGTAGTTTGTGGCTTGTGCCGTTTGTGTCGCAGTGAGGGCGTCGTGATCTGCTTCTATTTGGGCCATGCGGTCTGCCATCCCCTGAATGTCTGCCCTCATCAGCTGCAGGTCTGACTTAATAGATGACTGGAGGGCTGAGGTGGCTTGGGTGAGGTCTGCCCGGGTGGGTAGAGCCCTTAGCAGGGCCATCCAGTCTGCGGGGGGGGGTTTCCCCTGTGTCCTCCCGGGCTGGGGAGAGGGAGTGTGGCGTGGAGGCCTCTGATTGCAGGTAGGCCTCAGATGACGCCTGGGAAAACGGGTCCGGCGTCGCGGACAAGTACTGCCGCATGGAGGGGTTTTGGCTCACCTGGCGGGTCCCCGGTGGTCTGGGGGTGTTCCCCGCCTTGGTGTGTTTCCCCATTTTCCTGTCCGTGGCTGGTAATTTGTGCGTGGCTGAGTGGGGCCGGAGGAGCTCAGTCTCTATGCGGCCATTTCGTTCCGCCGCTAGGCCACGCCCCCCTACAATGGCAGTTTTATTCAAGTTTGCCTGAAACATTCTAAGGCACTAATTTGCATCTGTCCGCCCTAACTTTTAGGACCGCCGGGGCGGGAAGGGAGAATGGTGGGGGGTTAGCGAGGTTGTGCTATGGCATAGAGTATTTATTATATTGTGTTGGTGTTGAAGAGAAGGGCAAAAGGGAAAATGGTCAGTTAGAGGATGTTACACGGTGTTAGCTTGGGAAGCCCTTTTTTGCTGAGGAGCTTGGTAGAGTATCAAATATGCCGCAGCCTCTTTTATGTCTTTCCATATCTATATTCCACCCATCTGCGCCACCTTGTTTCATGTCTACGTTGCCTCTCAGTGATACGACTTGCCATGTGTTCGTAATTATATATCGAATCTAATCTGCCCAGAATCTCTGATAGCGTGGGCACCTGTGTGGATTTCCACATTCCCAGGTCCATTTCCCAGTTTGTCATATAGGAAGGTTTTGTTGCCGTATATTGGGTAAGAAGTGTATTGTAGCAGAGGGATAGTGCTTTAACCTTGGGAAGTTTCCCCTTACACTTATGGACAAATGGTGGTATGAGGTTATATTCTTTCAGGATAATCCGGCTTTCCTGAATAATATTCTTTAGCCTCAAATAGGTGAATAGTTCCCTGGCTGGGATATTAAATTCCCTAACAATTTCGGGGAATGGTTTGACGCCCTCTTGGGTTAGCAAGGAACGTACCCCTGAGATCCCCCGGCTAAGCCAGTTTTCTAGCTGTAGGTTCGTCGTGCGGGTAGCCAAGGCTTGAAGTGGTGCTTCAAGGAGTAGATCATTCTCCTTAAGGAATAGAGGAATAGTTTGTCTCCAAGTCCGGAGCATTATCCCCGTAGTTGGGAGCAGGTTTTTTGATTGTAATGGTATTGAGCTTGCCCAGAGGAACATTGGAATCGTGCCAGTGGACAGACATGCGTTTTCCAACGCCAACCACACCGGAGGGGACTTCCTCTCAAGGATCGTGAGGCCTTGTGCCATTAATTAAGCTTTGTGGTATAATTTAATGTTGGGTACACCCAGCCCGCCTTTTGTGAATGAGCGCCAAAGAGAGTTTTGTGTTATTCGTGGGGGCTTACGCTTCCAAATGTGTGCATTGATCTTGGCCTGAAAGTTCCTCAATATCGGGTTCGGGATTGTAATAGGCAGGGTGCGAAAGAGATATAGAATGTGTGGTAAAATCATCATTTTAATGGTATGGATGCGCCCAAGCCAGGAGATTTCCTTGTCCTCCCAGGATCGGAGCTGTTGGTCTAGTTTATGTAAGAGTGGCGTATGGTTTTCCTTTATTGTCAATGTGTGTGAAATTGGCAGTTTTATGCCCAGATATGAGATGGAGGATTTCCTCCAGTCAAACGGGTACAGTGTTTTAAGGTGTGAGAGGAGGGTATGGGGCAGTCCCAATGCCAGCGCTTGTGTTTTTTTGGCGTTATTCTTATAGTAAGACATCTTACCGTATCTTCCTAATAGTGTTAGCAAGGATGGTAGTGATGTCTCAGGGTGTGTTATAAAAAGGAGAACATCATCTGCGAAAAGGGCTATTTTTTCCTCCCCTATAGGCGTTGATAGGCCCGTAATATCGTGGTCGGATTTAATATGTCTGATTAGGGGTTCCATACAGAGAATAAAGATTAGAGGAGAGAGCGGACACCCTTGTCTAGTACCGTTTGTTATATGAAAAGGTTGTGACAGGAATCCGGAGTTGAATATTTTGGCTGACGGCTTGGAGTATAAGACCATTATGCCTTTCAGGAATTCTAGAGGGAAGCCCATGTAAGTCAATACAGATCTCATGTATGTCCAATTCAAGCGATCAAACGCTTTTTCCGCGTCTAGGGCTAATAGTAAGCCCTTCTGATTAGTATTTTGGGCCCAAGTAGTTAAGTTTAAAAAATGGCGCGTGTTGTCCCCAGGTTGTCTGTTCGGGACGAAGCCTGCCTGCTCCAGAGAGACCAAATCCTGTAGGATGGGTTGGATGCGTGAGGCTAGTAATTTGGCATACAATTTTGTGTCAGCATTCAGCAGCGAAATAGGCCTTAGGTTGGCGCATTCCGTAGGTGGTTTACCCGGCTTAGGGAGTGTAACAATATGGGCTAGCAACATCTCTTCTGGCATGGAGCCTGAGTCCCTAAAGAAATTAAAAAGGTCTGTAAGGTATGGTGTGAGTTGTGCTTCGAATATGTGATAAAAGCGGTTGGGAAACCCATCTGGCCCCGGGGCTTTGTGTTTGGGTAACTTTAATATAGCTTGGCGCACTTCGTCTTCCGTGAACTTAGCTAACAATGTCTGCCTTTGATGTACAGACATGCATGGCAGATTTGCCTCACCCAGAAAAGTGTCTATTTCAGGTTCTAGCGGTTGGTGTAATGATGTATCTTGTGTAAGGTTGTATAGGCCTCTGTAAAAGTTCCCTAATTCGCCCACTATGTCCTGCGGGTTAAATAATTTTGTACCCGTGGCCGAGGTCATGTATGGGAGTTTTGTTTGTATGTATCGCGCTTTTAGACGATTTGCTAGCATTTTGCCTGCTTTATTTCCTTGCATATAGTATGTCAGTTTTAGTTTGCGTAATTGCCTTTCCGTAATGAGTAAAGACAGTGCATGTAACCTCCCTCTTGTCTGTTCAATCTGTTGGGACAATAATCTAGATGGTCTCAATTTGTTAGCCTTTTCTAGTGTCTGGAGCGATGCAAGTAATGTGTCATTTTCGTTGTGAGCTTTTCGTTTGCGTATTGACCCTGCTTGTATTAAGAGGCCTCTGAGTACAGCTTTGAGGGCCAACCATTTGGTGTCTATGCGGGAGGGATCTGTTTGATGGTTCTCATAAAACATTTGTATGTTTCTACGTATTGTGGTGACCGTGTCAGTATCGTCTATGAGGGATTCATTCAAACGCCACGCATTCCGTCCTCGAGCTGGGTATAGGGCCCTGAACGTAGTAGTTACTGGTGCATGATCAGACCAGGTTCTGTCACCTATTTGCACTTCCATAACATTCGAGATTGTGTTCTTGTCTACCCAACACATGTCAATGCGCGAGTATGTGTGGTGTACCTGTGAGAAGTAGGTGTAATTTTTCTCATTCGGGTAGAGTGATCGCCATGTGTCATACAGGTCGTTCGTGTGAAGCAGTTTACTGAGAGTGAGGCTCATATTGTGAGCTTGCTGGAGTGGTTGTTTGCCTTCTATACGTTTAATGTCTAAATTGGGATCCAGTGTACAGTTTAGATCTCCACAAAGAATAGTGTGACCTTCCCGGAGGCTAAGTATTTTGTGCAACGCTCGTTTTATGAATGTAGTCTGGGAGTCGTTAGGGGCATATATGGATGCTATCGTCAATTTCATGCCATTCATTGAGCCCACCACAACCAGAAGTCTGCCTAGCTCGTCTACGTATGAGTTGGTGAGTTGGAATACCCAATCTACGTGGAACAGTATTGCCACCCCTCTTGTTTTGGTTGGGGAAAGAGCATGAAACACTTGTTGGTATTTGGAAGATGTTAGGGTGGGGGGCTTGTTTTTACACATGTGTGTTTCTTGGAGGCATATTATAGCTGCCTGTGATTTGTGCATCGCTCTAATCACCGAGCTTCTTTTGAAGGGACTGTTTAGGCCATTGACATTCATAGAAAAGCATTTAAATTGATATGTCATTACTAGTATGAGGGATGTTGCTGTCTCTTATCTTTTTTTTTGTAAATTCTTTATTTTTGAAAGGTTTTTGTTGGTTCATGGGGTGGGGGTACAGAATTGAAAGTGGTGGGTTAAAGCTTGTGGTACAGTGTTTGCAGAATGTACATTGTTTCTGCATTGCTTCATAGATGCATACCTTAGACATTTGTCAGCAGATGCAATTAATATCAATTGTCTGGATTCTGTGATTTTTCGTATTATGGTGGAGGTCGTAGGAATTTTTGGATCTGCCCACAGTTCCGCTACCGCTCTCCGCGCTGCGAGGTTGATCCGGGCTGCCAGTTTATTTTCGCTCCTGGTAAGGGAGTCTTGCGGTTTGTTGAGAAGCATAGCCCACGGTTGTGCAGTGACCGGCTTGTCTAGGATTGTTTCAATGAGATTGTTTACTTTGACCCAAAGCGGTTTGAGTTTGGGACATGTCCACCAGCAGTGGAGGTAGGATCCAGTGGCTCCGCACCTTTTCCAGCATTCATCATCGGGTTTTTGGCCCATTTTGTAGAGTCTGTGTGGTGTCAGGTACCAGCGTAGCATCGTCTTGTAGGCCTGTTCCTTATGTGTGACGCAGACCGTAAGGGAGTTTGTCGCCTCCCAAATTTCGGCCCAGTCACTCGGGTTCTCTGGTGGTCCCAAGTCCCGTTCCCATGCGGCGATGTAATTGAGGTTGACTTGGGAAGCGTGAGTCGTCAGTGTATTGTAGATAATGGAGATTTGTCCCGGTTGCAGGGGCGCGTCGAAGCACTGTTTTTCAAACGCCGTCGGTGGTGAGGTGCCCGCTTGTTTGATCATGGGCTGTTGCGCCAGGTCCCGTAGCTGTATGTACCGGAAGTGATCTGCCGTGTTCAGCGTTTCCGCATGGGGAAGTTCGTCATACCTGAATATTTCCCCCTGACGGTACAGATGGAGTAGCCTCGAGATGTCTCGCTGGTCAAACGCTAGGAAGTGTTTCGCCGTCATCCCGGGGGGAAAGAGTTTGTTGTGGTATATCGGTGTTACCGGGGAGAGGAAGGAGGATAGGTCATATTTTGGGTTGAGCTTGTCCCAGAGAGTTAGAGTGTGGGTGATTGCCGGTGAAGTTGGTGGGGGGAGTGGTCGATGTATGCGCGGTACCCACATGTACGAGGAAGGTTGGTCCCAGCCCAGGATGTCGTGTTCCAAGTCCACCCAGCGCTTGGTACCGGGGGGGGCATGCCATTGTTGGATGTGGGCCAGTTGGGCAGCATGGTAATATTGCTGAAAATTGGGTAGCCCCAGTCCTCCTCTGAGTCTTGGGGTGTACATAGTAGCTCTGCGTATTCTGGGTCTTTTGGCTTTCCAGATGAATTTGTCTATGGCTGCCTGGAGGCGATTGAAGTCCGTTTTGAGTATCGGGATGGGCAGCGTTTGGAAAAGATAGAGGAACCGCGGGAGGAGGTTCATTTTGATGGTGGTGACTCTTCCCAGCCACGATATTCCTAGCCTGTCCCACCGCTGCAAGTCCGAGTACGCCGTTGTGAGGAGTGGCGTGTAGTTGAGGCCATAGATGTCGTCCAGTGTCGGCGCTAGTTTGGTGCCTAGGTATGTAAGGGCGGTCGTGGTGATGCGGAAGGGAAAG
Organism: Pelobates cultripes; assembly: GCA_933207985.1. Classification (NCBI taxonomy): domain Eukaryota; kingdom Metazoa; phylum Chordata; class Amphibia; order Anura; family Pelobatidae; genus Pelobates; species Pelobates cultripes. Next base: position 23,012,043 of record OW240924.1, read on the forward strand.
GAGCCGCGAAGCAGACGGAGTTGCGAGGGTGATATTGTGATAGGCATTAGCGTTGATTTAGTTATGTTGATTTTATAGCCGGATATGGTGGCATAGTCGTCGATGATAGAGAGTATGGCGTGTAGGGAAGGGACAGGGTCCGTCAACGTTAGAAGTACATCGTCTGCGTAGGCTGCTACGGTGTACGTGTCTTGCCTGATCCGAACTCCCTGTATGTTGGGATGGGTGCGTATAGCTTGAAGCAATGGTTCCAGGGAGATTGCAAAAAGAAGTGGGGAGAGGGGGCATCCTTGCCTAGTTCCGTTAGCTATGTTAAAGGTTTGGGCTTCGACGTGTGGGAGTAGGAGCTGCCCTGTTGGGCGATTGTATATTGCCCGTAAGATGTTCAGGAATCCTATCGGGAAGTTCAAGTGTGCCAGTACCCCGAACATATATGGCCAGAGAAGACGATCAAATGCCTTCTCGGCATCCAGCGAGAGCACTACCGATGGGATGTTACGGTGCCTGGTATACCAGATCGTATCGTAGGCTCTCCTGGTATTGTCGGCTGCCTGCCTTTTGGGAATGAAGCCGACCTGGTCTGGGTGGATCAAGGATGGGAGGTGCTGGTTGAGGCGGTTGGCAAGGGTCTTCGTGAGTTTTTTCAGGTCGGTGTTTAAGAGCGATATTGGGCGATAGTGTCCCGGGTCAAGCTGTTCCTTCCCAGGCTTGGGCAAGAGGCATATGTCTGCTCGCAGCATGTCAGTGGGGAGTTTGTGTCCCTGCAACAGCGAGTTAAAGGCCTTACATAAATGTGGTATTAGTATGGTCTGGAATGTCTTATAGTAGATGGCTGTGAAGCCATCCGGTCCTGGGCTTTTTCTGGGTTTCAGTGTCTTGAGGACCAGGGCGATCTCCTCGGCCTCGATGGGTGTGTCCAGCATGGCTTGCGCTCTGCTGGATAAGGTGGGTAGGTTGAGGGGTCGTAAGAATGAGGAGGTGGCTTCCGCCTGGTTTATTTCCCCCGTGGGCGTTGGAGTGGCGTGGTTGTACAAGTCTGTATAGTATTGCAGGAATTCCTGGGCTATTGCTTCTGGGTTTGTCGTCGTTTCACCAGACCTAGTTCGGATTTTCGATATTGTCTTATTTTCCTGACGTTTTTTGAGGCAGCGTGCCAATAGTGAATCCGCCTTGTTGCCCTTTTCATAGAATCGTTGCTTGGACCACATGAGATTCCTCGCCACGTCTGCTGCTGAGAGTTGTGTGATGAGGTCCCGTGTCGTTTTGAGCTGCGTCAGGAGCGAGTCTGACGGATTTTGTTTATGTAGGGTTTCAAGTCTTGTTAAGTCAGCCAGGGCGTCTACCATTTTCCGTAGGCGTTGCTTTTTGAGGGCCGTGGCTATTGCTATTAGGTGTCCTCTGATCGTTGCTTTATGGGCTGCCCAAACCGTTGTCGGCGCCATGTCGTCGGTGGCGTTGAGTTCAAAGTAGGTTTTAAGGTTTTCCGACACTGTGTGGACCGTGGCCGCATCTTTGAGTATCCATGGGTTGAGTTTCCATCGCCACGGGCGCGCCCTTAGTGGGATCTGTATCGTCAGAGCGACTTCCGCATGATCGGACCACGCAATGTTTCCAATGTGTGTGTGAATGGTCCAGGGCTGGACGGCTGGGGATATGAGGAAACTATCGATACGGGAGTATGACTTGTGTGCGTGGGAGTAGAAGGTAAAGTCCGCGGCGGTCGGGTGTTGGAATCTCCAGGCATCCAGTAAAGGGGTTTCCAGTAGAAAATCTGCATATAATTTGTCGTTCCTGGTCGAGGAGGGTGCGCTACCGGACTGAGATCTGCGGTCTATGGCAGGCGTGTGGGTCGCGTTTATGTCTCCTCCTATGATTAGGTGTTTGGCTGAGAGGCTAGTGAGGTGGGTCTTAAATGTGTTCCAGAATGTTGCATCCGGGTTGGTAGGGGCATACAGGGAGCATATTGTTAGTGTAGTCGTGCCCGCTCGTCCTGTGAGGAAGAGGAATCTCCCTGAGGGGTCTTTGCGGGTTTGTATATCATCCAGAGGGCACGAGTTTCGCAGCAATATTGCAACTCCTTTCGTTTTTGCTTCTGGCGAGTTGGCCAAATAATATCTCTTATAGTGCCTATTAAGTAGCGGGAACTGCTTGTGATCCGTGAAGTGGGTTTCCTGAAGTAGGACGACGTCCGCTCCCGTGCGGTGGGCCCAACGTAGTATCCCATGTCTTTTCCCTGGCGAGTTG
>OW240924.1:23023816-23196463 GCA_933207985.1 Pelobates cultripes
TGGCTGGTACACAGGGCTGCATCGGGTGGGGGGGGGGTCATGGCTGGTACACAGTGCAGCATCGTGTGTGTGGGGGGGAGGTCATGGCTGGTACACAGGGCTGCATGGTGTCTGTGAGGGGCACAGGGACACGGAATGAATGACAGTACATTAAAGGGACTCTTTCACTTTGCAGCCTTTACTGGTACATCTCTCTCTACAGCTCATTGTTTTAATTTTGTGATTTTCACATTGGTTTGTTAATTATACATTAGATAAATTAGGGACTACTTCTTCTCATGGGGAGCGCCATGTTTGGATGTTTGCGTCAATGGGGGTTTAATCAAGTTTAATCAAAATTCAATTTCAGTTGGTAAGCTAATTTACACACAATCTATCATTCAAAAGAATACACAGATACTAAACTGTAGATTTCATGGACAGGGGGAAACAGAATGGCCGCAACAAGGCATAAAGATAATAAATATAAATTGTTTTTATAGATATAAATAAAAGCAAGTGGAAAGGAGGGGAGTGTAATTGTTATAATACAAGGTGCATAAAGAAAAATAGGTCAAAACTTTAAGAAGAGAGAAAAATGTTGATACAAGCTGCTTAGTTCAAAAAGGGAGTTCTTTAGTAAACACCATGCTAAACTGAAAAAAGTTTACAAAAATAAATAAAAATCCAGGGCTTTTTAAAAGTTTAAAGAACGGATGCAATTTCAGGAGTGGGTGTATAAGAAAGAGAAATATATATGTGAGAGGGGGTGGTCATGGCATATATATAGGCAGACTTGACAAAGTCACTGTGGCGACTAGGAAGTTTGCCCTGGAAATTTTTTTTTATTTTTTTTTTTAAATCATTCAAAGTTTATTAGCTTCATTGGTATGTACATCAGAAAGGCATATATGTGCGTCAAAGATAATGTAGCAAGATAACATCGTAGTATAACATCGTACTTAACAGGCATAGTGGTGAAAGGCAGGTAAATAATAGGTAGCTCTACGGTAACATGGTAGGTTGGCTGGTCGATGGTAGCACAAAGCAAAACATTCTCCTATTTGAACATGTCAATATAACTCTGAACTTTGCAATGTCTGTCAAACACCAACAGCTTAAATCGGCCTCAGCAAGCACAGCCTCTAGGTTTAGTGATACAATATTAAAATAAAAACAATATTAAAATTAAAGTTAACAATTAAATGAAAAGATAAATGTCCAGACTCTCCGTGGAGTCAGGAATAGGGTGGAGGGATTACGTGGAGGCCCTCGCGTGAGCTGCGGAGTATATTTGTCTCCGTGCTCCCTTGTGTCTGATTTGGTGCATGTATCTCCGGGCATTTTATCTTGCCAAAGTAAAAGTGGGGTAGGTTGAACAAGGCTGATGCTTGATTGTTATGTATAGTCGACTTACGCCTCAGTGTGCACCTCAATTGCTGGGAACTAGGTAACAGAGCAAGAATCTATACGTATTTGTAAGAAAGTAATCTACATTGGATATAAACTTTACTGTACTGCGTAATCAAGCTATGTCTATATAAGCCTGTGATTATGCTGTCGGCACAGTGAAACTTATGTGTTAGAAAAAAGAAGGGGAAAAAAATAAACCCCTGCAAGTATAGCGCTTTGTCCCCTGTGGGCTGCGCCTGGACAATTAGTGATGCTATTGGTCTATAGCGTATGGTGTAAATATGCTTGCTACATGCAATATAGGTGAAAGTTTTTACACATTATGAAGCTGTAGCTCAGGGGAGCTCTGTAGCTTACGTTGTGCGTTCGTTTTAAAACTGTAAGCTTAATGAATGTGTTTTGTGCTAAATAATAAAATAAAATGGATTAAGCGTGTTTGGTAGGCGATATTGGCTTATAATAATAGGATAGTACAATTGGGCTTAAATACGGAAAGCCTATTTCTGCATGAAGAGCCTATCTAGCATTTCAGGCCTACCCAGCCTAGGCCAACGTCCCAAAAAGTCTTTTTTTGATTTTCTTTTTAACCTAAGCCAATATGAACAGCGTTTTAATATTAAAGCATTATGTAGGCTATAATAGTCATTGATGGCCAGGGTGTCCTGTGTTTATTTGGGCCGTACGGTCCTTCGCTGCCTGTATACTGGTTCAAAGCATAATTAAGGATAGTTGGCTAAACAGTAGTAATATAAGACTGTGCAAAGCATGGTGTAGGTCACGTCCTGTTCTAGAACAAAATTGTTCCCGCCTTCTAAGAAGGAAAGACGTAGAAAGGGGGGAAAGGGCCTGCGTGAAGTCCTCATTTAAACACCCGTGGGAGTGTGTCCCAGCGGTCAAAAAGGGCCTTGTGCCGTGCACGCGTGGCCGGGCATAGTAAGACACCCTGAGTTAAAATAATAAAAGGAGGAAAGTAAGGGAATTTATCATAGCAAGTACATTTGGTTTTATGCCAGGGTATAAACACTTAAGTACTCGGCATACAATGCAGTAGCAATCTTAGGTAGGTGTTGCCTAGTGTTGAGCGTTTTAAACTAACATAATAGTGTCCACAGCGTATTTAACGTATGGTAAGTCCACATCAAGAGTCAATCTTCGATCAAAAAATATGTCTCCTAGATTCCAAGCTAATTTGTCAAGTCCTGATGTGTATATATTTTTCTTGTGTTAATGAGAATAAAATCACTAACTTATATATGCAGATATACATCTAAAGAAGGTGCTTAAAATGGTCTAAAATAGGTTTACAAAGCTTAATTTAAACATAATCATAAAAAATATATATTACAGTTGTTAAAGGGGATGTAACCAAAAATACAAAAATGGCATAAGTCTGTCACAAATAATATAACCGCTATTGTAACCACGGCTGGTTCCCTTATTTACCACTCTAATGTCTTAAAGCATAGAACTTAGCAGGGCTAACCATACAGATATCTTAGCCATAATTATAAGGATTGTCTTGGAAGCATTAGATTTTGTCTTTTATTTATTATATAAAAATATAAATAAAGACCTATAAAATCCATTATAGCAGAGTTTATAAGTAGTGATGTCCCGAACTGTTCGTGAACCGTTCGCCGCGAACTCCCGTCAGCTGACCCATTCCAGCCAATCAGCAGCAGACCCTCCCAGCTCCTGGACAGCATCCATTTTGAAGCTGCATTCTTAGTGAGCTGTCCAGGATGTGGGAGGGAGGGTCTGCTGCTGATTGGCTGGAATGTGTCAGCTGATGGGAGTCCGCGGCGAACAGTTCGGCACATCACTAATTGTAAGATTAAACTAAATGCTTGCAGATATCATTAATAGGTTAACATACCCTTCTGAACATGTCATCATGTCAGCCTCTCTGTCATTTTAAGATGGAGCAGTGTCTGTCTCCAAGTCTCTCCTCTGTGTCTTAACATTTAAAAGTACCCTTTTTATACCTTAGGTGTCTCCATTTTAGGGTTACCGTAGTTCAAATATGAAAAAGTAACACTTCTTTTACTTCATTTTAGGACCTCCCTTAACTTGGCAAACATACAAATCCATAACTAAAGGGTGTATACGTCATGGAAATTTTCCTGACTTAGTTCAAGATGGCATCTTAAAGTCTAGACATCCTTATCTACTTAAGGTTACCACAGTATATTACGTACTGAAAGAGTCGTAGCATAGCCTTGAAACTTGTTTATGCATTATTGTTATTGTATGTCGTCTGGGATAAAATGGCGCAAACATATTATGCACTGAAGTTATTGCTTAAAGAAACAGTTATGAAAAACAATGTTCCATTTTGAAACACCTTGTCAGTTTGCAATATCTCTTAACGACAAAGTACACAGTTTGAGAAATACAACATTTCATTCTAAAACTTTTGCTCATAACATTAGGATACTTGGGCTCCTGCTATTTATAAGGCTGGGGTGTCATTCCTAATAATATTAAAGTACTTAAAAGATCCCACAGTTAGTTTATTGGTACAGAAATTCTTCTGGTCACTTGGACACATTAAAACCCGACAGGTGGGTAAAATCTAGGCTCTACCACCTTCCAAACTGGAATAGCAACCATCCCTAGGAACTATATGTTTAAAAGTTACATCGCCGTACAAACCTTGGTTATGTCAACCATTACAGTCTCACTTCTTACTATTGGCAGAAGCAAAACACGGGTTATGTCATATCAAGGATTGATTTATATAAACTGTTACACATATCACTAAGTACATTTTGTTTGGTGTAAAGGAACCCTCTGTTCTTGTGATGCTTTATTTTGTGTGTCATGATGTAACAAGGTTATGGACATAGTCCCTGCCATTTGAGCCAAACCACTTAAAGTATTTAGACAAATTAGATATTCCGGTGTTCAACTTCCACTCTTTTTGTTTAGGATTTGATAATAAAAAAACATTCAATTCCAAAATATTTGAACAATTAAACAATATGCAGCTGTGACGTTTCCTAATTTGTGTCTATTCCACGGCTTCAAGATACTCAACAGCCTTTGCTACTTGTAAACTTTTTAATAAAGGACTGCACACAATACCTCCTTGCACCATATATATACTGATATAAGATGTTATTCTGTGGGCATTAAGAAATTAATGTTTTTTGATTCCGTATGTTGTCTGGGTGTCGATTTAAAATGCTGCTATGCTGGCTTGGAGTGTTAGGATTTGGAATCAAACTTGCTATATGATCCTGCAATGCTCTCGTCTCAGTAGGGAGATGTTTACCTAAGTCAGCTTATTGACACGCTTCACTTCAAGGGAGAGTCTCTGTTCATAGATTTAATATTTACTAAAACCTGCATTTTACATTTTGGTCTATTCATTAAACAATGAGCTGAACAAGTTATGGCTAAATTTCAGTAAAAATAGCCAAGCTGTGACTATAACGGGGTTGTCAAAGGTGCCTTATCCCAGAGCCCTATTTAGCCTTGTACTGTCGAGAACACATACTGAGTTTATCCCCTCTACTGCCAGAGGTGTAACTTAACCCCAGGAGCATTATTAGGGTGTCAGGCTAATATAGATTGTTTGCAAATGTTGATGCACACAATCTCCATTTTGCTCCATTACCTGGGAATAGTGCCACAGTAGTTTTACCATCATAACCACTACAAAGGGTTGTATTAGGTTTGACGGTTGTTGTAACCCTTTCGGAAGATAAAGATCCTAGAATTCTGAAATTCATGTAAATAGCATTAAGCATAACATTATCTTTTCTTAAAATTGTACTCATTTGCAAATACAAGTGTTCAGGGAAACAGGGATCTTTGCAAACAATAAGCAGAGTCATCATAGTTGATGTGTCCATTGCCGTGTGGTTTTTAGTATTGCTGTATGGCCATTTGGCAAACTTCATAAAACCTACATTGATGTTTTTTTATAATTATGCAATATTTCATTATCCTGAGTAAATATGGTTTTAATTGCTAACTGGGTTAGATGTACAATGAAAGGAAGAACAGTAGGCGATCACATATTATCTTACACTAGCTTCATAAGAAAAGGTTACATTTTAAAACAGTTCTTTGATTTTGGGAAATTGTGAATACATAAAACCACTGACCTGGAGAATGGCACTATTTGCCTTTAATCTGTTTCATTGGTATACTGTTAATAATTAAAAGGCAAGTTCTAGTTATCCGGTTACAGACGTGTTCTTTGGAATAAGTTTTAAGATTTTGTATGGGGGTAACATTTTAAGTTGATATTGGCTGAGCATGCAGTGTGTCCCTTTGGCAATGTTTGACAGCAGATGGTTTTTAAACCAGAATGGATAAAAAGTGAATCTCTTTTTTTTTTTAGTGAGTGTAAATTTAGTGAGTGTAAATCAGATAAATGTGCAGTTTGTGTGATCTGTGGTAAGCCAGTCATTCATATATTGCTTCATTCAGTTGTGTTTGTGCTCCTCCCATCAAGTACTCTGATTGGCTGAGGATTTAGCTGGCACTGTGTCTGTCCGAAGGGGGAGCTTTACAGAGAAAGGAAACTGAAACTTAAAACAGAGCATAAATCCAGGAAACAGAGTCCGTTCCTGTTCACAACCAACTCCTAGGCCCCTGATTTAACTAGAACCCCCCCCCCCTTTAAACGCTTTCCATGATCATCCATTGCAAGGACTTGCTCCTGTGGGAGAGTGTTTGTAATAATTTCTTAGCTTTGTCTTTAAATCAAGGTCCTATGCTTTTACTATTGTTGTACCCTTTATAAGAATTGCAAGGTAAGAGCTTTTTGTTTGCATTGTTTTTGGGGGATGGTGAGGTCCCATAGTGCAAAAGGTGATGAAGCTGCACAGGTGACTTGCACTTTCTAAGATGCTTGTGTATGTATGTATGTCTGTATATATATATATATATTAATATATTTAAATAAAAAAAACCATTTTTCCGCTCAATTCCCGCAGTAAACATAGAAAGATCAGATAGATTAAAGCAAACTCTTTACCAAAAACGACTTTTCATTGTAGAAGAAAGTTTCACGTTTTAATGTTTGTCTTTTTCTTTAAATAAATTTCTCACGACTGCCATTTTCATAAATATTCAACCACGTAGATACCAACGACAGAGTAATTCCATTATAATAAACCCCTCTTTAACTCATTGAATCCTGGCCTGGCTTTATAGAATTGCCAATGCTAAATAGGCAGTATGTTCCATATTCACATTTGGTCTTTCGGGGCCAGAAGAAGAGTATAATTGACCCCTAAGAGGTTAAAAATGAGCAGGGTGTTCGGATTAGCCGTTCTATTAAAATCTGTACATCTAAACTGATTTCAAGGCAAGCAATAAATGTGGCTAGCATCATGAGGTTTAAATGGCTTCATTACAAATCTATTTCAAGTTGCTTTGCCAGTTTAATTTAAATGTTTGGTGTGTATATTTATATGTTTGTATGTGTGTATATATATATGTGTAAATGAGGAAAGGTGTTTAATGTAATAAAAAGTTTACATTTGTCTGATCGTTTCGACCTCTTCAGGTCTTCCTCAAGATCTTGAGGAAGACCTTAAGAGGTTGAAACGTCGATCAGACAGATGTAAACTTTTTATTACATTAAACACCAGTTATTTTTTTTTTTCTACAAAGACTGCAGAGTGCATCTCCTTTCTTCATTTATTGTATATATTCAGCGTGGAACTGCACCAGGGCATACTTTTTACATAGCATCTGAAGTCACATTCCAAATCAATATGTTTACAGCGTGTGATGTTCCTGTGCATTTTCATCTACTTTGCTTTTGGCTGTATGTAGATGTTTCATTTTGGGAGTGTCTTGTTTCAGTAGTTTGGTTCCATGTGGTCTTTGTAGGTGCCTCGGCAGTGGTGATTGTGAACTGTCTGTTCATTGTCTGTTCTCCTTTTGGCAGGGCCGTCTCTTGCGTGAGTGGAGAGCAGCCCGCGGCTCCCTCCATAACTTTCGCTGTGCATAAGGTTTGCGTGCTTACATTTGGTGTCACGTAATGAACAGAGGAGCATATCAAGGGCGGGGGTCTAGTCCCATGTACAAAACGTATGCCTTCACACAGAATCCTAATTCTGCCTCATTTAACAATCCTTTACTTATACAGGAATATCTTCCGGACGCCGTTCGAGCACAGCAAAGAGATTTTCTGTTAGGAAAAAGCGCAGACTTTGATGTGAATGTTCCTGCTTTTACCACATACCGAACACCACCAAGATTCACATATCAACAAAATTATTCACCGCAGCCTTATTCATTTCACCCTCCTCGTCCTAGTTATCAGCCACGACCTCGGCCAAGTTATCAGCCACGTCCTCAGCCGATTTATCCTGAACGTACTGTTATCAACTTGTCGGATAACTTTAAGCAACTCTCTGTGTCATCCACTCCTCTTGAAAAAGAATTACTGAGGGTCCTAAGAGAGTTAAGAGGTGAATCCTGCACAGCGAAACATTTGGCCAAGCTCCTCCACGTGGAAAAAAAGAACATCAATCATCATCTCTACATTTTATTTAAGAGGGGTGTGGTCCACAAGGAAGGTGCGACACCACCGTACTGGAGTTTAGTAAATAGTGGTGGATATCCTACACAGTGTCAAATTGACAAAGTCCGCCATCAAGGGAAAAACCAAGACGCTAAGAAAGAGGGTTCATCCTTTGGATCAAATTCCTTCACTTTCACTATGTCTCCTGAACAAATTGCTGAGTGGAAGGAAAAAATATTTGAATACTTGTATCAACATCCAGCATCAACTCCAATTAACATCAGGAAAAATGTGGGCATCTCTAAAGCTCCAGAACTTAACCAGATCCTAAATACTTTGGAGAAACAAGGAGATGTCTGCAGGCAAGGCATAAACCCGCCAAAATGGTCTCTTTCAGATAAAAAACGTGAAAGAATCTTGCTTAAAAAAAAAGCAATAGAGCTGCGGGAGTCACAAGTTTTCACGCAAGAAGAGCGAGAGACTTCAGTAGTGCCTGAAGTGATGGCAGATGAGGAGATAAAGGCAGAGAATGGACAACAAGGCACAACAATTGACTGTGCCGGTGGTGAGATGATTACAGAGACCACAGAGAAAGGTGACTGCACACTTCCTGCTGATATTCCTACTGATGAACCACCTAGGAAACGGGCCAAAGGAATGGAATTTGATGACTACGAGAACGGCAAATGGATTCTTGATGATATTCCAGATAGCCTCAATACGATAAAAAGAAATGCAGAGATTTGTTTGGGTAGTGCAGAAGGTGACATGATTTCACAGTATTATGAGCCCCCTAAAGAGATGTCCCGTTTGGAGAAATTACAAGCTTGCCAAGAAAAGAACCCGGTAAGCGGTCTCTTGGAATTCACACATTTCTGCTCCCAGCAATGCGACTTTATTCTTCTTGAACAAAGTGGGCCCTCACATGATCCCAGGTAAGATAACTTTTTTGTTTTATCTCTTCCAATCATGACTTTGCCTGGTCTCTAATTTTATGCAGAATTGCAGCATATGGCTCCGTGTTTCTAGCTAAATGATGCAGTGTTGGGATTAGTTTATTCTTGTGAAGCTCTCTTTATTTTCATGCAATCTATAGTGTCACATCCTTTAGTGTAATATTTCTTGTTCTTCTATTTATTTATTTATTCAAAAAAACAAAACAGGTTTAAAATCCAAGCAGTAATCAATGGCCGGCGATTCCCACCAGCCGAAGCCAGCAACAAGAAAAATGCCAAGAAGGACGCAGCTTCCCTCGCCCTGCGGATTCTTCTGCGTGAGGAACAAGGAGGAACAGAAGAGGAAGTCCTGTCTGAGAAGTCTGAGGTTCAGGAAACACAGGACGACGTGGTAGGGCGCCAGTCCTTTCTCTCCCTGTAATCCATGTATTTCACGAGCAAACTTTACAACTTTTAAAAAATTGTACTAATAAGAGGTATTGTTGTGTGATTTGTTGCATAGAAACCTGTATCGCAGACCTCTGCCGTTTGTGGTAAAAACCCTATAAGCGTCCTCATGGAACATGGCCAGAAGTCTGGGAATGTATGCGAGTTTCTACTCTTGTCACAAGAAGGTCCACCCCATGACCCCAAGTAAGTTATTATTTTTTTTGTTTGTTTGTTCAGTAATTCACTTGTGTTTTGAGGACTAGATGAAGATGACTACCCCTATAAAGTTTAACGTCCCATTGTTTGAAGTGTGCTACATTTATTTTTGTAGATTCACCTATGGTGTAAGAATCGGTAAGCAGTCATTCCCTCAGGTGACGGCCAGCAGCAAAAAAATGGCAAAGCAACTAGCTGCGGAAGCAGCCGTTAAACAGCTTCTTGGAGAATCTGCCTTGCAGCCAGAGAAGGTAAGGATCTGCCACACATATTACTAGGGGCAATGTGGTGGGACTTGGTTTTAGCAGTTTACTTCATTTAGATGCAAATGTTAGTTACTATCACCCTTCCTTGTCGTGGTATACTTGACATGATTTTAAATTATAGGAGTAAATTTCATTTTTGTAGTGTGCTTGCAGAACTACTAGTAAATATATACTTTTCCTGTATTTGTTTATTTTTTTGAAGCAAAATCTAAATATATGGTCCTTGCCATCACCTGTCAGTCGATTCCTGGTGTGCTGTCAATAAAGCCAGGTTGTCACCGTTAGGGGAAAATAGTGCCTTGTGGTGTACTTCTGTCATATCGAAGGGGGACTAAGAATCTTATCTTGATAATATACAATGTTTTTTGCTTAAAGGTCCCCTTGGCGCACCATAACCACTACAACCTGCTGTAGTGTCTGATGTCAGGAGTTACCATCTCTGTTAAGAGTCTGTTTTAAAACTGTTTTACACCGCCTGCAGTTCAACCCCTCTTTACAGATATTACTAAAAGCTCTGACAACTCTATTCGCATTATCAATTCTGTTTTTGTTTCTGACACTCCTCAGTAGGTCAGTTCATTATGGTCTAACTTGGACAGAATGGAATTTGCTGATGCAAAGCTAAGCAATATGGTAGAAGATTTTACTTCCACAACAGCCATATTAAACACCATTTGCCAGTCACTGACTTTGTTTAAGCTTGTCCAAAGGGGTTTGGGAGTTAGTGTTGTAACAGCTGGAGGTCCAGCATTCAGCTATCATTGTTTAAGATTCATTTTCACAAAGAGGTACTTTTCTAGACTGTAAAAGATCACAGATAGCAAGAAAGTTGTAAGAAACCAAGTATAGTACAACTGTTTTCTAAACTTTAACAAAGGGTTGTGTAATAATGTCTTCCATATAAGTACACTTTATAAAGTCTAGAATGGATTATTTTTGTCATTTTGTTTATTTAAAAAATAAATTAAAAAAAATGTAAATAGCAGGTAAACACCGTACTGCATCTGAGAAACTGAGGCCACATTTGAGGACATGCTGTGCATTATAGCGTAATCTAGTTATATTATTAAATAAATAAAAGTAGGAACGAAAACCCACACGTACTAGGAGATCCCTAACCAGATGTTATCGCTAATACATATACTAAAAACAATTATCACAATAAAAAGCACATAAGAAAAAAATTGAAAGCTTGAAATGCAATATACGTATGTTCACTAGGTGGCGAACTTGAATCGTATATATTCTCACATTGGAGAGGGGAAGGTTAGCTAAATGTTACATTCCCAGCAGCAATAGTTGAAGGTACAGAATCAAGAATAAACACAATACGGGTGCAAATATATCCTTGGTAATAAGATAAAAATATAAAAAATAAATAGTGTACTATCAGTGAATCACTTCACAAATTAGTCCAAAAATAGTCCAAATACAGAGGCACTTAAACCAACTGACAGTTTGGATATCAGAGTTCTTGTAGTGCAGTAATCAAAATAAAAGTAAAAAATAATTGATAAACTCTCAGTGAATTGCTTTCAAATTTCACAAATAAGTCCAAATGCAGAGGCAATTAAACCCACTGACAGTCTTTGGATATCAGAGTTCTTACAGTGCAGGAATAAAGATGCCAATATTACAGCCAACACAATTTGTTACTGTCAAGAAAAACTGACAGCAGCAACTGTGTGTCAAGTTATATAGATACTATAACCGATAGTGGTATAGAACAGTAGAAACAGGAACATGGAATAGTGATAGGAAAGCTATTACTCATAGACCACTGAAACAGGTATATGGTAATGTGATATCCTTGATGGTGTTGAAGTAGTAATTGAAAGCTACCAGTGTTTTCAGCTAAAATCTTCACATTTATTGAAAATCAAGATTAAAATACACTCACATAAATTAAGTGCAGTATAACAGCAATTAGATTATTGTGGGGTCAGCAGGAACGGGTGATGTTTAAGCAGACTGTAGCAAATCTTCTCCGATCGTTGAGATGATGCCGCTATGCTGGGAGAGATGGAGTACTCCTTGCGTGCGTTCCACTTTGTGCGCCCGATCTGCGTTCCACAAAGGCTCGGTAGCTGTAGCTGGATCAGTATACGGCTGTAGCCTAGTTATATTATTGTCCGGTAACATCTACAGCTTGTCTACAACTTTTTCCCAGGCTGAACCAGTTTCCGACGGCTCTGAATTTGTTCCAGCCCCAGAGCTTTCAACGGAAGATATAAAAATGGCCCAGGGATCTGGCGTACGGGACTTCATCAAATATCTAAATGCCAACCCAGTAAGTGGCCTTTTGGAGTATTCTCGCGCCAAAGGCTTTGCTGCAGAGTTCAAGATGGTCAGCCAGACTGGGCCTCCTCACGATCCCAAGTAAGTATTATTATTTTTGTAGAATAATATCCACATTCATGGGCTTCCTCACTTTGCACCCTCCATTTTAGGGGCACACAATCTGCATGCTATGTAACATTTACATGTGTCATTTTTTTAAATAGCCAAGATGTTCTTTATAACGCAGTGACACTGAAGAACTTCTTTGATGTTTTATGGATTGTACCATTTTCTGTCTGTGTTCATGCAGTGTGGGGTATTTAGTTTTTTTATATTTTATTTTTGTAAGCTCAGCCTTTTCGGAAGCTGAATGAAATCCTCTTAATACAGGGATGGCCAGTAAGTATCTGAGGGTGATGGGAGTTGTTACTGGCCACCATGAAAGGGAATCTGTCACTTACACTGTATTATTGGTGTGACTGTGGATCATAAACACAGCTCTGTCAAAGCCATACCATATGACCTCAGCATTACAGTACTAAAATGGAGGTATATATTTTTCCATGTCTGCTATTTCTGGATGTTGCACATAGTGACGTTGAAGGCTGGGTCAATCCTTTCTTCTCCCTTTCATTTGCGTTATACGTGGATCGGTTTTAACTTCTTAACACTATAATGTTGTTTAGGTTTTGGTCCCTTGTAGCCACAGGCATCCAGCTACTGTGAGACACCAAAGCCCATTACAGAACCTTATAAAAGTAATGTGGGAGGTTCTAGCCGTGTGCTGATTTGTGGCACCCCATCTGTTTTCCATTCCAGGTTTGTTTTTCAAGCAAAGGTTGGGGGGCGATGGTTCCCGCCTGTTACTGCATCCAACAAAAAACAGGCTAAAGCTGAGGCAGCCGATGCTGCTCTGAGAGTACTGATTGGCGAGGGTGAAAAGGCCATTCGTGAAGGGGAGAACATAACGGAGGTAAGATCATGGGTGTTACAAGCTTAAGTTGAATTGGCCTTTGCTAAGCATTTCTTTATCACATTATATTTTCAGCCTAGTTGTGTTAGGACACAACGTTTGGTTCAAGCTTTGTGTATTGAACTGGTATAGAACCATTTCTTGCTCACATAACTCCTAGTATTTTGTCTTTGAAATGTGTTCAGAGCACTGTCAACTGTAATATGTCCTTGAGCAGTGTTTCCCACCCGATACGGCAATCGTCCACTACTTTGGTATTCTCCAGTTTTGTGTGAGTGTGGATACTGATGAAAACCTACACCATTGTGTGACTCGAGGACTGGACTGAGAACTTCTTTAACCCCTTAAGGACACGTGACATGTCATGATTCCCTTTTATTCCAGAAGTTTGGTCCTTAAGGGGTTAATCAGCCCTGTGAATACCGATATCGGTCAGTGGTAGAATTTTCCAGGGAATATCTATGGTCAGCCAGATAAGTAGCTAAATGTATATTTAGAAATGTCCACCTTAAACTCTGCCCAGCCTGCCATTCGGAGTGCATGGTGCACTAGAAAAGGAAACCCATGGTTACACATGCAGTGTCTTTTTGACTTAATGTTCAGTGTTTGATAAAGATCTGATTCTTTCACAGCTTCCTGTAAGTGGCAGCACAATTCATGATCAGATTGCCATGCTCAGTCATCAGAAATTTAACAGCTTGACTGCAAGGATCCAAAACAGCCTGCTTGGGAGAAAGATCCTTGCGGCCATCATCATGAGAAAGAGCAGCAGCGATCTGGGGACTGTAGTCAGCATCGGAACAGGTAAATCTAACATTTCCACCACAATTTGACTTTTTTCTTTTTCCTTGCCATTTTCTGTGACTCAGAACTTATTTTTTTTCCCCCCCCTCAATAAGGAAACCGCTGTGTAAAGGGAGAGGAACTAAGTTTGAGAGGAGAGACTGTGAACGATTGCCATGCTGAGGTTATTTCTCGCAGGGGATTTATAAGGCAAGTGGTATGGATAATACTTTTCCCAATGTACTTTGTGTTACTATTACTACCTGGTAAAGCATTCGGACAATGTTTTCTCTTGGTGCAACTGCCCTTTTTAATAGGTTTATTATTGTTTACTATATAATTTATAATAGATTGTTAAACAGTTGCAAAAGGTTAAAATGGAGGAACAGTCAAAAGGAGCAAATATATATTCCTAACGCAAAGTCCTGAGACCCTTAGTGAGGGTTTGTGAAGAGTCTGAATGGAGTATGACTTACCTTTCAGCCCTCGCCTCACTGCCGATCAGCCTCTTTGTCTGAGATCAACAGTGTTAATGATCTCAGCCAATCCAGTGCTTACCTATAGGGAAACATTGGGAGGCAAGTGTGTATGTGCGCCAATCAAATGCTGCTCTAGGAGTTTTACTTTGTTGTAGCCGAGGAAGCCCTGGTGGAGGAATGTTATACCTCCAATGTAAACATTGCCGTTCCAACAGACAGGGGCACTGGACCCAGATAACTACATATTAAGACGTGACTTTAGTGTCTCTTCAAAGAAACACTATAGTATTAAAGGACACTCCAGGTACCCAGACCACTTCTGCCCATTGGAGTGGTCTGGGTGCCAACTCTCACTACCCTTAACCCTGTAATTATTGGAGTTTTTATAAACTGCAATAATTACCTTGCAAGGTTAACTCCTCCTCTACTGGCTGTCTAGACAGACACTAGAGGGCACTTCCTAGTCTATAGCACAGGTTTTCTCTCCAGTGCCAGGAAAACAATCCATTTTCCTGGCACTGCAGGTCCCCTCTCCCTCCCACCCCGGTTGTTGAAGGGGTAAAAACCCCTTCAGTGACTTACCAGAGGCAGCGACATGTCCCACATCGCTGCTTCTTCCTCCGCTCACGCTCCTCCCCTTCATCACGTCAGCCGGCGGGAGAGACCTAATGCACAGGCGCATGCTTTCAATGCTTTCCTAGGGAGAGGTCTAATGCGCCTGTGCATTAGGTCTCCCCCGCCGGCTGACGTGATGAAGGGGAGGAGCGTGAGCGGAGGAAGAAGCAGCGATGTGGGACATGTCGCTGCCTCTGGTAAGTCACTGAAGGGGTTTTTACCCCTTCAGCAACCGGGGTGGGAGGGAGAGGGGACCTGCAGTGCCAGGAAAATGGATTGTTTTCCTGGCACTGGAGAGTCCCTTTAAGAATACAAAGTGTATTCCTAATCCTTTAGTGGCCTTGTGGCCGTTTAGGTGACCAATCCCCACCTGCCTCTTTGACCTTGACTGAGATTATAGAGATCTATGTTATCAGCTAATCCAATGCATTCCCATAGGAAAGCATTGTAAAACTAGTGCGCATGCATAGAAACCCCCCACACTATACCAATCTAATGGTCTCTGTATCCAGAAGACTTCATTGAGATGCAATGGACTGGGTACCTATAGTATTCCTTTAACTATTTAAATTGTAGACTTACCCATTTTAAAAACCTCAAGTTTATCTTTGATAAATCATCCCTAGTGTTCATTCTAGTGCATAGTCCTAAAGGGACACTATAGGTACCAAAACAACTTTAGCTTAATGAAGTAGTTTTGATGTATAGATCGTGCCCCTGCAGTCTCTCTGCTCATTTCTCTGCCATTTGGGAGTTAAATAACTTTGTTTATACAGCTATAGTCACACCTACTTGCATGTGACACAGAGCCTTCCTAAACACATTATGAAAAAGAGCCTAGATATTTTAGATTCCTTTATTGTACAGTCTGTTTAGTATATGGTTTCTTATCTCCTGCTCTGATAATAGCCTGCAGGAGCCTTCTGTGTGTGGTTAAAATTCAATTTCCATACAGACTGTATCAGTCACAGCTAGGGATGCATAAACAAAAACCAAAGTGATTTAAAGTGAAACTGCCGGAGCATGGTCTTTACACCCAAACTGCTTTATTAAGTCTCTAAACGGTGAGAGTGCCACTTTAATAAAAAGGGTGGTACCTGAAATATATGGTAGCGATGATCTTCCTTAGGCTTCTTCTTGACCACTCAAAAAGACAAAGAAAATATAGAATATAGTGCAGATTGTATAAACTACACATTTATTAGTACAAATACGCACTTACAGGAATTCAGAAGAAATATCAGCATGTCTCCATTAATAGCGGTTTCAAAATGAGGCAGCCAGTTATCCAGGATATAATCCCGAGATCCAAAAAGTGCGAAAGAAAAATACAAATAACATAAAATTCTCTGCGTCCAGCTGAATGAAACGCAAAACGCAGAGGATTGTATCTGCCTTTTCAGCCTTCTAGTGAGTTTTCTACCAACCCCTTATTTGTACTTATTGTATTGCATATTTTCTTTCCTGGAGATTATAGGCTATTCTGATCCTCCAATATATTTAACCCAGGTTGTTTTTCATGTGTTATATATATATATATATATGCTTTGGTTTTACTTAGACATACTCTTTCCCTTTGTTTTTTTTAACTTGATTATTGGTGTTTGAGGGAACACTTTCTTTAAAGGGATATAATACGTTTTCTCTCGAGCATATAGTGATTTTTAGTTGTGGTGGTTTTTTTTTGTTTTGTTTTATTTTACACATGTAGGAATTGGCAGACCCAGGAGGTAGGTATAGTGATTTACATTAATGTTTTGCTTTCCTTCCCCCAGGTTTTTGTACAACCAGTTAATAAAATATAACCCAGATTTCCCAGATGAGAGTATATTTGAGGAGTCAGAAGGACAGCTTTTGAGAATTCGGCCTGAAATAACCTTTCACCTTTACATCAGGTCAGTGTGCATGGATTTCTTATTGCTTTTTGTTGTTGCTGTGAGGTGCTGCATTAACTGTTCCCACCGACAATATCAGCCTTTGCTCTTCCTTGTCATTTTTGTTCCTTGTAAAGCTTTCTTTTCTAAGCATTTACATAGCCTGTATGCATTAACGACTGTTTTGATGTGGTGTTTTAGTACCGCTCCCTGTGGAGATGGAGCACTCTTTGACAAGTCCTGCAGTGATCAACCCTGTGCAGATGGCGACAGCAAGCACTACCCGCTTTTTGAAAACCCAAAACAGGGCAAGCTGAGAACGAAAGTTGAAAATGGTATGTGGAGCAAACTTATACTTATATTGACATTGCATGTGCCTATCAGTGAATCATAGCAGTGCTAGAGAGTTAAACTTAGGAGGGCAAATCTGGTCCTTCATGTATGTATCAATTGAATTTAACATTAATAGAACATATTGGTCTGTGACAGGTTTAAGGTTCTCTCGCCTTGAACAAGGAATTTGTTGCTAGTACTATTTCAGGTAAAGGGCACAGGGCTCACTTTTCAGTCTTGCTTATCTACCTTACACAGGCGGTGACAGAGCAACTTTAAGTCGATTGTCCAAGTTTTGAACCAAAGTAAAACATATAATTTTGTGTTTGTTCCACTGTAACTTAACGGTTTCTCTTTAAGTTTTTCAAAGGGCTTTTTTTAAATATCGTATATATACACTCAACAATAAAGTGAAACTCCACTGCCCAAATACAAATCACTGTTTAGTAGATATACCTTTAATGAAAACATGCATGTATTTAATTATGCATTTTTCATTAATGGTATATCTAAAAACAGCTCGCAAAATCTGCAATTGTCTGCTGCCTTTGAAAGCCCAGACTTCCTGTGGCTGTCCAATCACAGACTCCCCAATGCAGCTCAATGAGAAGTCTTTGCAAAGCAGGTACTCTGGGCAATTGCTGTCTCTTGAGTTTAGCTCCACTAAGCTAACCAAACCAGGAAGTAACAGGACCTGTTGTCTGATTGACATCCAGAGGGGTGTAACTAGATCAGTTTATATAAGTGTAAATTTCTATTGAAATCTGTATTTTTTCTAAATGGGGGGAAAAAATCACTTTAGGGGTCTGGAGTGTCCCTTTAATAGTTTTTACGCATATGTAGAGTAACTTAAAGGGAC
Source organism: Pelobates cultripes (assembly GCA_933207985.1). Lineage (NCBI taxonomy): Eukaryota > Metazoa > Chordata > Amphibia > Anura > Pelobatidae > Pelobates > Pelobates cultripes. The sequence goes on from OW240924.1 coordinate 23,041,765, forward strand.
ACTATAGGCACCCAGACCACTTCGGCTCATTGAAGTGATCTGGGTGCAGTGACTGTCCTCTTAACCCAACAATCGTACTATTCTGGGAAACTACAATTATTATCTTGCTGGGTTAAGACTGACTCTAGTAGTGGCAGGAGCTATAGTGCTACGAATACAGCTTTGTATTCATAGCACTACCGCATCCCTTTAAGTAAAACAACTCAAAATAGACTTCCTTTTCATTCCTGATTGTTAAATGCCTCAATAAATTTTTGGTAGTTAATGCGAACACTTTTCCAACCACTTGCTGAATGCTACACCATCCTTTACATTATGCTTACACGAACGCTAACAATATCACCATACCGTACACTACCCCTAACCTTAAAACAACACTAACCCAACTCATAACCTTAAGAAAACCATCTGCCAATGTCAGTACTGATAACAGCAGGTCGGTTTCCTAGTTAAAACAGTATAGTGGTTTGTGACTGCAATCTACTGCCTGTATTCAGTATTAATGGGAGAATATTCTGTAGTACTGAGTCAAGCATGTTTTCCCAGCTAATCACAGTCGGCTTGGGGGTCTTCCTTCTGCAGATGAAATCCAAAAATCACTACGCTGCGTTCTCAATGAATTTAAAGTTTGCAGCATTCAGCTAGTCAGTAAGCCTGAGGCCGCAAAATATGGCTCCAAATGTCGATTGATACCTGGGTCTCCTGTTGCTCTCTCTGCATTACATGTAGTGGGGATTTAAATGTGCTTTTAAAAAAACTGTATACACCTATAGACGACATTAAATCCACCCGTTACCACAGAAGGTTCCTGTACAATACTTAACAGTATAGGATAGAGGGATCAAAGCAACACGACCAGTAACCAACATAAGAGGGAACGGGTGGAGCGGGTCTACATGGATTGACACCCCCCCCCTCAAGCTAAGTGTAGTTTGATAAGAGTCCTTTACGCATAAGACGACTAAGAGCCCCTGTGATTACTACAACATGTTGTTCTGGGAGAGAAAAAGTGCACTGTATGTCATGTATTCCGCATGCCCATTGTAAGGTATAAGCTGGTAATTTTGTGTCTACAATGTTGGATATTGGGGGATACTTATTTCCTATTGCCTGTATTTACCTCTGTGCACCCAAAAATAAAGAATTAAAAAAAAAAAAAAAACCTGTATACAGCACTGCATTTATCTCATCTGTCATCCTAGTCCGTCCGCACCATTCCTGCTCCAGTCCACTCTGACAGGATTAAACTTGTGCTGCTTCTTTATATACTGTTCCAGTTTCCCGCTGTTTTTCTGCTTGCAGCTTTCAACCAATCCCATGCTAGCTCCAGCCCCCACAAACAGCTGTCATCAATTCTGTCTAACTGACCATCTACCACAAGATGTAAAATTCCTCACATTCAAATCCCAGACAAAACAGATTAACTCCTTCATTGCCACCATACATATATGCCACAGTGTTTAGTGCCTGTGGCTTCTTGATGGTGTAAAACTCAAAATGAGTGCGTTTATAACCACCAAAACCTGACATTTAGTATGGGATCGTTTCTTAATTGACTAATGACATTCATGTGCTTCTGTTGTCTTGGTAGTTGACTTAGAGAATGTTGTATGAATGAGAAGGTTTTAACTGATGTCTCGCTGTTTAATATGTGATCCACAGGAGAAGGCACGATTCCTGTAGAATCAAGTGATATTGTTCCCACTTGGGATGGAATCCAGCACGGAGAGAGACTTCGCACCATGTCTTGCAGCGATAAGATCTTGCGTTGGAATGTCCTGGGTTTGCAAGGAGCAGTTCTCACCCACTTCATAGAGCCAGTGTATCTTAGCTCACTCACACTTGGTATGTAGAGACGGAACTTCTCGTTGTTCCTAAACACAATGCCTGCATTGCATTGTCTGCTTTACAGAACATAACCTGAGTTGGAGAACCAATATAGTGCCCATTCCCTGGTCTGTTGAAGACTAGATTGTTTTGAGCCCCACCTTTCAGATCTGTTTAACCCTGTCTTATTAACCCTGTCAACCGTATTATTAACGAGTGTCTCTTCCTTCTCAGGATACCTGTTTAGCCAAGGGCATCTCACGAGAGCAATCTGCTGCCGCATGACTCGCGACGGCTCTACCTTTCAGGAGCAGCTGCCGGATATGTTCATTGTGAATCACCCAGAGGTATGGAAGATTTTTTTTTTCTTCTTCTCCTCCCTAAATTGTCTTAGAAACATAACATGGAAAAACCCATCTAAAGCGTTTTCTTTGTGGACATTTTAAACAAAAATAAATGTACTGTCTTGTGTAACATAGAGGTGAGAGTTAAACTGATAATAAGGGGGGGGGGGGGGGAGAATTGTGCAAGTTATTAAAAATCCTCTTAAGCACAGTAAGCTCTGCTATAAGAATGGGATCATGAGGGCTCTCTTAATTGGATTTCCAAGTCAGCCTCCCAGTTTAGCATCAGTGACTTACTACACCATTTGTTGTGCCTGACTTTGATTTGCAATGCTTTTTCCTTCTGTGCTTTAGGTTGGACGGGTCAGTGTCTATGATTCCCACCGGCAGACAGGAAAGACCAAGGAATCGAGTGTGAACTGGTGCCTCGCTGATGAGGAGGTTGAAGTGCTGGATGGGACAAAGGGAAAAGTGGAGGGGTAAGATGAACTTTTATGAGGTTTCCTCCAAGTTGTAGCTGATCCTGCTGGTTTGGAAAGACGTGCACATTTGCCATTTTATGTAGTGGGAGGTGATCAATGCAGATATAAGCTATGGCAGATCCATACACAGCAATTTGCTGGCAGAGGATTGTGGGAAATGGTCCTTTCTGTGGGTTTCATGAAAATGTTAATGCACTATTGATTTCCTTGTCTAATATTTTAGATTTGAATAAAAAATATGATCCCCCTATCGATACGCGTTTAGGTCTATTGTTGCTGACTTTTCACCATACACAGTTTGTGTTGCTTAGTGTTAGCCATGTTTGTTTGTGGATGTCCATGTTATGCCATCAGATTGCACAGGGTTCGGGTTTTCCTCCACGAGATTATTTTTTGCATTTTGGTGTCATATTTGCCTGCATTATCTCACTCTGTGATAAATCGTTATAAGGCAGCACTGAAAGCAGAATTTCTTTTTATTTTCTCTTTCAGGACCAAAATGGACATCTCCCGTGTATCCAAGCTTCACATGTTTAATCTATTTCAAGAACTCTGCAAGAGGCGCGAGCGTGAAGATCTTTTAACATGCAGCTCGTACAGCGATATAAAAAATGCTGCACAGGTTTATCAGGAGGCCAAAGGACAGTTCTTTAAAGCTCTCCAAAGTATGGGATACGGGAACTGGATCAGCAAACCACAGGAGGAAAAGAGCTTTACTCTGACAGGAAATTAAGTGTAATACATTTTCTGAATGTTACCAGTTATGCACTGAGTATGTGTGTTAAGTGGCTGTTCCCTGCAAAAAAACAAACTTTCCATGACCTGTTTCTTGATGGGACCTCCACCGTTCCACAAAATCCTTTGTCTTTGTTAAACATTTAATAACTTGGCCATGGGGAACCAACATTTTAAATTCCGTATCGTCTGAATTTGAATGAAATCTCAGATTACCAAAAAAACTACTTTTTTTTTTCTGCAGCCCAGAATCCATGGTCCTTATTTTATTTCTGTATTAAATTTGTTGAGAAATATGTCCTATTATATACAGTTTACATTGAGCCTTTACTGCTGTCAAATGATTTTGTAGTGAATGCTTGACATGGACATTCAACCAGTTGTGTAGTTTTTGTGTTCTTTTATAATTTTAAATTTTCTGAACATCCAGTTAAACAGATCTTTTTTTCTTTTTGCACTCTCCCCATTGTGTCTAGAATAAAGTTGATCTGTAATTTCAAAGTGCACTGCAGGTTTGTGTTAACCTTCTCGTTTCAATGTGTTGAGAGGAAGAAGAGGGGTTATTATTATTACCATTTATATAGCGCCAACAGCTTCCATAGCGCTATAGAATGCGGTTATTAAATTTGAATGAAAGCTAGACATAAAAGGCTGTAGGCTTTGTGTCTTTGTCCTCTGTCACTGACATCATTTGATTTCTAAACATATTATTAAAAAGACACCTAGCTCAGTGTAAGTTTATAGCAGTTGCTTCATCCTTTGTTGGTCATCCATTTTTCCAGGTTTTTTTTTTTGCCCACAGCGTTGAAGGATGCAATTTACAGTTTGGGCAAAGTTCCATTCGTGGAGCAATCACCCTAAAACCCAATAGACATTCTCGCTGTTTCCTTTAATTTTAGAATGTTGTATCAGAATTACTTTCTTCACTTAATACCCATATCTGTGATGGCCGGTCCTTGTGGCTGAGAGTAAGAGAATGAATCTAGTATACAAACCCTTTTCTTTTATCTGATTGTTTTTATACCGTTGTGTGATTTAGTAAAACATTGCAAACAGTGCATGTCTGACTGCTACTGTAAGTGCTAACTTTGTCTGACAAATGGCATTAGAACATTGATATTTTGCTTGTTTGGGAATCATTTTTGGGAAAGATGGGGGGGTTGTGAGGGAGACTGGAAAGGGTTTTTTAAACATTCCATATTAAATCTCTAGAAATACTTTGTGTCATCGCTGAGAAAAAAAATATATAAATAATATATATTTTTTTTGTGTGTGTGTGTGTAAAGTTCCTGTTAACAGGCAGATGCTTGTGTTGTGAGGTACTGTTCTGTAAACTGGGGCCCAATGCATGAGTTTACAGTTCTGCCAGTAAGAATTTATATAGTACTATGGACTTAAGCAAGTCTGACTGGTCTTTCAAACGGTATGTTTGGCTTAAAACACTGGAGCTACGTATGACATAAAGGAATTCTGACAATAAAAAAAATCTATCAAGCTGCTGTGGATTTAACGCTTTTTTCCTTTTTCCCAAGCCAGTTTTATGGTATTTTAACAGCCTGGAGCTGATTACATGGAAGCATCTCTGATTACACATGCTTATATTTAGATTAATATTAAAGACCACTTTCAGAGAAATTGTATTGTGTAATAGTTATTGAATATAAATTATTATGGTATAACTTGGAAAAGGCTGAGATGAATGCATTTTCTGGATACTAAGTATTTGTTAAAGTACAACTGTATTCTGATGAACTGAAACAAGGCGTTTATCCTGTAAATTGAGAATTGCCACAATTTTTTGCACATTTTAGCCTTAAGTAGATGAATTTGAAAACATATCCAACTTATAGTTTTGACTTAAGAGGCACTACAGTCACCAAAACAACTTTAGCTTAAAAAAAGTGGATTTGGTGTATAGATGCTCCTGCAGTCTCACTGCTCAATTCTGCCATTTAGGAGTTAAATCACTTTTGTTTCTGTTTATGCAGCCTTAGCCACACCTCCCCTGAGTGTGACTCACACATGGTGCCTAAACTCTTCCTGTAAAGTGAGATCTAATGTTTACACCAGGGGTGTCCAAAAGGTAGATCCCAGATGTTTTAAAACTACAGCTTCCATGATGCTTAATGGCATGCAAAGCATAATGGGAATTGTAGTTCTACAACATCTGGGGATCCACCTTTTGGGCACTCCTGGTTTACACTTTATTGCAAAGTCCATTTGATTTCTTAACTTATCTATCTCCTGCACTGTTAAGATTGCCAGACCTTACAGGAGCCTCGTGTGTGTGATTAAAGTTAAATTTACAGAGGCGATTAAAAAAAATAAAAAAATCTAATGTAAGTTGAGATCTGATTGAACATGAAACCATTTTTTTTTGCAGGCTGTGTCCATAACATCCAGGGGAGCATAAACAGAAACAAGTCATTTTACTCCTGAATGGCAGAGAATTGAGCAGTGAGACTGCAAAAGCATAATGTTATGTAATTACAAAGTCTCACTGGAATTTTGCTTGAAATATTTGGAGGGATTTTTTTTTTTTCCACACTATCATCTTTCTTATACAAGATTATCAGGCAAGTAGCAGCACACATCTGAATCTCTCACACAGGTTTTTCACTTAACCATAAGTTGGTGAGAATTCACAAGGAAATTATATAACTTGTTTTCCTAAAAATAGTGGGAATACTGAAATGGTCTAACTGAATGCATTTTTTTCCCCCAAGTAATACTTTTGTCTCATGATTACAGTTCCAAATGCAGTTATATATGATGGTTAGAATGCGGACTATAGAGATACAGAGCTGTGGTTTGGCAGCCCTGGTTTACAGAGACAAAAGTGGAGTGACAGCTTGCTGACCCAAACAGAGATTTTAAAGTTATTTCCACATTAACTATAATGTCATAGTGGCAGTACATGAGATGTCAAAACTACTGGTGGACTGGTAGCCTCAAAAATAAAGAATCAAATTCCGCCTCCTCATCCCAAAAATTGATCCACAGACCGGGATCACACAGTTATCACTTATCCCACAACAGGGACATACAGTAGTCCTCATTTTCTGGTGCGTGCTGGAACGGATGGTGAGGTAGGCACAGCTTGTCATCTGGTGTTATGTGCCCGATAGCAGCTTGTATACACCTGAGGTGCTCTTTGAGCTATGGAGGCGCACCAGTTATAGAACAGAATGGGATTCTGCACCCAGCGGTGGAATGCACACATGCTGCTGCATTCCTACTGCGCATGTGCAATAGGAACCCGTTTTGGAGATAAATTTCAAAATCTTTCAAGAGTATATAGGCTGTGAGTGCTTGTCAGTACTGGATTACTGTGTTACCAGATGATCTCTCCCCCCACCCGGTTCTGATGTCTTAAAGGTTGGGGATCAGTTTTCTTTAACTTTTTAGGTTTTTACAGATCTCTACACCTGTATCTCATGCAAAAAATGGAAACTCCGATTACATTTTTCTTCCACCTGCTGCCAGGCTTAAAGCGAAATGTAAATCTCTAAATGTAGTGTGCAACTCTTCTACCTGACCATTGCAATGAAATAAAATCTGTAACCAGTGTTGTACCAGAAGCTTTGGGGGGGAAAAAAAGGATATGCATTCATTCCTGACTTAGTTCCAAGAAAATGTATCTCAGACCTTTTGCTAGTATTAAGGAGATGGATATTAAAGCCATGGAACCTGCCTCTATACATGAAAAGCAATCTAAAGGAATAAAAAGTAGTAGATCTTCTATTGCAGAGCTCTCATTGGGTAAATGTTCCTACAGTTCTATTTCTTGTCTGGAGAAAAACCACACTTCTGGCTTCTCTATTGATGTATTGAGTATGGACGACGAGATAAATGTATTTATCTCTGGTGCCTAATGATGTACCTTTTTAGCCTCTGGAAGAAGTATCCCTGAAGATGTTGTCCTTGAAAAAACTGCTTTATGTCAAACACATTAGCATAAAGAGTTTGGGAACTCTAAGTCCTTTCAGAGTCACCATTTTCACTATTTTTTTTATCAGGACAAAGTGGTTTTACAACTTAAACCTTTTTTTCCATAAAATGACAGGAATAACCAACATTTTACTTCAAGTACATTTTTTTTTTTTTTTAACTTTATAAAGCAGCACTACATATTTCCCTCCCTTCTTAAATTTTGATTCTTTGGCAATAAAGGGACACTCCACATTAAAAAAAAAAAAAAATACAAAATCAATGTTTAGTAAGTGTACTCCAAAAATAAACATGCATGCATTTAATTGTGCATTTTATTGAGGGGAAATCTAAAATCAGCTTGCTATAGCTGTAGTTCTTTTGTCTGCTGCCTTAGCAAACCCTCTCTTAATCCCTCCCAGCCTTTCTGCGGCTGCCCAATCACAGACTTCCTTATACAGGTCCTTATGCAAGGCAAGGGATCTGAGCAATTGCTGCCTCTTGAGTTTAGCTTCACTGAGCAAATAAACCAGGAAGTAACAGGACCGGTAGCCTACCCAAAAGTGAGTGTGGGGGTAAACAGCGCAAATTTATAAAAGCACCAATTTCTATTAAAATTCTATTAAAATCACATTTTATAAAAATGAAGAGAAAAAAAAAGCACTTCAATAAGCTGAAGTGCTTTAAGGGACCTGAGTTTATTTCTTGCTATGACCGTGAGATCCCAGTCAGTGAATCGATTTAAGTTAGGATGGGGTTAGATTTCCAAATTATAATTTTATATTTGAAGCTACCTGTCCACTTGTTTGGACATCCCTCCTATACTGCCGCTATACTAAAGAAACACATTTTTGAATGCATTATCTTTTGACTTTAATTCATAGAGCGCAATATTGCCATTGTTTGAACAGGAAAAAATATTTATTTTTAGTTAAAAACATGGCAGCATTAAGCCAAGTATGAATACTGTCATGGTTTGTGGCAAACCTAGCCACTTTTAGGTTACTGGACTGTATCTGAAAAGGTTGTCTGTAATAAGCTGCCGGACTGTTATATTTTAATGTTTGCATGTACTTCTATGTCCTAGAGCATTCGTACGCTAGAAGCCGAAAGTTGCAAGCATTCATGTATTCGTTTCACCAACAGGAACTTTACCGACTGTTCGTGAAACGAATGAGATATCACCCAGTAGCCCACACACAGAGGGTCGTGTGGCACCCATTAACCGATTGCAACATTCATACTGTAGTTTCACAAACAGTGAGTTTCAACACTGTTCGTGAAACGAATAACCTACCGAATGGACGACCACACACAGGCCCATTAAAGGCTTTCCTAGGTGGGCGGCGGTCAGCCATCTTGGATCCTTTGTTTCACCAGCGGTGTTTGGTCGTCGAGTGCGTGGAGCTGAAATCGGCTACTCGAGGCCGCGAACACCGCTGGGCTTCCAGGCCGTTCGGGAGCTCCGGTCTTTCACTATTCTGTACTTTTTTTTTTTTTTCACTATTCTGTACTTTTAGGCGAACACAATGTTAAAGTGTACTTCGTGCAGCGTTCGGTTATTTATGCTGGGATCTGAGCGGTATTCTCACGAAATGTGCGCTCAGACCCCAGCTATCTACCGAACGTCCATTCGTTTAAATAAAGTGAATGATGGAAAAGTTATATAATTCTATGTGAAATGTTGGTTCTGCTGCACAGAGGGATAATCCACTAAATGGTGTATTCCTCTCGCCCAGCAGTGCCTGATGGGAGAAATGTCTAGATTATTTAGTCCCCTATTGTATAACCCCTGCAATGTCAGTAGGGAAACCTCTTGCATGGGGACTTGCATAAATACTTTGACTTGTGAATAAAAGCTCAGTTGACTCCCAGAACTGTGTTTCGTCTGGTTACTGGGGGGACTTGGGATATTGCCATACTTTTCAGCACTTTACTTTGGATTACTTTCTGTACCAGCGGAGATCATGGAATTTAATATTGCAGCTCCGCTACATGGTTAGTTTAAGAAGTCTGCCTTTTTGAAATGGCAAAAAAAAAAATTGTTTAAAAATTAAATCACATTTTTGATCAAAAGCAGAAACTGACTTGTGAAACTTGGAGCTGAGGTTTTTTTCCCCCCAGACTGTATTACGCTGTATGTTAGGTCCTCTTTTACTTCCGCAATATTGCATCTTCTGAGACACATGCTTATGGTGGAAAGTACCTTCACAGCCTGGCTGGTATCAGGGCTTGGATTTGGAGCCCTTATATAGTAAATTGTCAAATCAGCAATATATTAAATCATCGCACAAAGCACTTTCAACACTCTCTTATTGTTCCAGTGCTCAGTGAAAGACCCTAAATGTGCAAGACCAGAATAACATTTGAGGTCTGCCACCAACTACCAACCCACCTTTTCTTGTAGTGTTCTACACTACACTTACCCTCTACATGAAAAAAAAATGTTTTCCCTAAGCTGCCTTACATCAGATCATTGATCATGACGCCAGTTATTAACAAAATACATTGACACAAAATGAGTATTTATCAGTAATGTGAAACTGAGCTGTAGGTAACAACAAATCAGAGCATATAGTCAGTCTCCTATGAAATATCAATTTTATAGATTACATTTCCAGGATCTGCCACCACATCTATAGCATTGTTTGCCTTTCAGTTTCACTCTAGTGCTATTTTGTTACTACTATCTGTAAAGTGAAGTAAAATTGCACTTACTAATCTATTTTACACTCACCAGTGACTTTATGTCCTCTTCCATTAATTAAAATGTATTTTGTCATAGAAATCCATAAGGAATTAGAATACTTTGAACTGTAAAGAGATAGTTGCTTAGAGTACATAAACTATTGAACAATAAATAAACAATAAGTCTCCCATGTCATTTTTACAAAGTGTACTTGCAGGGTTTGTGTGAAGGGGACTAGCTACATTTATAAAACAAAATGCTTCCGTCACCACTCTTCTACTATAATATATATTTTGGGTTAGCGATGACGTTACGTGACCTGCCTAAATCCCTAAACTATGAAAGAGGATTGGTAGGTGCAAGAATAGAAGACATATTCAGTGCTAGAACGGTAAGCTATGAAATAAATATTCCAGGCACTATAACAACGGGATCTATAGAAAGTTATGGTGCCTGTCATCAAAGACAGCTTTATTTTCACAAGTTTGTTTTCCTGGCACTATAACAGCCTATAGTTCTCGCTTCCCCCCCCTTCCAAAAATTAACTACCGTTGCAGGATTAAGGGACCTGGGACTATGAACCCAGACCACTTCAATGTTGGTAGTTCCATACCCTTATATGATTAATTCAATAAATCGCAGAGTGTGACTTAAAGCAATACTCTAAGCACCAAAATAACTTTAGCTAAATAGAAGTGTGGCCAATATTGTTGCTGGGCCACGAGGACTCGGATGGTAACCACTGGGTTGTATAATCCCCTTTGAGACTTAAATAGTTTTACCAACTTATATCACATGGAGTGTTGCTCTCCCTTGGCTTAAATAATCAGTTACAATGTTCTCTGCCAATCCAATGAATTCAAAGGGCTACTGTGCATGTGCATCAGTCAACATCTCAGAAAGGAAGAATAAAAAAATAAATCAAGATTCAAGAGAGTACTGAGAACGGACAATGTGTACCCCAACACGGTCAGGCAACAGGTTGACCAAGTCTGGGGAAACCTCATGACACAACTGGGCTCTCCCACAATGGCCCTCCTGCACCAAATGCGGACAGTTGAGAGAAGAATGAGAACACCTCGATTAAATATTCACATTGCTGGAGGGACTCCCACATGCTACCGTGTCCTCTTCTCGAACCAACACCATCCTCTTCCCATCCCACCTACAATAATTGTGTAATGCCACATATCTTTAATAACAACACTCAACAACGCCCTACCTGTGGGCTAAGACACACCCTAACCCAATGCATCACACCCCACTTACACACCTCTCGACGAGAAGATTTGACACACGAAACATTAGTATTCACACGGCTATAAGACGCCGATACATATCGATTACCCCGCACCGCCCTAGCCCTCAGGGGACTGATCTGAATAACTATGATTATCACGAGCTCTAGCTAAGTACCCCTGGGAGAGGGACACGGTAACGGCTACTATTAACGATCTCATGTTACCTAATATTGCTATTGTAATAGATTATAACCACACATATTTATACTGTTTTGATATCTGATGCTTTTATTGTGTAACCTAGTATTCTACTATAAATGCGGGCCTGCGTGCCCAACTTTACCTACTGACTGGCTTCAATAAAAACTGATTAACAAAAAAAAAAAAAGTGCAGATGCACATAGGGTATACTAAAACATAATTTTTAAAAAGCCATTTTTAATAAGATTAGGGAAACTGTACAACTCATTGACTGACGTAAACTGTTTATGGAAAAAAAACAACAACAAAAACACTGTGGATAACAGGAATATTTTCAAACATGTATTAGAAATGTATATCTCTCAGTATGTAGCCTTGGGTAATAAATATAAAAGAAACAAATTGAAAGCAATATGGCTGAGTGGGAAAGTAAACCAAGAATGAAAAACAAGAAAAGGGTATTTAAATCAGACAAATCAGAGGCATCCCATGTACGATATAGGGAAGCCAATAATGCATGTAAAAAGTTGATTAGATAGACTAAACTAGAAAATGAGAAAGTGATAGCCAAAGAGAGAAAAACCAACCCACCAAGATTTAATTACATTAATTCTAAAACATAATTAAAGAAGAGATGGGCTACTAAACTGCTTCATGGATTGCAGGATAAAACTTACAAGGAAAGGTTAAAGGAACTTAACATGCATAGCGTGGAGGAAAGACGAGACAGGGGGGGATATGATAGAATCATATATTCAGACTTATATGAGCAGTCAGACTATACCCACTTGGCAAATAAATGCCAACAAATAATTTAAAAGACTCAGAGTAGATCAACTCCCCCGGCAATTATTAAATGGAATCAGGACCTGGCAAAAGAGATAACCATGAAAGAATTGAACAACTCCCTTAATACGATATACAAAGTCTGTCACTATTTAAATATACATGAAACCCATTATAAAATACTAAATAGATGGTATAGTACCCCCTACAAAATAGCAAAAATTTATCCTACATCCCCACCTTATTGTTGGAGATGCAATGAATTAATTGCAGACTTCAAACATATTTGGTGGGATTGTCCAAAAATTAGACCTTTATGGGATATGCTAAACCAATATTTATCAGTTTTACTTGAAACAAGGGTCAAGCTGACTCCAAGTATGGCTCTATTATATATGGATATGACAGGCTTCAATAGAGAATCTAGACCTATTATTTTTCACATCTTAATGGCTGTGAAAACCTCGATGGGCAGGAACTGTAAATCTCCTAAGGTAGACAACTGATCTAAGATTCATGCTCAAAGCATTATTCAATATAAAATGGAAAGGGTCATCACTAATTTTGCACCAAATAAGGGTCAGCACTATACATACTGGGATAAATGGATTAAAAAATTGGACCCTGAATAAGGAGGTTTTCCTCATTACCTGCTCTTTTCATAGTGGATTTTTCCTGTTTAATTATTTATTTAACCGTATGGTTTACATCTGTTCAGGGAAATGTCTGGGCCTCTCCCCCGAGCCTGATAAGGGAATTTATTTATTTTTCTCTCGCACCATGAACCAAGCAAACGTTTATATGTTTGTTAGTTTGTTACGTATCTAAATGTTTAATAAAACTGTAACAGTTACTAGATAAATAAATAAATAGAAATAAAGCGGATAAGGATAGAGAATGAAATGGAAATTTAACAAAACATATGATGATTTGGTATTTGACAACTTCATTTCTGATTACTTAAAGGAACACTATAGTCACCTAAATTACTTATATAACGCAGTTTTAGTGTATAGATCATTCCCCTGCAATTTCACTGCTCAATTCACTGTCATTTAGGAGTTAAATCACTTTGTTTCTGTTTATGCAGCCCTAGCCACACCTCCCCTGACAGAGCATGCATGAAAAAAAAAAACTTGTTTCACTTTCAAACAGATGTAATTTACCTTAAATAATTGTATCTCAATCTCTAAATTGAACTTTAATCACATACAGGAGGCTCTTGCATGGTCTAGCAAGCTATTAACATAGCAGGGGATAAGAAAATCTTAATTAAACAGAACTTGCAATAAAGAAAGCCTAAATAGGGCTCTCTTTACAGGAAGTGTTTATGGAAGGCTGTGCAAGTCACATGCAGGGAGGTGTGACTAGGGTTCATAAACAAAGTGATTTAACTCCTAAATGGCAGGGGATTGAGCAGTGAGGCTGCAGGGGCTCGTTCTATACACCAAAACTGCTTTATTAAGCTAAAGTTGTTCAGGTGACTATAGTGTCCCTTTAAGCAATGAAACAAATACCATATTCTAAAGTGAAAAAAAAAAAACAACCAAACATTTAAATACATAAAGGGAATCAACACAGTAAAGGAGGAGACTATATTTAAAAGAAGAAAAACTACCACAACAAGAGGACATAGTCTTAAATTAGAGGGGCAAAGGTTTAAAAATAATATCAGGATGTATTACTTTACTGAGAGGGTAGTGGATGCATGGAATAGCCTTCCAGCTGAAGTGGTAGAGGTTAACACAGTAAAGGAGTTTAGGCCTGCGTGGGATAGGCATAAGGATATCTTAACTATAAGGTAAGGCCAGGGACTAATGAAAGTATTTAGAAAATTGGGCAGACTAGATGGGCCGAATGGTTCTTATCTGCCGTCACATTCTATGTTTCTAAATAAAAGAAAGTGTAGGTACACTGAAAACAGGCTGGGGCGTGTTTGTCAGTAAAGACCAGGAAAAGGCAGAACATTTAAATAACTATTTTTACTCCGTTTATATTAAAGAGGATCCTATGATTAGAGGTACGCAAATGATTGATGCAAAAACTTGCAGAATAGTTGTGATTGGATAACTCAAGACAAGATGCTACAGAACCTAAAGGAAGTTAATGGAAACAAGCCATAGGGCCTGACTGTATTCACACACAAGTACTTAAGGAGCTAGTGTGGAATTAAGTGAACCTCTGGTTTTAATCTTTCAGGAATTGTACTGGAGTATTGGATGAAGGCAGTTGTAGTTCCTAAATACAAAATTGGTTCAAAATATATGCTTAAATTATAGACCTGTGAGCTTAACTACAGTGGCTGAGAAAGTATTTGAAAGGTTATTGCAAGGCACTTCATCCTGCCTTTCCTGGTGTTCATCATGTATTTTCAGAAATTAACTGGGAAAAACATTGTTATTAACATGGATTTATGAAACATAGGTTATGTCACACTAACTTAATTGCATTCTGCAACAAAGTAAAAGTATAGGGTCCTCATCTACCTATTGTTCTGGTTTCATTTGGTAATGGTCCCATTTATTTTTAAATTCACCCCTCTTTATACTTTAGACTAGCAGTATCCTGGTATATCAGGGTGCTCCCTTAATGCCCAATAGGAAATTCAATTCCATGGTGATGGGCTTTACTGCCCTGAACCTCCTCAAAAGTGCAGGGCAAGCATGTTTAAAGGACCACTATAGTGCCAGGAAAACGAGTAGGTGCCCCCACCCTCAGGGACCTCCTCCCGCCCAGCTCTGGAGGGGGAAAAGGGGGTAAAACTTACCTTTTTCCAGCGCTGGGCGGGGAGCTCTCCTCCTCCGATCCTCCTCTTCTCCTCCCCGTCGGCTGAATGCGCACGCGCGGCAAGAGCTGCGCGCGCATTCAGCCGGTCACATAGGAAAGCATTCATAATGCTTTCCTATGGACGCTGGCGTGCTCTCACTGTGAAAATCACAGTGAGAAGCACGCAAGCGCCTCTAGTGGCTGTCAATGAGACAGCCACTAGAGGAAATAGGGGAAGGCTTAACCCATTCATAAACATAGCAGTTTCTCAGAAACTGCTATGTTTATGAAAAAATGGGTTAACCCTAGAAGTTCCAGGCACCCAGACCACTTCATTAAGCTGAAGTGGTCTGGGTGCCTAGAGTGGTCCTTTAAACATACACTCATGCAACTCAGACCAGCTTTGTCACTCGGTGTCAGACTGTCGGGTCACTAGGAGGACTGTGTCACACAAAACATCGTGGCTATATCAGTCATATTCACTATAATTTCACGGACACATGCCCCTGAACTGTCCCAAATCCAGCACATGTCCTGATTTCAGGTCCTGAGTGGGGCCAGCCAGAAAGACTGTTAGTTACATGTGACGGAATGCTGGCACTCCGACTGAGTACCTCCGCCAATCGATGCTCCTAGTGCTCGCTGAGGACTCCAAGCACTCCAACCGACACCATCAGCACTGCAGACCCCACTTCCAGCGATGCAACTGCGCCGGGTCTCTGCTGTTTCCACCCACCCTGGACCCAAGGCCAGGATCCAGCTTCCAGTGGGTGAACCTCTCTTTCCCCAGAGAGCAGGAACAGGAACAAATCAAGCTATTGCAAGAGCTTCCTCTGGGAGTAAGTGATTATAGCAATCCCCAGAGTGTAGGTATCCCTTCCCCCAAACATGAGCCAAGGCTTAATGCTGGAACAAGACTGATTTACTGGCACACAGAACTCACAATTTATGCAACACAAAACTCCTCCTCTGGGCCAGGCTAGATAATTGAGTTTCTACAATACACAAAGCTCAATTATCTGCTGGCCAGAAATAATACAGTTTCATAAAACACACAGGGACCCCAAAACATGCAATAACCCCATAAAAAGTATATCCTTGGAACCGGGGGATCTGGGTGAACCACATATCCAAAATTCACCCAGATCCGCTCAGCACTCCGGAAAACACAGTTCAATGCAGACCCTGCAGAACACACACAGGCCAAATGAAAAACAATCACTGTACAATGTGTCCCCTGCTGCACATTCCAAAACCACCGCACGACGTCTCCGCGCACCAAACACTGGCGAGATGGCACCGTGTTGAAAAGTCCAAACAGTGTCTGTGAGTTAAAATGGCCGCCATCCATTGTTCTCACCATGTGCTTCTGATACAGGAAATGGTGGCCACCCATTAACTCCACAGTATGTCCCCAGATGGTTCTTAAAGGGCCAGCAGCAGCACAACACAAATCCATTATGCCCAAATCATGTCTTTAAAGGGCAATACATCCCAGGGGCCATAGTCACAGGGCAAGAGGCGGGCAAGCAGTCCTCTCCAGGCACAAGTGGCGAAGGGCACTTCGTCACATTACATATCTCCCATCTCAGCTACTCATGACATTTTCCAAGCAGGATTGCCCATTTTGGCAATTCCCAGTGACACAAGTGGAATCATTAGCATGTTCATTTAGTCCTGTTCATCCCCTGTACTGATTTCATATAACACTTACATGTTGATGGGCAACAGAAAAATACATGATGAACACCAGGAAAGGCAGGATGGAGTGCCTTGCAAAAGCCAGCATTCATCACTGTTCTTATGTTTGTGGGATTATTTTTTGTATGCCCACAACTGTTTAAAGTAAACAGCTTTTACTTGTATATTGATAAAATTTGATGTGATACTACTATGTCATTGGGGGTTTCTGGTTTTGTCTTTCTCCATTGTTTATGCTCAAGAAGATTACTTTATCATAGTGTGGATATCGAGTTGTGGGATCCATTCCCTCTCGAAAGGAGATTGTCTTCCCCAGAGCTAAGGTTGATATATACAATATATGTGTATCACTATAATTTTTTTTGAATCAGATGGTCTGCACTAGATTTTTTTTACACATATTATTTTAGTTGCTAACACATTGGCTAGTCATTTTAAGCACTATTGACTTCTTGGATACCTGACGGTCTGTGACCACATTACTACCGGCTATCTATTATAACCTGACCGCCTGTTACCACATTACTACCGGCTATCCGTTATAACCTGACCGCCTGTTACCACAGTACTATCGGCTATCCATTATAACCTGACCATCTGTTACCACATTACTACCGGCTATCCATTATAACCTAACCACCTGTTAGCACATTACTACCGGCTATCCATTATGACCTGACCGTGTGTTACCACATTACTACCAGCTATCCATTATAACCTGACCGTCTGTTACCACATTACTACCGGCTATACGTTATAACCTGACCATCTGTTACCACATTACTACCGGCTATCCATTATAACCTGACCATCTGTTACCACATTACTACCGGCTATCCATTATGACCTGACCGTGTGTTACCACATTACTACCGGCTATCCATTATAACCTGACCGTCTGTGACCACATTACTACCGACTATCCATTATAATCTGACCGTCTGTTACCACATTACTGCCGGCTTTCTGTTATAACCTGACCGCCTGTTACCACATTACTACCGGCTATCCGTTATAACCTGACCGCCTGTTACCACATTACTACTAGCTATCCATTATAACCTGACCGCCTGTTACCACATTACTACCGGCTATCCGTTATAACCTGACCGTCTGTTACCACATTACTACCGGCTATCCTTTATAACCTGACCGTCTGTTACCACATTACTACCGGCTATCCATTATAACCTGACCGTCTGTTACCACATTACTACCGGCTATCCGTTATAACTAGTGATGTCCCGAACGGTTCGCCGAACGGTTCGTCACGGATGGCTAACATATGCGCTGTTCAGTCTGCCCCCTATTCGTCATCATTGAGTAAACTTTGACCATGTACCTCACAGTCAGCAGACACATTCCAGCCAATCAGCAGCAGACCCTCCCTCCCAGACACTCCCACCTCCTGGACAGCTCACTAAGAATGCAGCTTCACAATGAATGTAAAATGGATGCTGTCCAGGAGGTGGTAGGGTCTGCTGATTGGCTGGAATGTGTCTGTTGACCGTGAGGTACAGGGTCAAAGTTTACTCAATAATGATGACATAGGGCGACCAACAGCGCATATGTTCGCCGGCCCGTACAACCGCTCGACATCAATAGTTATAACCTGACCGTCTGTTACCACATTACTACCGGCTATACGTTATAACCTGACCATCTGTTACCACATTACTACCGGCTATCCATTATAACCTGACCATCTGTTACCACATTACTACCGGCTATCCATTATAACCTGACCGTCTGTTACCACATTACTACCGGCTATCCATTATAACCTGACCGCCTGTTACCACATTACTACCGGCTATCCATTATAACCTGACCGCCTGTTACCACATTACTACTGGCTATCCGTTATAACCTGACCGCCTGTTACCACATTACTACCGGCTATCCATTATAACCTGACCGCCTGTTACCACATTACTACCGGCTATCCATTATAACCTGACCGCCTGTTACCACAGTACTATCGGCTATCCATTATAACCTGACCATCTGTTACCACATTACTACCGGCTATCCGTTATAACCTGACCGTCTGTTACCACATTACTACCGGCTATCCATTATAACCTGACCGTCTGTTACCACATTACTACCGGCTATCCATTATAACCTGACCGCCTGTTACCACATTACTATCGGCTATCCATTATAACCTGACCGCCTGTTACCACATTACTACCGGCTATCCGTTATAACCTGTCCGCCTGTTACCACATTACTACCGGCTATCCATTATAACCTGACCGCCTGTTACCACATTACTACCGGCTATCCGTTATAACCTGACCGCCTGTTACCACATTACTACCGGCTATCCATTATAACCTGACCGCCTGTTACCACATTACTACCGGCTATCCATTATAACCTGACCGTCTGTTACCAACTTACCACCGGCTATCCATTATAACCTGACCGTCTGTTACCACATTACTACCGGCTATCCATTATAACCTGACCGTCTGTTACCACATTACTACCGGCTATACGTTATAACCTGACCATCTGTTACCACATTACTACCGGCTATCCATTATAACCTGACCATCTGTTACCACATTACTACCGGCTATCCATTATGACCTGACCGTGTGTTACCACATTACTACCGACTATCCATTATAATCTGACCGTCTGTTACCACATTACTGCCGGCTTTCTGTTATAACCTGACCGCCTGTTACCACATTACTACCGGCTATCCGTTATAACCTGACCGCCTGTTACCACATTACTATCGGCTATCCATTATAACCTGACCGTCTGTTACCACATTACTATAGGCTATCCATTATAACCTGACCATCTGTTACCACATTACTATCGGCTATCCTTTATAACCTGACCGTCTGTTACCACATTACTACCGGCTATCCATTATAACCTGACTGTCTGTTACCACATTACTACCGGCTATCCGTTATAACTAGTGATGTCCCGAACGGTTCGCCGAACGGTTCGTCACGGATGGCTAACATATGCGCTGTTCAGTCTGCCCCCTATTCGTCATCATTGAGTAAACTTTGACCATGTACCTCACAGTCAGCAGACACATTCCAGCCAATCAGCAGCAGACCCTCCCTCCCAGACACTCCCACCTCCTGGACAGCTCACTAAGAATGCAGCTTCACAATGAATGTAAAATGGATGCTGTCCAGGAGGTGGGAGGGTCTGCTGCTGGTTTTTCTGGAATGTGTCTGCTGACTGTGAGGTACAGGGTCAAAGTTTACTCAATGATGACATAGGGGGCGGACCAAATAGCGCATATGTTCGCCGTCCGTGGCGAACCGTTCGGGACATCACTAGTTATAACCTGACTGTGTTACCACATTACTACCGGCTTTCTGTTATAACCTGACCGCCTGTTACCACATTACTACCGGCTATCCGTTATAACCTGACCGCCTGTTACCACAGTACTATCGGCTATCCATTATAACCTGACCATCTGTTACCACATTACTACCGGCTATCCATTATAACCTGACCGCCTGTTACCACATTACTACCGGCTATCCATTATAACCTGACCGCCTGTTACCACATTACTACCGGCTATCCATTATAACCTGACCGCCTGTTACCACATTACTACCGGCTATCCGGACATTACTACCGGCTATCCATAACCTGACCGTACCACATTACTACCGGCTATCCGTTATAACCTGACCGTGTTACCACATTACTACCGGCTATCCATTATAACCTGACCGTCTGTTACCACATTACTACCGGCTATCCATTATAACCTGACCGTCTGTTACCACATTACTATCGGCTATCCATTATAACCTGACCATCTGTTACCACATTACTATCGGCTATTCATTATAGCCTGACCATTTGTTACTACATTACTACCAGCTATCCATCATAACCTGACCGTCTGTTAAATTAATCTAAATATGTCTGAGCTCTGTTTGCCGTCCATGTAAAAAAAAAAAAAAAAAATGTTTGGCCACACCAATACAAATACCAGAAACACAAAGTGAGAGCAGTACAAACATTCTACTCGGCAAAAGTTGAACCTATTACAAAAGGAAATGCAAGTCCCTGTTATTTCAAAAGGTATTAGCTAAAAAGAAAAAAAAAAAAAGAAAACCAACTGTTATCTAATCTTCCCCTATGATGGAAGAACCAGGCACCCACTCCAAATGATCAGAGACAAGATATGGAAGATTTAGAAATTCTTATTTGATATATTTAAAATAACAAAGTTACAAGTGCAGAGAATTTTTTGAAAATGGTCAGTCAGGAAGGGGTTAATTCACCAGGGCCATCATCAGGGAGTACAGGCTGTATACCTGTAAGGGGCCTGGGCCCATATTGCAAATGTACACATACATAACAAGGAATGCTCCTCAGCCCTCTGTCTCGCAAATATCGACAGAACCTTGCTGCAGGTCACCATGGCAATGCTCCTATGCTGCACTATGCATGTCCTAGAAAGGGCAGAGTCTTCCGGCATGCCGCCATAGTGGATTTGCCAAGAAAAGTGTCAGCCTGGCACAAACGCAAACCAGGCTGACTGGCAGCCTCTTAGCTGGCCCCTAACCATACAGAGAGCATTGGCACTAATGCCCTAAAGATGTGCTGGAGGAGAACGGGAACAAAAATATAGATGGAGGGACAGGACCCTGAAATCTGGACTGTCCAACCTAAATTGGGACAGTTGGGAAGTCTGCAAAAATAAAATTAATTATAGTAGCATCATTTGCTACATATCCCCAGGCTATGCAGAGAGTTCAGTGGTATTTTACCAAACAGGAAAGGAGTAATACAGTGATTACGCTAACTTAAAGGGACACTGTAGGCACTGTATCTGTTTCAAGTGTCTGGAGTCCCCTGTTGCCATCATTTAATTCAGCATTAAATAGTTTTTTATGCATTTAAGCTTTAATACTAAACAAGAGTCTCCAGCGGCCCATCCCCTCTGTGCTGCTTTGGCTAATGAGGAAATGTTAGCCTGAGCAGCAATTTGCAGCTGTGACTGCTTTTTGCCTATTAGAACTCCCACTGACAGTAAGAATTGGTATGACTACAAGAAGTGTGTAATCTCTGCCTTAGCCAAACCTTCAAAAGGGACTGGACTGTGGACACTTATTTAATGTTAAACTGCTGGTTTAATACTGTATGGAGGGACAGTGCCAGGGGACTCTAGCCACTATAATAAATTTAAAGAGATAAAATTGTTATAGTGCCTACAGTGTCCCTTTAAAGTGACAGTGATTAAAAGTGGTTTTGGTGCATATGCTGTGTCTCACTACTCAAGTGTGTGTATATTTAGTTTTCAAATGTGTTTGGACTATATTCACTAATCCATAATAAGGGTCCATAATTTGCAGAACTTTTGGTAGCATTTTTTGGACAGTTAGGAAACTTTTTGGAAAACAAGTAAATGCATTGCTTTTTCAACTGCATTGTTCAAAAGTATTACAATTATGTGTTTCTTAAGCATTGCTTTTTGGGCACCACAAGAATGTTTGGGAGTTGCAGTTTAAGTATCTAATAGATAAACTGCTACGCACAGAAACCTCAGCCAAATTATCATGTACAATATCATCTCTCGTTCCTAGCCTTAACTGAAACATGGCTCTCTCCCTCTGACACCGCTACCCCTGTCTATCTATCCTTTGGTGGTCTTCAATTTTCCCACCACCAAGACACTCTGAAAGCAAAGGTGGTGGTGTAGGGTTTCTGCTCTCACCTCACTGCTCCTTCAAACCTCTACCCACTCCCCTTCCCTCTCTTTCTCATCATTTTAAATTCATTAAATTCGCCTTTTCAAACCCTTCTCTACTAACATTGCCGTTATCTATCATTCCCCTGTCCTCTTCCTTGACCACTTTGCTGCTTGGCTTCCCTGCTTTCTCTCCTCTAATATTCCATCCCTAATTCTTGGGGACTTAAACATTACCCTTGTCCTCAGTAGCCTCAATACTATTTTCAATGACGACCTCCCCTGGGCTATCGCAGTGGGCTAAGTCCCCTACCCATGTAGCTGGCAATACCCTTGATCTTATTTTCTCTCATGAATGTACAATCTCTAATCTCTGTAACACTCCATTTCCTCTCTCAGATCACCACCTCTTATCATTTGCTCTCAATAGCCCCTTACTCCATCATCCTTAACCTAACCCTAAGAAGAAATCCGAATTATATTGACCTCCAGCAGCTATCCGCTAATATTGATTCCCAACTTCTATCCATCCCTACTTTCTCCTGTCTCTCACTGGCTATCTCCTCATAAAACACTATCCTCACCTCTTCCCTGGACGTTGCAGCCCTGCTCCAAACATGCACCTTGAGGAGAACACACCCCCCAACGTGGCACACTAAATCAACACGCTACCTGCAGAGATGCTCCTGTTCTACTGAACGTTACTGGAGGAAGTCACGCACCCAGTCAGTCTTCCTCCATTACAAATACATGTTGCAGTCATACAGCACAGCCCTTGCCCAATAGTCATACTTTATCTCCCTCATTAGCTCATGCTCCCGCAATCCCAGGCATCTTTTTAATACCTTTAACTCCCTTATTTGCCCTGCTGTTGCCATTCCCCCAAACTAACCTTACAGCTGATAGCTTTGCATGCTAATTTACCGACACGATTGAACAGCTAAGGAAATAATTCTCACCAGCTGGATCATGCCTTGCCTACACTTCAGACTTTCTCCCAGGCTACTGAACAAGAGATGGCTGCGCTTCTCCTTTCCTCTTATCCCACCACTTGCTCGCTTGATCCTGTCCCGTCTTACCTTATCAGATCTCTCTCCTCTTGTTTTGTGCCTTTTCTAACACACATTTTCAACTGCTCTCTCTCTTCTGGTGGTGTCCCTGCTGCCCTTAAACATGCTACTGTAGTACCAATCTTAAAAAACAAACAAAAAAAAAATCTCTTGACCTGTCTTCGCCTTCTAACGATCGTCCCATATCCCTGCTGCCTTTTTCCTCAAAGCTTCTGGAAAGACTGGTCTTTACCTGTCTGACTTGTTTCTTCAATTCCAACTCTCTACTTGACCCTCTTCAGTCTACTTCTGCCCCCTCCGCTCTATTGAGGATGCTCTTATTAAAGCCACTAACAACCTAATTACAGCTAAATCCAAAGGGCACTACTCTATAATAATTCTTCTTGACCTCTCTGCTGCCTTTTACACTGTTGACCATGTTCTCCTTCTCCAAACTCTTCAATTACTCGATCTCTGTGATACTGTCCTCTCTCGGTTTTCCTCCTATCTCTCCCAACGCTCATTCAGTGTCTCCTTTTCTAATGATGCCTCCTCCCTTTGTCCTCTCTCTGTTGGAGTCCCCCAAGACCTGGTACCCTTCTATTTTCTCTTTATGCTGCCTCTCTTGGTAAACTTATTACCTCATTTGGATTCCAATATCACCTGTACACTGATGACACTCAAATATACTTCTCCCTGAACCTCTCCCCTGCCGTCCCGCAACATGTCACTACTTCCCTTTCTTCCATCTCGGACTGGATATTCTTTTTCTGCTTTTTGAAACTCAATCTCTCTAAAACTGAACTCCTTGTCTTTCCTCCTCCTCCTTCACTCTCCCTTCAAGTTAGTGGTACCCACATCAGTCCATCCTTGCAAGCGTTATACTTGATTCTGGACTCACATTTGAGCCTCACATCCAGTCTGTTGCCAAATCCTTTAGATTCAACCTTAAAAACATAGCCCGTATCCGCCTCTTTCTTACGCAAGATGCTACTAAGGAGCTGGTCCATGCTCTAGTTATCTCTCGCATTGATTATTGCAACCTTCTCCTAATAGGTCTTCCCACAAGTCGTATTGCCCCGCTACAGTCTGTAATGAATGCTGCAGCTAGACTGAATTTCCTCTCCTGTCGCTCCTCTCCCCTCTGTCAGCCCTTACATTGGCTTCCTGTATCCTACACACCTATAAAGCACTTACTAATTCTAGACCCTCCTATATCTCTTCACTGAGCCGCAGGTATGCCCCTTCTCGGTCTCTCCGCTCCGCCCATGACCTTCTCCTGATCGCTGCTCGCACCCGTACGGCCAGCTCATGAATGCAGGACTTCTCGCGGGTGGCTCCTTTCCTTTGGAATAGCCTGCCTATGACCACCAAGCTCTCCCTAGTCTTCAGTCATTTAAAAAGTGCCTCAACGCCCATCTCTTTAGGAAAGCTTATGGCCTCCCAGAGTAACATCTACTTCACGTACCTGTCCCTTGCTCCTAAAGGGCAGAACTCTACTCTCTCTTCCAGCTCTGCTTCACTCCACCTTGTTTGATTGCTACCTCCTGTCCTGTTGGGTTTTACGCCCCACCTCCTATAGACTGTAAGCTCATTTGAGCAGGGTCCTCTTCAACCTATTGTTCCTATAAGTTTTTTTAATGTCTCATTTATGGTAAAATCTCCCCCTTTGATAATATTGTAAAGTGCTACGGAATATGCTGGCGCTATATAAATACCAGTTATAATAATAATAATACAAAGTACGAAGAAAAATAAAATTTTAAACAGACTCTCAATTTTGAATATTTCATGCACAGTCTCCAAATATTTTAGAGGAGCAGTTAAATATACAATCCCTGAATACAAATGCCCATGCTGGCAGGGATGATCAAAATAAAGTTATCTCCATATACAGAGAATGTATAAATAATAATAATGGTCTTGAAACAAAAATCATCACTACGCACTGGACGGAGAGTAGTGAATTGAACTAGAAGCGGTTCGAAACATCATTACACTGTGTTATATCTATCATTACTTTGAAGAAACCTCCTGAAACATCTTTTGTTTTGAAACTGCTTACAAGTGTCCTGAAGGCACTGCCTCTGCTTCATAAGCATTTAAGGAAAGCGGTCTTATCTTTGCACCAGTCCTCATGGGGATATAGTCAGTTTTAACCTCATCAGACAATCAAAATAAACAGATGAAAATTTCCTGTCCCAATTCCATTTCCATAACATAACAAACGTATGCTCTATGTTTAGGTACAGTGCTGCTAACCCGCTCTTCTGCACATAATTACTTGCAACTGCAGAGATATGCAAAAAAATGACTTGAGGTGTAAGTTCACCTCTTCACCGAGAGATATCACATTAGGAAATGTATGTTTTACAATGCCTGTCCATGGCATGTATCCGCTATACAAGCCACACCTATTAGAACAGGCTGCTTCACAGCGCAATTTAATCTAAAGGCTACATACACAAAATTGTAAATGAAGCTTCCAGTAGGCTCATTACAGTGACACAGTTTATATCAGCAGTTAATTTCATTGTATAGGGTATAGCTACTAGACACTGAACTGTAGTGAATTAAAGTCTGAATTTCAGAAATAGCCAAGCGGTGACTAGAGTGGAGTTTAATTTTTTTTTTTTTTTCAAATCTGCTACTTTTTGCAATTTGAATTTCAAGTCACCTTAATTCAGTGTTTAGTGAATAAACCCCTTAGTGAGTAACAGAATGACAGAAAACAATATTATGGAGTGTTATGGAATATGCTGAACTCCCGCCAAACGTAATGGAAGCATATTATTCACGCAAGTTATTTTCTGGTTTGTTGAGAACTCCTGCTGAAGCTACAAACCCTGAGGATCTATGGTGAGTATGTTGCATAATTTAACAGGAATCCACAGTATGTTTTTATTTTACTTTTTTAAATGGCTTGTCTGCATTGAGCTACCTCTCATACTGGAGTGACCCTTCAAGACTATCTTGTAAGAGTGAGTTAAAGAAAAATGTCACTTATGTGCCAAAACTGCAGGTACCCCTTACATTTCCTGTACTGAACAAGTACCAGTGGCTATTGGTCATGAGTTACATGCACACATGCAGAAATTAATTAACTATAAAAGGTCTTCTCTTCACCATATACAATTGTCCTTGTACCTTTTTTTTTTTTTTTTAAACTAATATATAGGCATTTATAAATTGTCATTATAGCCACAGGAAGAACTCAATGCAAACCGAGAATTTGTTTATGGCTTACAGAGATGCTTGCCTATGTATTGATGACTATGAGTATTTTGCTGGAGAAGGTTCTCTAGTGAGTTTTAGGGGGAGCACCAATAACAGAGAATGCCAAACTTATACACATCAGTAATATTAAGAAGAATCAGTGCCTTACAGAAAGTGAGTAAATTAAAGCTCCTAAACCGATGGATAACCAATCTGCTGCAGTTCACAATTACCATAAAACTGTAAAAAAGGACTGTAAACACACTGCCCACGTAAAAAAGAACACTATAGCATTAAGAATACAAATTTGTATTCCTAACACTATAGTGCCCAGGTGGCTATTTAAGCCCTGGCCCCCACCTGCATGGAGGAAAAAAAAAAAAAAGTATTTTACTTGCAGCACTGGTCTATGTGTCTGGCTCTGGCTCCATGGCTGACATAGCGAGATTAATAATCTTACGCAATTTAATACTATCCAATAGGAAAGCATTTGAAGGCTAGTTCACATGCGTGGCAAAACGCTGTACTGCAACAAACAATTTCTCTGAGATAATCTAAAAGAAATAGTTTCACTCTGCTATTTATGTGGAGGCATCTCTAGTGGCTGTCTGCAGAATGGAAATGTTTTACATTACAGGGTTAAAACGTGTGTGGGAGAGAACACCATGAATTGGTCTTAGTGCCTATAGTGTCCCTTTAGTGCACTTAAAATGCAGACTGTCATATACCTCCATGAGAAGAGGGTTACAAATACTGTTGACATCTGGTAACCAAAACTGGTACAACCTTGAAGATACCTGTAATGAGGGCTGTGCACCAGACCTACAGGAAAAAAAAGAGACCCTTTAAAAAGGCCAGGTGAGCGATACGGTTTCCTGTTTCTGCTGTGTTGATGGTACTATTTAGCGCATCACTATGGTTTGAACTGGTCTTTTAAAGCAAGGCTTTAAATATGGCATCCTGGAGTGAATTGTGTGCATACGGCACCCGTGATTAGTTTAAATTTTGTTTTTTGAAAACCACAAACAATATTACTAGCAGATCGTAATGTTGAGTGTACGGTTATTATATTATTATTTCAGTTATTAATTTTACATTATTGCCACAAGACAACAAAAATAATATCCTTATTTGGTAAACCCAGAGATAAAGAATGGTAGCAGGGCAAAGGTGTTCCTTAGTTCACCCTTGCACTTTTGAAATACACTACCTGCTTCTGACACCTACAAATATTTACCAGCAAGTCCGCACAAGGTAGGTTACATCAAGAGACAGAAAGAGGGAGAAATGCAGGCGATGAGTGTTTCTCCCATGTCTATAAACCAAGCTCGTCAAGAGTAAATAGGCAAATATCCTGATACCATTCTATAGCTCTATGACTTTACTGATATAGGATATTTAGAAGAAGAGGCTGCCCTCTTGTGGTGAGAATTTAAAATAACTTTTCTAGAGAGGAAGAAATAGTTTGACACATCTTTCTAGCAAGACACTAAGTGACATTGGCTTTAGTCATTTTCTAAGTGGCTGTGGTAGTCATTGTAATTAAAATAATGATATAAGAATAATATATTTTCAGCATTAGTGTCTGCTGGTTAAATTATTTAAGTAAAATTTCTTATAGAAAATGAATCGTGTACGCACCTTTTTAGTGTTTTAATAAAGGTTAAGTATTAGCAAATCTATTTTTCCTAACCACTCTTTATTCTTTGTGATAAGCTCATAGAATGGTTTCTGCTGGATCACATGAGTGAGTTAGAACTCCTCTATATCCATTCGAAGTAGGCACTACCTGCAGATCACAACATAACTATTCTCAGATTGTGTGTCACACATATTAGTTTAAGTAAGAGAACCAGTGAAGGTGCTTGCAACACATACCTTCATCAAACAACTTCTCAAACATGCAAAAGCAGATGCCAGGTCTCTGCAAACCAGCTTGCCCATTCACCTTATCTCAAACCTGTAAACTAAAAAAAAACAAGAACACTCAAAACACAAAAGGGTCTGCATAACATACTTTTTTTTTGTACATGACTCATTTCAAAATGCAGCCTTGCATTTAAATAGAAGTGAGTATTTTAAATAAAATGACAAAGAGGGGAGGGCGGTCAAATTCCTTCATTGGGAAAATGAAGTCTAATCAGTGGGCCTTCTAAAATCTAAAAGTGAAATTCTTTTGTGAATAAGGGACAGCCCTAGCGCAAGGATAAGGATTAAATAGCTTTGGATCCAGCTGTCATCTGTAGCTTTATTGCTTGAGATAAGATGATGTTTGTAGGGCGGATTCGCAAAAAAAAGTGCACAGGAAGTTTTCCTCAGTGAATTTAAACATCACTGAGAGTGTAAGTAGGAAACAAATGCAGAAGAATTCCATTTTGGATACGTTGGCATGATACTAACTCTTTTTCGAAGTGGGCCACTGTTCCCAAAACACTTCAGGTGGATTTCAGTTTTTGGCTGGAGTTAGGGAATTTGCATCTCCTACCGGAACAAAAATTAGTGCCACGTACAGTCGATCTGTGTATCCCTGTAGAGTTAGTTGGGAGCTGCGTGGTTTAGTTGTAACAGGGTGTTTGTTGTGTAATTCTGGAAAAGTGGCTGCAAAAACATGCCAATTGTCCCAAAGACACATACAAACACAAAAATCCACAGGAACAAGCGATCGATCACCATGGCAACATATTTCCAATCTTCACTCACCTAAAACACACAAAGAAGGGGAAATATTAATGTATTAAAAGCTATTTTTACCTTCAATTTCCGTGTAATATTTCCCTCCCAATTTTCAATGAATGTTCTAATACATCCCGGCATCTAAGGCAAAGATATCTCAGCAAAGTTTGGGCAGCATGGGAAGGTGGTGACTTATACCAACCAAAGTGATGCACTATGTTAGAAATATTTGCTAAACTTTAGAGTCAACATATGGACATACTATGTACAAGTGATGTATCATTCCTGAAATTCTAAACTCACCTCTGAATTGATCAGAATTAATTCTGAATTACTCCAAAACGTCACCAAAATAAGGATGATTGGCTTACAAATAGTTTGTTAGTCAAGTCCCAAATTTAGCCCCTAACTTATGAAATATGAGCTGCTGTCTTCACGAAAGTTTTACAATATAAATTTATAAGCAAACACAATGAAACAGGTTTCTCTATAAGGAGGGGAAGGGGCTGGCAAAATTATAGACATAATATTAAATATTGTATTCTAAAGTTAATTTCCACAAGGTGGAAGCAATTTATAAACAAAACAAGAAAAGCGTGAACTCATAGATAGATGAAAACCTAACTACTATGAATCTTTTTATTTACTCCATGGAGAAAACAAAATCTGTTACCTTTTGAGGCAGGACATTTTTTATATATTTTAAAAAACGTATTTATTATAAGTTAGAAAAAAGTAGGGATAGAGTAGAGGACACAAAAAATCTCTAAACAAACTACTGGGCAGGAGTGAAATAATCACTGGTAAATGTTAAGAACTATCTGCTTCCATAATACAAGGTGTAATTTTAAGAACTACACGTAAGAACTGTTGAACTGGAGCTAGAGCCAAAACATTGCTGAAGTAGCATTGCAAGCGCTTGACACTTTAAAGGAATAGACTTAGACCCTTAACCAGGATGTCTTACATAAACTGAAGAACCTAAGAAGCAAAAAAGACCTTCAGTATACAGTCACTATGAAAAATCTACTTGTGAGAGAGCCAGGCTCTGATGGTCACCAGTTAGGAATCAGGATGGAGAGGATACAAAGACCTTACAACAAGAAATATTTTTAATAAGGAAGATGTCGGGGGGCGGGGCCGGGCTGGGGAGCTGAACAGACGCTTGCAGCATGAGCTCCCGTCTGAATACTCACTTTACATGAAATTAACCTGACTTCCAAGCTATTTAATCCCCTGTAATTGCATCACCCATGTCAGAGAAGCAAAGGAGATCATAACGAGACGTTTTAAGAACGGCTGAGACACGGGAAACGCGGGTCACATCACTGGGGCCTACTGCAGTGCTAACCGACCCGATTTGTGGCCTGTGAAGAGGCGGCCGATCACCCAGCCTGGAGCCCCCTAGAAGCAGATCTCGAAGCGACAGAAGACCATCCACCAGCCTCCCTTCCCCTCGTGAGTGTTATCCCGGCACCAACGGTACAGTTAAGGCAGAGACCCACGTCCCAAGGCCTGCTCGAGCCAAGAATCACCAATCCCAAAATGGCAGATGCCACGCGCCAGCCGGCAGGCATGGGGGCCTGTGGGGACCCAGTGACTAACTCACTTACAAAGCTCAACAAGATTTTCGCTGCCTTCTGGGCCAAGATATATCGTCGAGGAACCTGAACACGGTTCCAGTTTCAGTCAATCAGGCTATTACTGCACCTACACCCCCGGCAATTTCATGCCTTCAGGGCGGAAGCAGAATGACAACCGCTGGCGGTTCCTTAAAGAGGCGCAGAAGTCGTGACCGGCGGCACAGGCAGAAACGAAAAGTCTGCCCCACGCCTAACATCCAGCCTCACCCTGACATGGGTTCTGGGGGACTGTAGCTGGCAACCAGAGGGGATCGGGTTAACAGAGGCACAGAACCGGAGTGTGCCAGGCATATTTCACCACAGCTGGACTTCCTCACCATGCCCCCTAATACAAGAACTGTTCTCTGCACACTAGCTTAACGCACAGCACAGTAATAGTCCTTAACCTATTATTCTTTTATTTTGCGCAGAGTTTTTGTGCTTACTTCTTACCTGAGTTTATTTTAACAGCTCATGCATTGTGTTATCAGCTAGGACAACTAATGGGGCAGCCCAAGCATGTAAAAAATTGCTGAAATACTGTTGGTTTAAATTTACATTTAACACCGAGCTATCATTGACTCAAACATAAAAATCTCCTTCTCAAATGCTATGCTACACACCTTACCATAACTTTAAGCATAACTTAACATATGCATAATATCGAGTCTAGCATGTTTACTATAAAATATTGCTTTCTTATGTTCTCCATGTTATATAAAAAAGTGCTGTTCAAAAAGAGCCAGTTGCTGTTGTGGCTCTGCATGCATGCTGTTCATATATGCACAATAAAAATAAAGAATTGAAAAAAAATAAAAAATAAGGAAGATGTCAAAAAGGTTTTATTAGCAATGTTCATTAACTCTTAATTATAAGTTCAACAAGGTTTGTGGTTAAAGCTGTGATAATGCCTAACTTCTGTCTCATGTAGGTGCTCTTTTATTCTATGGTGAGCACAAATGGTTTTACACCTCATTTGAGAAATCACTATTTTTCATGGATGTTATATTGCACAGTACAATTCTGTATTGCACCTTAATTTCACCTTATTAAAAAGTATTTATTGCCTTATAGACACAGCGCACCATTTTAGCTTTTGTTAATATTTTAAGTGTTTTTGAGAGCTATTTGCACTTTTAAAGGGTCCAGCTTTTAATCACATAGTAAGTGATGTTTTTTTTTTTTAACACACATATTTAAAAGATTTATTGTAGCTATTTGGATAGCGCCTTTTTTTTTACTTGTTTTTTTGGTATATGTATTGCAACTTAAGTAAGCAGAAGTATAGATCAGGGTGTTGCAGTGGATGTGATAGGTTAGTCTTCAAACTAAAACTTTAGTCTTCAAAAGATAAATTGGTCTAGATGAATATTCTTGGGTAGAACATTGGCTTAAGGATGGAGTACAGAGAGTTGTCATTAATGGTACATTTTCAAGATGGACAGAAGTGGTAAGTGAAGTCCCTCAAGGGTCTGTTTTGGGATTGCTTCTATTTAACATATTTATAAAGGATATTGAAATAGGCATTGTTAGCCATGTTTCAGTGTTTGCAGATGACACAAAACTTTGTAAAGTAATAAAATGTGAGTAGGCAATTGCTTTGCTGCAGAGGGATTTGGATAGATTGGGGAACTGGGCACTAGAATGGCAGATGAAATTTAATGTAGAGAAATGCACTTTGGTGTCAAGAATGCTCAAGCAACTTATACCCTAATGGTAGTGAATTAAGGATAACCACATACGAGAAGGATTTGGGAATTGTTATAGACAACAAATTAGGCAGCAATATGCAATGTTAATCTGCAGTTGCTAAGGCCAGTAAGGTTTTGTCATGTATAAATAGGGGCATAAATTCTCAGGATGAAAATATAATTTTGCCTCTTTATAAATCGCTGGTGAGACCACACCTTGAATATGCTGTGCAATTTTGGGCGCCTGTTCTAAAGAAGGATATCATGGCACTCGAAAAAGTGCAGAGAAGAGCTACAAAATTAATAAAAGGAATTAAGCATTTTAGTTACAAAGAAAGGTTAAAAAATGTAAAATCTCTTTAGTTTGGAAAAAAATGGTGCCTCAGAGGGGATATTATAACATTATACAAATATATTCAGGCAAGTACAAACCATTATCTGGAAATCTATTCATAAACAGGGCTATACATAGGACATGAAGTCACACATTTAGGCCGGAAGAAAGGAGATTTAATCTAAGGCAAAGAAAAGGTTTTTTTTTTTTTTTTTACAGTAAGAGCAATAAGGATATGGAATTATCTGCCTGAAGAGGTGGTTTTATCAGAGTCCATACATATATTTAAACAGCAATTGGATAAATACTTGCAAAAACATAACATACAGGGATATCATTTTTAATTAGTGGGGTAATAGCTGCTTGATCCAAGGAGGCATCTGACTGCTGTTTGGGGGTCAAGAAGGATTTAGTTTGTTGCAAAATTGGAAGCGCTTCAGACTGGGTTTTTTGCCTTCTTTTGGATCAACAGCAAAAACATATGTGAGGAAGGCTGAACTTGATGGACGCAAGTCTCTTTTTAGCAATGTAACTACGTAACTTATGCCAGCAGAGGGACAAGAAAATCAATGATTTTTTTTTAACTTTAATAGCTAAACATTGCCTTTTACTTTGATATAGTTTGCTGCCAATTTCCAAGATTGGTGGTTCGTATATATTTCTATATTGTACCTATGTGCTGAATCACATTGAATAAAATAAATGAAGGCCAAATGAGATGTTATACTAAAAAACTGTCACTAGATGGCGTCAAAACAATCCTGATAACTGAACTAACACAGAAGGAAAAGTAATGAAAAAAAATCTGTGAGAGGCTAGACAGGAGCAGTGACAGGTTCTTTCTGTACAGAACAGATCAACCGACAGAAGGGGCTGACATTAGCTGCATTACGTCCATATATGTCAGATCAGCTACTGAGCAAATGCAATCACCCCAAACTCCAATATGCAAAAATAAATAAATGTAATTAAAATATATATATATATTTAAAAAAAATATGAGCAGAGCCATTAGTGATCCCCTTTTAAACAAATAATCATAGCAGGCGTCCCACAGTTTAAAGTGTGCATGTGAGTTTCAGGAACATAATTATATAGAACGGTCAAAGTGCCAAAATGAGATTTATGTAGATTGTGTGTCACAGTGACTGTGGATCTATTGGGTACGATATCTATACTATAATTACTCAATAAGGAGATGTTTTGCTAATACTCAAGATGTGTTGTTCATTCCTACCTTTGTTTTCTGAATCATTTTGTCCCTGGATGCTGTTTTTTTGTTTGTTTGTTTTATTAAATATATATTTTCCAATACACTCGGGATCTCATCTCTCGGTTAGCGCTAGTGCTCCATTAAAATGTTCCCTGACCCCGTAAAATAGATGCCCATACAAATGTCCAGAGGTATTAAATCTGTAAGGAGTTGTAGTCCTTGGTTGTTTTTCCTGTTAATTTACATCAGCATTGTGTGTGCTTAGAAATTGCTTCTACATTGTTGAAATAAACCTTGGAATACTGTATTAAGTGGTTTTCCCTTTTACATTTGCTTGTGGAATAAAAGCTTCATTAGCCCATATACTTTTTTACTACATACATTTAGCTATTGAATACAATATTTTGGTTACTTTGCTTGGTAATTCATTAATCTGCTTAATTATCAAATGTACACTGAACAAAAAAACTTCACATAGATGTCTTACCATTGGTGGGAAAATCACATGGAGCATGTGCAGACTTTGCATCGTTGCTTAAGGCCAAACAACTACTGCAGGGGCTTCACAAATCACTTGATGCACAACCTTACATTTGTTGATGTTAACTTCCTTATTTTAAACCTACTCAGTCTTTGTTTAAATACATGATAAATAAGTGAATAAATTCGTATATGTACAGATCTCAAAATTAAAACAAAAGTATTAAATATGAAATTGCTTAAATTAGAGTTAGAGATACTTACACTCTGGTCATCATCTTCACTCTTCATGTGATCAGCTATGAAGCGCACCCCGTCCACAGCCTCCTCTAAGCCACAAAGACATTGTCGTACTTTTCCTTGTCTGTCTCGGAACCCATTAACCCCCTCTGGTAGCTCGGGAAGCTGCCCCCCATACTTTTTCACCGTGGCTTGATTAACATAGCAGGTGCAGGATTTGGCGCTATCCCTTAAGAAAAAGCTTCCAGTTGCTCTTTCCTGGCTTTGCCTCTGCTGTCGAAGTCGCTGACGGGCACAGTTCTGCCTTGGCTGTTTCATAAAGAGTAAAGTTGGAAGCTTGTCTAAGAATACCACTTTGACCCAAGGGGGCATGGTGTGTGTTGTAGGGGAACGGTGGTGCACATTTAACACACAAACACTGGTTACAATGGAAAAAGTCACTAGAACCATAGTGAACATCAGATATTTGCCCACCAGTGGCACATCCAGAGAGGTTGGAGGTACGATCTTGGAAATCAGAAGTAGGAAGACAGTTAATGCAAGCAACACCGAAATGCACAATGTCATCTTCTCGCCACAGTCGGAAGGCAAGTAGAAGACAAGGATGGCCAATGACGTAATAAGAATGCAAGGTATAATGAGATTGATGGTGTAGAAGAGGGGCTTGCGTCGAATTATGAAATCATAGGTAATGTCCACATAGGTAGTGTCCTCTGGGTTCTCATTTCGTCTCCCTGGTAAAGCCATGATGTCCCATTCCCCACTAGGTGTGAAGTCATCAAGACTAGCCACGTCACTCTTCAGCACAAGATCAATCTCTGTGCGGTCATATGTCCAAGAACGGAATTTCATAGTACAGTTCTGCTGGTCAAAAGGGAAGTGCTTGACCTCGATTTTGCAGGCGCTTTTATATATAGCAGGGGGTAACCAAAAAATGCTTCCATCATAGGAAACCACAGCATTGGAGTAGAAAGACACCTCATACATCCCATCAGCACTAGAAAAAGACAAAATAAAATCAGTAAGGATCCTTTAATTTCTCACTAATAATCTTTTAATGTCAATTTGCCTCATGTCTATAATTTTAACAATAATTTTAGAAGAAACTTTCTCAGTGTTAGATGGGTGGATAGTAATAATTGCTCAACTGGTTTCCACAAACTCTCTAGAAGCCTATTGGCACCAATCTAAAATTCCATCTAGCCATAAAATTGTATCTAACATCTGGAGAGATCTCTATATGCTTGGTTGAAAGATATTGCCAATAAAAAAAATAAAAAAAATGACAGTATTAAAATGAAGAACAAGGTAGAAAATTGTACCAATGTTTGCATGTTTAGGATGTCCTGTGGTCTGTAACTCCTCTCCCCCTTTATCAGGATTAGTCATCATGGGATTATTGGTATTTACAGTCCACAGCACTTTAAAGACAGGTACCCAATAACTCCCCCTTAAGCCTAAGCCCTCCCAACACAAAACCCTTCTGGTATATTACCCTAAATCACCCCATAGCTCAAAAAGCTACTACAATCTAAACCACTCCAACACAGACTTGTTTAATGTTATACTTTTTCAATTCTGTGTCCTTTTTAAAAAAAAAATTATTTGTATTTGTTGCAGTTTGTTTACTTAGGTTCTCCTTAAGTTAAAAGGGTAATCCAGACGTGGAACCTGTGCTCACTGTGCCTAAAGGGGTATCAGCTAAACTTTATTGATGAGACCCAAAAAAGGCCAAAAAGCTTGTCTGTGGTACCTGTATCTCTCATGCTTAGGGAACTTGCCAGCATTTTGGATCTGGACTGCCATTATAGCGGAGATCAGTCTGATATGCAAATGGTGTAGATTAACTCTGTAATGGAACACATGAGCAAAATCTCTCAGGAGATTGAGGCTTCTCTGAGCTTTTTGACTGTTCTAAGAATTCTTATATTCTCGGTTTTTGTTGCAATCTGATACATAATATTTAAAACTTGCCTTTTTAGAGACAGCATTCTAATTTCATAAGGAGTAGAAAGACTAATCTCCAGTCTCCTGGAGAATTTCTCCAAGAGTGAGGGGAGTCCATACTCACTTGTTGTAGAGTACGACATCTGGAAGCCAGATGTGCTTGGAGGGAAGCCTGACTTTTTTCATATGATCAAATTCTGCTGGGTCCCAGGTTAGCCTGTAATCCTCCCATTCCTGCAAGAACAATGACGCCAAGGTTAAAACAGAAAGACTGCGTAACCATTATCAGAATACACACTTTATATAGAAAGATGTTTAACCTACTATACACTAGCTGTGTTGGTACTTATGGATTTCTGTGTTTTGAGAGTGTGAGTGCTCTAAGTGTACTAGTAAGGAGGGTGTGCTACTACAGGGAGTGCAGAATTATTAGGCAAGTTGTATTTTTGAGGATTAATTTTATTATTGAACAACAACCATGTTCTCAATGAACCCAAAAAACTCATTAATATCAAAGCTGAATATTTTTGGAAGTAGTTTTTAGTTTGTTTTTAGTTATAGCTATGTTAGGGGGATATCTGTGTGTGCAGGTGACTATTACTGTGCATAATTATTAGGCAACTTAACAAAAAACAAATATATACCCATTTCAATTATTTATTATTACCAGTGAAACCAATATAACATCTCAACATTCACAAATATACATTTCTGACATTCAAAACAAAACAAAAACAAATCAGTGACCAATATAGCCACCTTTCTTTGCAAGGACACTCAAAAGCCTGCCATCCATGGATTCGGTCAGTGTTTTGATCTGTTCACCATCAACATTGCGTGCAGCAGCAACCACAGCCTCCCAGACACTGTTCAGAGAGGTGTACTGTTTTCCCTCCTTGTAAATCTCGCTTGATTGTTCGATGATCACGCTTCAGAAGCTTTGCAATTTTAAGAGTGCTGCATCCCTCTGCAAGATATCTCACTATTTTTTACTTTTCTGAGCCTGTCAAGTCCTTCTTTTGACCCATTTTGCCAAAGGAAAGGAAGTTGCCTAATAATTATACACACCTGATATAGGGTGTTGATGTCATTAGACCACACCCCTTCTCATTACAGAGATGCACATCACCTAATATGCTTAATTGGTAGTAGGCTTTCGAGCCTATACAGCTTGGAGTAAGACAACATGCATAAAGAGGATGATGTGGTCAAAATACTCATTTGCCTAATAATTCTGCACTCCCTGTATGGAGGGTGTGACTGCTCTTGGTGTATTAGCATTGACGGTGTGACTGCTCCAAGTGTACTAGTAATAAGGGTGAAGGTACTCTAGATGTACTAGTAAGGAGGGTGCGCGTACTGGAGATGTATTAATAAGGAGCATGTGAGTGCATTTGATGTACAAGTAATAAAGATGTAAGTGCTTTAGATGTATAGCTAATTGCAGTGTACCAGAGAGGGGTTATTTGTAGAGCACCCTTACTAACAATAAGGGTTTTATGAAGGTGTGAGTTATCTGGGGATAACGATAATGGTTTAATTGAGGTGATACTGCTCTGACTGTACAGCTTGTACTTTTGTGGGTGCATCTGTATAAGGAGTTTTCTGGGTGTTTATTTAAGGGTCTAAAGATGGTACAAATACTATTTGATTACCATTGAAGGGAACAAGTAAGGTGAGAGTGATCCTGGCATCATGAGAAAGGTGCACTGGTGCTCTCGTAAGTTCTCTGGTCGTACTGGTACTACCAAGTAAGGTGTGAATACTCCTGGACTACCAATATGATGTATGTAAAAGTATAATGTTCTGGCAGTTTAGTTGATAAAGCAAAAATATATCAAAAAGGAAAAGGTTCTCTCTTCAATATAGTACTCGTATACTCACTGTGGAGCTGTTGATAAATGTACTTAAAAATTAAACGTGTAAGAAATCTAAAATTGTTTTGTGTTAGTTAATAATGGTCTACTTTCTAACACTACCAGTAACAGCGTAAGTGTACACGGCCTGTTAGTAGAGATGTCGCGAACTTCTCGCGAACGGTTCGCCGCGAACTCCGGTCAGCTGACACATCCCAGCCAATCTCCAGCAGACCCTCCCTCCCAGACACTCCCACCTCCTGGACAGCATCCATGTTGAAGCTGCCTTCAACATGGATGCTGTCCAGGAAGTAGGAGGGTCTGGGAGGGAGGGTCTGCTGGAGATTGGCCGGGATGTGTCAGCTGACCAGAGTTCGCCGCGAACGGTTCTTGGCGAACCGCGGTGAACCGTTCGCGAGAAGTTCGCGGACATCTCTACCTGTTAGTAGTGATGTTGCGAACCGTTCGCGAACTTCCGTGAACGGTTCGCCACGAACGGTTCGCGGCGAACTCCGGTCAGCTGACACATCCCTGCCAATCTCCGACAGACCCTCCCTCCCAGACCCTCCCACCTCCTGCACAGCATCCATGTTGAAGCTGCCTTCAACATGGATGCTGTCCAGCAAGTAGGAGGGTCTGGGAGGGACGGTCTGCCGGAGATTGGCAGGGATGTGTCAGCTGACCGGAGTTCGCCTCGAACGGTTCTTGGCGAACCACGGCGAACTGTTTGTGGCAAGTTCGTGAACGGTTCGCGACATCACTATCTGTTAGATGCCAACAAACTGAAAGACCATATCCTAATAAAATAACTGTGCAACCTATTCAAGAACATGGATTTGTGTAGTTACAGTTTAATTTTAGGTTGTGGAGGTAAATGGTTAATGAAGTGACGTGCATTACTTCTAGTGAGCAATCTGTGTGTGTGTATATACACAACATGATTCCCTTAGCACTCAGTGAAGATGAAGAAGGGTGTTTAAACACAAAAGCTTCACCAGAAGATTCCCTTGAAACTAACGCAAGCAGAGAGCCAGGCTAAGAAGGACACAATCACCTTGACTATAGGAAAGGGCGATTATGTAATTAACAGAGCTGGGAGCAGGCTCTCCCTATGGGACAAGCAGAATAGATTTCAAAACATGAAACAGACAAATACTGCTTTCCGAGTCATTATGCCTCCTCTTTTACATGCTACTAATTTTAAAAATCACCCTTTTTATACCATATTTAGATGGGCAGGTGAGATAGGAAATTGTAAACACGTCACACTGAACTATCATTACTCTGAATAATTTACATTTTGTCTGGCTTATTTTATACATCAGAGCTACAAGAGATTACAGTGGAGATGACTCATTATCTCCGCTTTGTTGAAGATGCTGTCTTTGATCAGTAAGTATAGGATTAATTAGTTAAAGACCACGCTAGCAGCAAAGATGGCAAACAAGATTGTGCGGCCAATAACAACTCTTTGGCACATCTCATCTACAGATTTAAAAATCTAAAAGCTTGCTATAAGGGACTTTCATCATCAGTCAGTAATAAGCAGTTTGTTTTATCAAGATGTGAATCTGGCTAAGTTTCAGCTGCAAAGTAAGGCTTTGTCAAGTCTTGGTAGAATAAACTCTGCATGTCACTGACTGGTGCTGTGGTCCATAATTACATGTACTTTGATTTTGGGACTGGAGAAATCCCTTTGATTACGGGTGGCCAAAAGGTAAATCCCCAGATGTTGTAGGACCATTCTAAACATTCTAAAGGTATGCAAAGCACTCTAAAGGTATGCAAAGCTGCTGGGAGTTGTAGTTTTACAATATCTGGGGATCTACATTTTGGGAACCCCTGCCTTAGATATTGCATCTCATTGTGCCCCTTTCTTTCTTAGTATGATATTTCATAATGTAAAACAATTAAGTATACTTATATGAAGGATTTTGCAATTTCTTTATATTAAAAATATTGCCTTTTGGTAGAAACTCGTGACTGGTCACCTTGGGTTGTTAACCTAGGTTCATCGTGGTGGGTTTCCTGCCACCTCAGGTTCTGTTAGGTTTTAAGATGGGCCTCTGAATCCTGCTGCTGAGATCACATTAAATTAAATTGGACATAAATAAGGAATCTTTGTTCAGCAGGTGGTGACTTCACCTTGAGATGCACGCCATTGTCTGACTCGGTAGTTACGTCAGGGCTTAGAGAATATTTGGTTACACATTTCAAAACACAAGAACAAAAATCTGAGAGAAACACTTAATGATAACCTTATAATACATCCCAATCTAATTTTTAAAACTGTTCAATATCAAATTTCTTACTCATATATATTTAGCTAAGCCTTACTAAGAATATTTTCATAGTAATAATTCTCAAGAGCTGCATTACCCATTTCAGGGAAAATGATTTCGATTCACATTTTTACTTGCTTTTTGAAATTAAACATATACAATAATAATGTTTAATAAGACAAATACACTGTGAAACACCAGTAATAGAAATGGTAAAAATCCCTTTCATAAATATTTCCAATTAACAATCACACACTGGCTGTAATTCGTATATGCTGTGTGTGTAAGGCAAAAAAAATCCTCAATCTCTCTCCATCCCTTCAAATGCTTTATTTAAACCCATCATTTTTGCAGGCATCCAAATCCCTCTGTTAACTCAAACACAGCTGGCCTAATAATATGCCCAATATAGACAACTGTACCTCCTGTTTGCACCTATGGTGTCAATCAGATTCACACCAAATGCCTTTACTTGTGCCATTTCCTCACGTATTTTAAGCTAGTTCTGAGTTGCTACTGAAACTGACACCCACAATATTTAAATTTAGTTTATGTAGTGTGTATTATGTATATGTTGTATTATTCAATTTACTGAAAATACGCAGGCTGCAGAATTTCATGGTGGTACATAAATAAATGATGATGGTAATAATATTTGTGAAGGTTGTTAAAGCAGAATAAAATATTTACCTGAGTCAGCCATACGTTGGTGGTCATTATCTGCTCCCGTTCATGCTACAAATAAAACACTTGTGTTAGATACAATCGTTACTTTGAGACCATTTCCCATACATCATTTACACCACAAATAATGGTTTGCGTCTAGGGAATTATTAATGACAGATGCTATAAGGACAACTATTTATTTGTACAACATTTAATCAAATGATTCACATATTTATACCCACATAACTTTTATTATTATTAACGTTATAAATATCGTACAAATATTTATCAGCATCTGCAAGTATATTTATAAAATACATATGTATATGTAATATAGATACAAAACATAAACCATGATAAGATTTATAGGATATAAGTATATCCATTATAAACTTCAGGGCATACAAACAACTGGCATTTATAATGAGGTGGAGAGTCAGGCTATCTATAGTATGTTATCTCTATTGTATTTTCTTTATTTCATTCTCATGTAATCCTTTTTTTCTGTGCTGGGTTTTATTGCATATATATTGAAACATTGACTTTTTAAATGGATTGAATAAAAGTTAAATTTTATTTGAAAATCTCTATAAGGTCCTTGGAGTGCGGTCATTTCTGCTATGTCTACATGATCCTTGCCAGACCAGCACCGGGCACCACAGGATTACACCAGGAGTGCAAGCCCTCGCTATATATATACACATACATATATATATATATATGTATTAAATATTTGTTTTAAATCTGTTTTTATTGAGGTCAACACAAGAAGCAGTTTTCCCACGCAGGGGATATAACGTAAACCGTGCATTTGTTATGGAAAAACATGAGTAGTTATGTGTACAAGTTTATCATAGCATGTTATAGCCCTATAATGTGGTACACTTGAAATATGTTTTCCTTTCTTTTTTCTTTTTTTTCTCTGCGTCGGCTGAGTTCAAGATGGGGCCTGATATGTCACTATGCGGTCAGATTGTGTCTAACTAAGCCTATGGTAAAGCTTTCAGTATATGTAACCCTATGTAATTAAGTAAACTTTGCCTTTCAATCATAAGTTTAGTATGGGTCAGTGGATGGATAACTAACTACAGCATCGTACCATATAGCTTCTGGGTGCCATAGGGCACCGATGTCGTATGTACTTGCTAAAGCCACTTGTGTCATCCTATAGACAATTCCAATGTAAGTTGTACAAGTTTATCATAGCATGTTATAGCCCTATAATGTGGTACACTTTGAATATGTTTTCCCTTTCTCTTTTTTTCTCTCTTTTTTTTTTTTCCCCCTTTTCCTTTCCCTTCTCTTCTTTTCTTTCCCCCTTCTCCTTCCTCTGCGTCGGCTGAGTTCAAGATGGGGCCTGATATGTCACTATGCGGTCAAATTGTGTCTAACTAAGCCTGTGGTAAAGCTTTCAGTATATGTAACCCTATGCAATTAAGTAAACTTTGCCTTTCAATCATATGTTTAATATGGGTCAGTGGATGGATAACTAACTACAGCATCGTACCATATAGCTTCTGGGTACCATAGGGCACCGATGTTGTATGTGCTTGCTAAAGCCACTTGTGTCATCCTATAGACAATTCCAATATAAGTTGTGTCACATGCCATATTCGTATTTGGTTTGCCAGTAATTTGATTACTATGGCTAACATGCAGCCTATGTTCGCTGAAGCCGTTTGTCTCTTAACTGTGTATAATGAATTTTGGCATAGGCCTGCAACAACAATGAGTGCAATAAAAAAAAAAAAAAAAAATTGGAAATCAACTGTAAGAACTATAACAGAGGCTAGTAGTATTATGCAATGTAAGTGAAGCACTGTATAAACAGGCGAATGTAATTTCAATGGAGATGTCCATCACATAACGTGCAATCTGATGTAGACGGTGGTTAGTTATGCCATGCAGGTATTTAAAGGCAAACAAGATTTTTATAACCTAAACATAGGTTGCAGATGTGTCATAGTGCATTTGCTGCCAACAGTGATGGGAAAAAGTGAGTCACTTCATGGGGAGTAGGAACATGCTGCGCTGTGTCGTTGCAGATAATAGGTTAAGGAGAGCAGTGTCAATTGCACCATAAGTGAGCTACCTCCGTGGTTGCCTCCATGGGCCTTCAAGCATGCCTGTCCTCCATCAGTCCTCCCTGGGGCTGACCCATCCCGCCGGTTTAGCGTACTGTGGTGCCGTGGGCACTCAAAGTCCAAATCTGTCCCCTAGACCCCCCACACCTAGAGTCCAGGTTCTGACTGTCTCCTGCACCTCCCCAGCACCACTTCAGCCTCTGTGAAGCACTTGGACCCTCATGTCTCACCTGGCGCCGGCCACACACTTAGGACTGGGGCACCTTCCTCACGGCCACCGGTACACCGGAAAGGTCTGTGCGTTCCCGTCCCACAGGACTCACTGCGGCAGGGACAATCTCCCCTGGGCCACCCCCGAAACCCAAAGGCAGGGACTGGTACTTCTCCAGGGGGCAGGCCGCCCAGGGTATCCCTCTGCAGGGCAGCAGCTGTTGGGGCCATCGAAGCGATGCGGGGAAGCCGCTCCATGAAGGTGAGTCTCCCCTGACATGCTTGAAAACGTCTCCGTCCCTGTTAGGGTGCCCTCTCATATGTAGGTTTCCTCTCCCCAGTTTCAGTGCTCTTTTCAGCTGGCTGGCCGGCTGGTTGGCCAGTGCTCGGCCATTGCCAGTGTAGGCGGTCGGCACAGAGTCCGTGCGGGGGCTCCCACTGCGGCCCGTGTCGCCGTCATGTGGCCGGGATAACCCCCGCCGGCCAAGGGGGGGGGCAGGGCCGGGCCGGGGGCCCCCCGCACCTGAAGTGCCTGTCCTGTGGGGGGGGTACCCCAATGATGCGCCTCTCCGCAGTGCCATGCTGCTGGTAACGGACGCCGATGTTTAGGAGCCGCGTGTAGGCCAGGCTCGGTTCTCTCCGCCGGCTCTCAGGCAGTAAGGTACGTGCGGGTGGCAGGCGTGTACCGGAGCCTCTCCTCCGTCAGGGACGAGATGGATTTTGTATTTTAATCAGTCTGGGGCTGTGTGAAGGGCTTTTTCTGGAGGTTTAATGGCGGAGCCCATGTAAATGGCGGCCAGTCGGCCCGGCCCCGCCCCCCTGTATTAAACATTTGATTGTCTGTTAAGATATCATTTATAGACCTCCTCGTCTTAATTGATATGTATCCCTTTGAATTCATTTCTTTGCAGAATATTTAGCCATTTCTTCCTAAAATCATACTGCTTTTTGTCCAATTCCAATTGGAAAAAAAATAATATATTTTTCCATTTCATATTGTGTTATCTGATTTCAGGCTAAG
Organism: Pelobates cultripes; assembly: GCA_933207985.1. Lineage (NCBI taxonomy): Eukaryota > Metazoa > Chordata > Amphibia > Anura > Pelobatidae > Pelobates > Pelobates cultripes. Next base: position 23,086,752 of record OW240924.1, read on the forward strand.
ATTGTACCTTAAAGGGACACTATAGTCACAAATACAGCTTTACCTCAATAAAGCAGTTTGGGTGTATAACTCATGCCCCTGCAGTTACACTGTCTAATTCTCTGCCATTTAGCAGTTAAATCACATTGTTTATGCAGCCCTAGTCACACCTTCCTGCATGTGACTTACATAGCCTTCCTAAACACTTCCTGTAAAGAGCCATCTAATGTTTACACTTCCTTTACTGCAATTTCTGTTTAATTTAGAATTTATTTTCTCCTTTTCTACTGATAGCTTGCTTGACCCTGCAGGAGACATCTTTAATATGTTATTAAAGTTCAATTTACAAAGCATGAGATAAAAACTTTTAAAGTAAGTTATATCTGGTTGAAAATCAAAGTCACAGCCGGGGAGGTGTGGCTAGGTCTGCAAGGACAGAAACAAAGATGATTTAACTCCTAAATGCAGAGAGAATTGAGCAGTGGAATCTCAGAGGCATGATCTATACTTTAAAACATCATTAGGCTAAAGTTGTTTGGTGTTCCTTTAAGAGATTTCCAGTTTCTTGCAATTAATAATTTGATAGCAGTTAGCATATGAGAACTATCATTGTAGCTTTATTGTTTTGATTTGCAAGATTTAGATGTAGGAGAGCCTTTTCTGGGTCTATTCCAAATCTTCCAATTATTCTCTAAATAGGTCTGTCCACAGGCTGTATCTTTGTAAAGCTCACCAAATGTGTAGGGTATCAGCCTGTGTGGATCCACATCTCCAGCATCTTTGAGTAATATGTGGGTAAATTTTGTTGATCACAGAAGGCACTCGATACCAACATTTTCAATTTAAAGGGACACTATAGTCAACATATAAAAGTAAGAAAGACAGGTCCCCCAGTCTTCTTTCTTGCTTTAATATGAACTTGCCATAAAAAAATAAATCCGAGTAATAAAACTTAACTCCGTTCCACCGCCGAGCTCCCCGCTAGGCCACGAAATTGCAGGGCCCAACAGGACGCTTCTCTTTGACAAGCGCTACGGAATCTGTTGGCGCTATATAAATGGCAATAATAATAATAAAGAGTCATTGCGATGTGGTGCGTATGCGCAGTTTCGCGCTGCACGAATCGCATTCTTCATAGAGCAGCATTGAATGCCGCCCTATGAAGAAACTCAGAAAACTCATCAAGAAACTCATCTGCGTGGAATGCGCGTTGGCGAGCTGACTGACAGACAGCTCAGCTCTCTTTTGATACCCGCGCCCCTCCTCAGCCAAACTGTGTGTTTGCATGTTTGCATAGAAACACTATATATAGAGGATCTCTCTATATATAGTGTTTCTATGCAAACACACAAGTAGTAAAAAAATGAAAGACATATACACACACACTCTTTCTCCATCCATATCCATCCATCCCCATCATCCATATCCATTCCCATATCCATCCATATCCATCCCCATCATCCATATCCATCCATCCCCATCATCCACATCCATGCCCATCATCCATATCCATCCAGTCACCCACTCACCCTCACCCACCCACACTCACTAAATAAGTTTACTTACAGTTTGAATCCTCCCCTCCTCCTCGGTTTCCGGTCTTCAGCTTATCCGCTCAAGCCAATTCCACAAAGACAGGATGCTCGTGCGCAGTGCTGCCAGAGCTGCCCTGAGCGGATTGAGGCGTTTTATGCCTCAATCAACTTGGAAGTCCCTCTGGTGACTGCAACTGGAGGTGTCCCTAGCTTTGAATGTAAACACTGTATTTACTCAGAAAATACACTGTTTACATGAGAAAGGCTGCAGGGAGCTATAGTTCTCACCTGAACAACTTATTAGGCTGAAGTTGTTCAGGTGACTATAGTGTCCCTTTAAATGAAGTTCAGTTTAAGTTGGCAAACAGTGTTTCAATTTATAGCAGACATTTAACACTCCGTTCCATTCCTCGGGTCTTATCCGTAACTGTAAGTCTTTTTCCCATCTAGATATAGCTTTCTATATACTATCTTTTTTCCTTAGTCTTATCTCTAAACATTTAGCTGTAAGATGTTTATAGTTTATAGTCTGTATGGAAAATATTTTTACTCATATTTTAAAATCCCTTTGATTCTGAGATATTTAAATATCTTCTGGTCAGGGAGGTTAAATTCTATTTGTATCCTATTAAATTATTTAATGGTAGTTCCCTCTATTATATTTTGTATTTGTTTAATCCCTTTATCTATCCATGGGGTTACATCCATATTTTCCATTAATTCATTTAAAATCCTTAATGATAAACACGGCAGGATTTTACCTTTGTAATTGTATTTTTGAATTTAAACCAGTTTGACATAATATGATTTAGAGCTAAATTACCATTATATTTGGTAATAGTTTCTTAGGCAGTCTTTATTCTCCAGAATTGAGTCAATACAGTTTGCTTCTTAAAGGGAAACTATAGTGCCAGGAAAACAAACTTGTTTTTGTTGCACTATAGCTTCCCCCTCTGTAGGCCTCCCACCCCCCTGTAGTGCAGAAGGGGTTAATAACCCCTTCTGTCACTTACCTGGGTCCCTCGGCGCTGGCTCAGCTCCACCCATGCTCCTCCTCCACCAATGTCAGCTAGCAGGGGAGACCTAATGTGCATGTGCGCCAATGGCCACGCTTGCATTAGGATTTCCCCATAGGATTATTATTCAATGCTTTCCTGTGGGGATTCCGGTGACACTGGAAGTTCTCATGCATAGTGTGAGGACGTCCAGCGTCATTTACGCAACCAACAGTTGTCTGGAAGTCCCTCCAGTGGCTGTCTGTTTGACAACCACTAGAGGAGGAGTTAACCCCAGTAGGTAATTATTGCAGTTTAGAAAAACTTCAATAATTACATGCTCAGGGTTAAAGGTGATGGGACATTGCACCCAGACCACTTCAATGAGCTGAAGTGTTCTGGGTGCCTACAGTGTCCCTTTAATATCTTTTGTTTCCATTTTATACCAAGTTTTAGCGATCGCTTTATTAGTTTGTGAGGTAACGGCCTGTGCCAGCAAAGCTGCATCTGCATAGTCTTGGACAATTTGAATCCCCAATTATCTCATATATTTATTTTTAGGTAAAACGTGTAGTTTTATTCTTGTTTTTTTTCCTGCCCATTTAAATCCAGAAAAAGATGCCTGAATCAAGTTTAACCATGGTATTGGGACTTTTAACGGGATCATTCTGAATATATAAGAAATTTTTGGTAATATATAGGCCACAACGGTGTTTATACCTACATAACTTAATACGTCTGGGCGTGTTGATATGTCTACTTGAGCACAGGTGAGTCAAGTCAGGGAATAAAGATTTACATGTTGCATTGTACTTACCACACTGATGAGCTGTGCCAGAGAGACCATTAGTTGGACAGTGACCTGCTCTGAGCCGTTAGTGGCAGGACGGATCAGCTTGTTGTAACGAGAAGGATCTAGAAGAAATTCAACGAGCCTCTCCTCTGTGTCGGTAGCCACACTTCCTGTAAAGGATAAGAGGATGACTAATCAGACTGGGGTTAACGATCTAATATGAGTCTTCAGCAATACTGGGTTTACATGACTTTATTCAATCATTCCCTACCTTCAAACTGTCCTCCCGTTCTGGAAATAGAAATAAAAACAGAAAAAGACAAAAACACTATCTCCCAGCTTGTGGCTGTTTCAGAAAACAAGTGGGAGTAGATTGCAATTAAACGTTTAACGCTAAAAGTGTTGTGGGAACTGCTGCTAACATTACAAATAAATCAGGGTGAATGGAATATCCCACCATGCACAGCCAGCCACAGTATGCCAGCCCACAATAGCCGAAGGGCCCGCAGGATTAGTAATTCTGCTAAAGAGTAACACAGGTAGCCCCCATATGCCATATGAAAGCCTAGAAACAAGTCTGCCCTCAACACAAATGCAAAGACTTTACTTTTTTACTGACTGTGAAAATGTCATTACTGAATACTGTTTGAATATAAAATTCATTGCAGCCTGTAGCACCAGCAATCCTCACAAATCGTGTTAATAACACAGAGCATTAACTGTCTGCTCACTACCCTTGATTTCCATTTCCTGATTGTGTTTGTGTGTTTTGCCTTTGTTTGGTGTCAAGGGTAGTGAGCAGACAGTTCCCTTATCATAGGTGTGCGAGGCCTATTGTATAAGGGTGTGCACCCTAAAGCAGAAACACACACGCCGTGTATATATATATATATATATATATATATATATATATATATAAATATATATATATACATATATATATATACATATACATACACATACATACACACACACATACACTGTTGTGTGTGAGGGTGCTGTGTGTGTGTAGGTGCTGTGTGTGTAGGTGTTGTGTGTGTGAAGGCGCAGTGTGTGTGTGCGGGCGCAGTGTGTGTGTGCGGGCGCTGTGTGTGTGTGAAGGCGCTGTGTGTGTGTGAAGGCACTGTTAGTGTGTGCTGTGTATGTGTATGTGTAAGGGTGCTGTTAGTGTGTGTGTTTGAGGGTGCTGTGTGTGTAAGGGTGCTGTTAGTGTGTGCTTTGTGTGTAAGGGTGCTGTTAGTGTGAGGGTGCTGTGTGTAAGGGTGCTGTTAGTGTGTGTATGTGTAAGGGTGCTGTGTGTGTAAGGGTGCTGTTAGTGTGAGGGTGCTGTTAGTGTGTGTGTGTAAGGGTGTTGTTGGTGTGAGGGTGCTGTGTGTGTAAGGGTGTTGTTAGTGTGAGGGTGCTGTTAGTGTGTGTGTGCTCTGTGTGTAAGGGTGATGTATGTGTGTGTGTGTGCTGTTTGTGTGTAATGTGTGGGGTCTGTTTAGTTAATATCCTCCCTCCCTTCTTACCTTATGTAGGGAGGGGAGACCATGCTCCTGCCATCCCTTGTGGTCCAGTGGAGAGTGAACTCTAACCCCCTGTGGGGCTAGAGTTCACTCTCGTCAGATCTGAGCGTTGCCGCGGTAACCGCGGCAACGCTCCGACCGTGCAAGAGGAACCCGGCGGAGCTGCTGGCGAGAGCTCCCCGGGTCCTCTCCTGCCTCCCCCCATGCCTGTGGTTAGGTGAGGGAGATCTTTGATCTCCCTCACCGGTCCACGGGGAGGGAGGCACATAGCGCGTGCCGCAGGGATTAGGGTGTGCCTAGGCACACCCGGCACACCCCGTGCGCACGCCTATGTCCCTTATATCTCCAGCCATATTGCTAACAGGGCCATATTTGTTAGTAGGCTGCTGCCTGTCAACAAGTGGTGGCTACTCTGTAATTGTGTATACACACTACACATATTTGCAGATACAGACACACATATCTACAGATGCACACCAGAAAGACATACACAAAATCAGATCAAATCGACCAAATCAATACACAACGCTTAGGATGTGAATGGCATCCCCAAAATCACGCAAACTGCAGTGAGATAAGTAATGCACACACATCAGCCCGGGAGGGGACTGGGGGGTCGAATACTGAGGATGGTAGTCCCCCCCCCTTCCCTCTCTCGGGTGGGGGAGCTGGCCGGGTGCTGGGCCACATACTGGTCTCCGGTGGGGGCCCCATAACAAGTAACCACTCTAAAGGTCTAGGGCAGACTGGGTCAACGGATACCCTGCAATGGGACTGTGAGGACGAACTAGGAGCTCTGGCCCCCCACACACCTAGAGGACTGAGTCAGCACCTATTGCACTGACTGGGCCACACAAACTTATCCCTAAATGTTCACAAGGGCTAGCAAGGGCATACAGCCGGAGCTGGATTGCCCAGTGCACTGCATATGTTATAAGGGACTGCACAAAGCAATGTACGTTATGCGAGGGCCTGATTGTACATGGGACCTGCTCTACGCATACCATCTGGGGCACCACACACGCAGAAGGGGAACAAAAAAAACAAAACAAAAAACACACCCCACTAAAGGGCACGGAGGCGAGGTATGATCCCCAAACAGATACACGCACACTTCACATCCCATGGGAGATGTGGGCCTTGAGGCGCCCGACCTTCACCTGGTGCCCTACTGGGCGACCAATCCATGCAGGCAATACAGAGGGTCTGAACCTTCCACATGCAGGTACAGCGCATATGGGCCACGTATCTACACCGCACGCACTCAGACACACGCAGAAGGGTCCGACACCGGACCGCAGGGCGGGGGGGGGGGACCGCAGGCTAACAGATGGGGCACGGAGCAGGACACTGACACGCACACGAGGGTAAATAGAAAATGGAACCAGTAAGCAGGGCTGAAGTCCTAACCAGGAAGGAGGCGCTGACTCCCGGTGGAGTGGACATAGGGGCGGCTGCGGAGGGGCCGTGGCCAGCTGCAGCTACATCGCTACTTAGCACGCTCACATACATAGGCACAGTGGATTGGGGGGGCATTGCCATCCGTGCGGGTAGAATTATGCCGACCTGGGGGATGGATGCCTGCTCACTACAAACTCTGGCACAGTATAAGACCAGATTGTATTTTTTCTGTTTATTAGTTGTTTCGTTTCTAAGGTTTATGTTTATGACTATAGTGTATAGTTCTATGCTATTCTGTAATTTACAAGTGAGATTGAATCCCATGAATGCAATGTGTAAGCACAGACTGGGAACTCTTCCCCATAGGGCAGCACCAGCTGACCAGCCAGACCTGACTGAGAATAGCTCCCCATACCTACACCTGCAGCGCGTTCACATGACACCCTTATGACTCTGACGATCCTTACTATAAATGCTAGGGGCCTAAATACCCCCAACAAACGTAGACTCCTTAGACGAGACATCAAATCCAAGCAAGCAGACATCGCTTTTATACAGGAGACGCACTTGCCTAGGGCAGCACCAATACGACTAAACAATCATATCTACCGCACGGCCTATGAAGCTCAGGCACTCAGGAAAAAAGCGGTCATTGCAATACTAATACACAAACGATGCCCGTTCATACTGACGCACTCGCAGATCGATTCAGAGGGCAGATATATAGCCCTGACTGGTACCATACACTGTACAAGGGTCCACTTGGTCACCATTTACCCCCCTAACGTACCTGATTCCAATTATTGGGAATCACTAGAAAGGCTAGTAGCACACCTTCAGGGGGGCGTACTGGTGCTGGGGGGAGACTTTAACGCGGTCCCTTGCCCGGCGATAGACAGGAGCACCAAACAGGGTCCAGACCGCTCACCAGAAGGGAGGAGACACGACAAGCTTTTACATACATTCCTCACACACACGGGTCTCTTGGACGCCCGGCGCATTCAGCACCCTGACACAAAAGATTATACATACTACTCGGCACCACATAATACGTACTCAAGAATAGATAACATACTCCTAAACGGAGCAGGGATGACCAAATTAAGACAGACGGACATACATTCTATCACAGCTGACAACACTATACAACCATTTCCTACAAGGAGGGGCCCCTGACCGAGATATGGCTACTGCCAACATCATCTTGGTACCAAAACCAAACAAAGACACTACCCAAGCCGCTAATTATCGGCCTATATCCCTCATCAACTGTGACTTAAAAATTTTCGCAAAAATCCTGGCAACAAGGCCGGCCCCACTGCTACCCAGACTAATACACTCAGACCAAGTGGGATTTATCCCTGGCCGACAACTATATGAAAACACACGCAGAGGAGCAGATCTGCTGTGGCACATGACCCAAACGAACACCCCATCACTGGCGCTATCGCTGGACGCGGAGAAGGCCTTTGATCGGGTGCAATGGCCATTCCTGTTTTGACTTATGACCGCACAGGGTTTCCCCGAACCATACACCACAGCGATCAAAGCACTCTACACGGACCTACAGGCACAAACTATAATCACTGGAGCCCAAAGAACACCATTCCGAGTAAGTAATGGAACGAGACAGGGTTGCCCCCTCTCCCCGCTCCTCTTTGCTATAGTATTGGAACTGCTACTGCAAGCCATTAGAACGGACCCCAACATACAGGGAATCCCACTAGGCAATAGGCAATTCAAAGTCACGGCATACGCAGATGACGTACTGCTTAAGCTCACGAACCCAAGGCACTCTATTGAGCACCTCAACACGCTACTGCAGGCATATTGAAAAGTCTCGGGGTACAGAGTCAATTTTACCAAACCAACGGTGATACCAGTCCATATGACAGTGGGGGATACAACACACATTACCACCACATATAAGATTAAGATGAACACAGAGTCACTCACGTACCTAGGGATACAACTCTCGGCTAACCCTAACACATTATATAAACAGAACTACACAAGCTTAAGCAACACGCTTAAGTGATACTTGCAGACCAGGGACGATAAACCCATCACCTGGATGGGCAGAATATACTCGATAAAAATGAACATCATGCCCAGACTTCTGTTTTTATTCCAAGCACTACCTATCAGGGTCACTAGAAGTGAGCTAGCCGACATCCAGAGGGCACTTGACGCATTTATCTGGCAAAGAAAAAGACCCGGATAGCCCGGGCTGTCCTATACAACCCCAAGTGGAGGCGGGGACTGGGATTACCTCCCCTCCACCACTATTATGTAGCAGAACAGATAGCACAAATAGCGTACTGGCATAGCCCCACGGACCAACACCAATGGGTGGACATAGAAACACTATTGATGGGCGATGACTCACCGCAACTCCTGATATGGACCCCTAAAGAGCAAAGGATACTTCCCAGAAACACTTGCCCAGCAATTCTAAATTCCCTAGACATATGGGACAAAACGGCAAGTACCACCTTATGAATAATCCCTCTCCCATGGCACCGATTTGCCGCAACAGGGCGTTCCCACCGGGATTAAGTAACACAGCCACAGGGACGCGGAGATATGTCCATCTATACCAAGATAAGCAGGTAATAACATACGACTACCTAAAGACCCTAGCACCCCTCACGACCCGAGACGTCTTTCATTATCTACAACGCCCAAACCACAGAGGTTAAGACAGCACTCTCAAAACAAATGACCTTTTTCGAACGCATATGCCTTAACGAACACATGCCCACGAAACTGATTACTACCCTGTACAGACACATTGGAGTAGAGTCCGGGGAATGGGGCATGTTAACATACACAGACAGATGTGAAGCTGACCTGGGGGGGGGGGTGCTGGACGGGGAGGACTGGCGGGACATTTGGGAAGCATGCTCCAAGGTATCCATATGCACTACACTACAAGAACAAACATACAAGACTCTCTTCCGGTGGTACACCACCCCGGTGAAACAATACCACATGGGACTAAGCACCACGGATACTTGCTGGCGGCTATGTGGGGAAAAAGGCTCATATATCCATATGTGGTGGCAGTGTCCTAAGGTACAGGCATACTGGACGGAAGTGACGGACATGAACTCCCGGATACTGCAAAAAAAAAAAAAAAAAGCTAACTGTAGCACCCTGGTCGTGCCTCCTCTCCAAACCGACAGACGGCTTAGACAAATATGAACAGAGCCTCTTAAACAGGCTCAATCTTGCCGCAAGAAGGGCCCTAGCACAACAATGGATAAGATCCGACCCCCCACCCATCACGCTAGTGCGGGAAAAAATTTGAGATAATTGTCTTATGGACATGTTGACAGCTCAGGTCCGAGACACCACCACCACTTATTATAAAGTCTGGGAGCTATGGGAGCAGTTTGACGCATAGGGGACTCATGAAAACATGCCGACAAAAGACACGGAGACCCCGATTGCAACCCGCCAAATCACACACATATATAGGGACGAATCTCACTTGTAACCATGCTAACAAGTTATGTTATTTTTGTTTCTTTATGTATATATATAAGTTATACATGTTCGTGCAAACCAAAAATGACAATTACCTCATCAATGGGGGCCTCTACATCTCCCACAAGCTAAGGCCGCAAAGTCAATGCAGCAGAGAAAAGGGGGAATGGAAACGCAACTAAAGCCGTCTACGGAAAGCAAGCCTTTGACTAGAGTGTATTGTTTGCCATATTAGCTCTATGTTATCAAGTATGTTATACATACTGGCTTCTGCGCAAGCCAAAACTGTTGAAGTATCCACACTATACCTAACAAACGAAAAATAAAGAAAGGAAAAAAAAAAAAAAAAAAAATCACGCAAACTGAACAAAATCAGAGGTAACAGATAAATACCCCACCCCCACAAGCCCTGTCAGATGAGTCTTGACATTTTCATTAGTAGGGTCTAAGTTTGGAAGATCTGGAACTCAAGGACTCTGCTTGCATGTCTGTGCTATTGACACAAGGACAAAAAAAATGTAGAGAGAAAAATTCAGAGAAGCCCAAATTCAAGTCTTTCAATGACCTCAGATTAACTGAAGAAACTGCCTTAAAGTAGCACAATCACCCACATTCATTTTTTTTCATAAGTCAGTTAATGTTCCAAGGAGATTCTATTTTTTCTAACTAGACTATATGTTTAACTAGTAGATATTATGATCTGTCAGTGATGGGTGAGGCCATCTTGGAATTGCATCACAAATTTCGAACATGTTGAAAATGTTTGAACAAGGCTGCAGACAGCATGCGTGGTCCTTATCCAATCAGGATCTGTGATTTGCAAGGTACTTGGAGCTTTCCACTCTAAAAAGGACAAAAACTCTCTGGCGATACTTTATGCCCACTGTGCACAAGGGGCTAAGAAACTAAATAGGAATTTAGGACCCCCTGTTCCTGAGGGCAAGACTTGCTCAATGATCCTCTACTTCCTTCTCTTCATCCAATATGCCACCCTCCATAAATTAATAAATACAATTACCACTAAGCAAAGTGAAAAATGATATCAAAATATTTCTAAAAAGGTAAAAAGAATGCACAAGTTGTCTGAGTAGCCACCACTGATTGACAGGCAGCAGCCTACTAACAAATATGGCCCTGTTAGCAATATAGCAGGAGATATAAGGGATTAACCACAGCAGAGATCCTCCCTTTAGGTGCACAGGGTCCTCTGTACCCATACAAACATTTTTACTTAACAGTCCAAGCGATTGGGAGTGGCGGGAAAGGGGGGGGGGACTGCCCACTTACTATATATCCTCATACTACCAACTATGTTGGTGGAATACAAGTTACCGTGTTGCATGGTTCCACCTGGTACTCTTATGCCTTGTTTCCACTGAGCGGATCGGTTCGGGTCGGTACAGTTTGTAAGGTTTAGAATGGTCCAGCCCATTCTGGTGAGCGTTTCCACTGCAAGTCAGACCTTCAGGGGCCATGTGGGGTTTAGAAAAAATGCTCTTCCTGTCCACCAAACATTGGATTGTGTAGTAGCTCCGCCCTATCGAACGGTACTATTTCCTATTGCCCTACATCTGAAGCAGGACCCTGAATGGTGCGGTATGGTTCGGTTGTATGGGCCACTTTCATAATGGAAACACTCAAAATAGCGAACTGTACTGAACCGAACCAATCCGCTCAGTGGAAACGAGGCATTAGTTTATCTTTCCTTAACTATTTGTCTGGTGGCTACAAAAACATAATTTGAGATAACAGTTTAAAAATTATTTAGGAATTAATTTTTGGTCTAGCCAATAGTCCTGATTTAAATGGATTCTGATATATAACACATGTGAATTAAGGACACTTGATAAATGTGAGGGGTTGCAAATCCTCCAAATTGCCCAGTACAAACTTGTTGTTTTTTTTTTTTTTTTTTTTTACAAATCTGCCTTGGCAGTTTCATAGTTTGATGAATAACTTTGTATGTATTTCTCCTAATTAGCCCTCGTGTCCCAACTCTCGAATTCATGGACCAGACTCTGCAAAATTACATTGATTGATTAAAAATATCTATTTATCTTTCACTCTGCTCTAGCATACTTCACTGAGCAGAGAAATTTGCACAAGAGCTAGAAATGCTTCTTCTTCCTTACAGGAGCTCAAATGTACAGGGAAGTGTTTTACCAGACTAAAGTGTGGCATTTTAGGAGGTAGAATAAAGTAGCATTCTAGCGGATACAATAAATGGTAGCACTCTAGCAGACAGAATCAAGGGTAACATTCTGGCAGAACGAATAAAGGGTAGCATTCTAGCGGGTACAATAAATGGTAGCACTCTAGCAGACAGAATCAAGGGTAACATTCTGGCAGAACGAATAAAGGGTAGCATTCTAGTGGATACAATAAATGGTAGCACTCTAGCAGACAGAATCAAGGGTAACATTCTGGCAGAACGAATAAAGGGTAGCATTCTAGCTGACAAAATCAAGAGTAGCATTCTAGCGGATACAATAAAGGGTAGCATTCTGGCAGTCTGGGACAAAGGAGGAGAGAATGAGGTTCCTATGCACACTGCAGGATTTAACCACACCATCCTAGTTACAGGCTGAAAAAAAAAGACATATCCATCACCGTTCAGCCATCACATCAGAGAACCAGTAATACCCCACTCCTTCTAGCATGTAAGCTCATTGAGCAGGGCCCTCAACCCCTCTGTTCCTGTGTGTCCAACTTGTCTGGTTACAACTACGTTTGATCGTCCACCCACTGTAAAGCACGCTGAATTTGTTGGCGCTATATAATAACATACTGCCCACACCTATAATATTACAAACATTGCGAGATTTATAATTTTACATTGTGTCTCAATGAGACAAGAGCAAACATGTATTTTTAAAACCCAAGTGTGTGATGCAGTCCTTCAGCTAATGGTGCGGTCACTCTCTGTGACTGCAAGAGTGGGTTTGTATAGCCCAGTATTAATCCCCTTGTAAAGCAATGATCACTGCAACATTGATAGGTCAAGGACAAACGCAGGAGGAGAAGTGCCCCTGTCAGTGTATATATTGGCTTCTTATACTGGGTCTGTCTTGTTCATGGTAATCGCATTCTATGAATAAACACTCCTGGAGCATTTCACAGTTTCCAAGGTATTCATAAGACCTATATTGGTGTCAGGCTTCTAGAGATTACCAGGAAATGCTATCACCTCCTCCACATGACAGGGAGCAGCCTTGGGTGACTCTAATGCAGGAGGTATATCACAACACAGCTGTGGCCAAGCACAATACCGAATTACAGTAAATGTTTTAACATGAAGGAATGTACACTAGAGTAAAATGAAGTGTGAAGTCCCCACTCCTGCAATAGTATAGATACACTTATCCTTATCACACCTGATTTCTTCCTATTACACTTAACATTTCAGGTTAAAGCCATTTTATCATAGGATTAACTAATTTGTCATTTGTGGACTGGCAAAGATGTGAAGATTTGGGCGGGCAGCACAGTGTGCAAAATTAGCACCTATCAATTTCATTTCAAAATAGGCTTTCAATATAGATTACACGGAAGAGGAGAATGTTAACTACTGTATTGGGGTCTGCGGCTGTACAAAATATAAAGTCAGAGGCTGGATAGAGTTTAAAGGAATTACAATGGATTACGATACAACGTAGTCAGTGGGTCAGATACATGGACCTTCGTAACACATAAAACCTAGGCCTCACAGCCTCTCAGATCTCTGTCTGTTCCCAGGCATCCCTTTAAGCTATGGGTAGCCAATCTTTTGGCTTCCCTGGGCCACATTGAGCAAAGAGGGATAGTCTTGGGTGCACATAAAATATATAGTTTTATTAATTTATATAATAAAATTTCAAAAGCCCTTTTCTTAATTTTGATATTTTATTTGTTTAGTAGATAACTCCCTTTTTTATCCTAATGCGGGATTGCCCTATTTAAGGATACCAAATTAGGGAGCCATCTATTTAACACATACACATGTTTACTATACATACACACACACATATAATCACAGACTTATACACACAGACAAGCACATAATCATAGACATACAAAAACACAATCACAGACCCAAACATGCACACAGAATCAATCACGAACATAATCACAGATACACACAAACAATCGCAGACTACTTTAAGCATATAATTTATACCTGTTGTGTCCCTTTAAATCTTGAATACATATGTGAAATACAGGTTTCCTCTTTGTTGAACCTCTGTGATACAATCATGCTGACTCTTTAAAGTGACTATGTTGAATGAATAAATTAATCTATAATTTAAGCAGACTTTATGACCAGAATATAGCATCATTTTAAAGTAATAATAAACATAAAAAGCTTGTTTATATATTTGGTAACCCCACATAGAGGCTCAAGGGGATGCTTTTGCAGTAGTTTAAAGAGGATTCTAGGTGAGTGGCAAACATATACTGAACTACATTCTAGGCAGGATGAGTATTTAATTTATTTTATTACCTATACATTTGCTAGCCTTCTTGCAGAGAACACTGTATAAGTGAAATTACTGGTAGAGTGAAATGGAATTCTGTAGTTATTCACGACAATCTCTTTAAATATGGAAGAGGAGTGTAATACACACACATTATGCACAAACACTTGCTCATCAATCTGTGTTAAACTGTGAATAGAGTGAGCCATTGTTTTTTACATCTTCAATAACATTTAAAATTACTGTACGTTTACTGCATGTAAGGCAGCACTAAATCTTAAACTGCAAAAAATTATGGAAATAGACTGTTTGGGTTTTATCCACAATACAAAATTCAAGGTTTCCATAGGAATAGCGTAGAAGGGTTCTCATTTTTTTTTCAACCTTTGCTTTATAAACACAACAGAAATAAGCTTGAGCCTGTGACATGCTCTACACCTGACTGTTCCATAGGACAGTGAGACATATGTCACGTCACACAGTAACATGCTACTGCTGGTGTGAGTGGGAGGGCTATCATACAGGCAGATAATGCACAAGATACGTAGAGTCTATAAATTATACACAGCCTCCTGTTCGTTCTTCTGCACGGCTGAACTGAACCGCCCTGACAGTCTAAGACAATCTCGAGTTTAAAGTGATTCAAGAGGCTAGAAAATTCCCAGACAAGATCTCCCTGATGAACCTTCACATTTCCAGCTTCCGAAATAGCCCTTAGCTCTATATCTAATGCCTCTCCCTGTGTTCTTCTGATTCCGAGATGACATCATCGCAAAGCTCTCTTTACCCTCATGTCATCTGTCACATTTCCTGGTAATGATGGCTGGTGCTGTTAGGAGAACTGGCATTTGAGAAATCTATGGCTCCTCTGGGTGTCATTTGTCTGACTTAATTCTAACGATAAGATTAGGTTAACGAACAGCTACATCCCTTACACCATAAATACATCACACCATTGATTACCAGACACTTATTCTTTGGGCTAAAAAGCCACAAATTAAACCTAACAAGCACAAAGTTAGAGATCTCTTCTCTACAATTTAGTACACAATACAATAGGGGGATCAGCAAGTTTTCAGAATGTATAAATGGGTCGGTCATAGCTACGTAAAGATAAATATATTTTTTTTAAGATAAAAAATGTTTTAGTTGTATGGAGTATATGGTCAAAAATATCTGGACATCCTTTCTTCATTCATTCATATCTCAGTCAAACTCACAGCTGAGTCCACCATGTAGTCTCCATAGACAAGTAATGGTTGACTGGTTGACAAATGGTCAATATTGTAGAGATCAATGACTTACCACCATTGGATGCTCCCTTTCCAACACATCAGTTCATCAAATTTCTGAGCTACCCCAGTTAATTATGTGTGCCCGGATTGTGAACTAAAATGCACAGTAGAAATAAAAGTGGAGAACCTGACTGGCTTGCACATATGTCCTTTAAAATAAAAGACATTACAGGATAGGCCCCAAAACTTACCATCATTCCACAACCTACGATGAAGGGATGCAGACCCCTACTTCAATGTTCCAACATCTAATGGAAAACCAGCTCCAATTCAATGCCTTAGATTTTGGAATGAACTGTTTTTTAAGCAGGTGGCCACACATGTATGTATATTATGGGCATAAAATACTCCTTCCAAGTTTCCTAGTTTTTGAAGATCCCACCTAAACTTTATCCAATTTATAGGTGTTACATATCTATATATTTGGACTGCCTTGCAATTCTGCATTGCTTCCAGTGGTGATTAATCTAGACATGAAGACTTTCAAGCTCCTTGAATAATCAAGTACGAACACATAACTGTTATTTCTTTATACTTTGTTTGAAGTAGTCATCTTTGCCTAGGGAAATCTAACCATCCATATCTTCATTCAGAGTTTTAATCATCCATATCTTCATACGGAGTTTTAACCATCCATATCTTCATACAGGGTTTTAACCATCCATATCTTTATGCAGAAATCTAACCAGCCATTGTGTCATGCAGAGATCTAGCCATCCATATCTTCAAGCAGGGATAAAACCAGCCATCTTCTCGTGCAGAGACTGAACCTGCCATTCCCTTAGAGATCATTAGACAAAATGAAGCAACAAAATTCTACCCATGTTATAGTACTTCAGAGGCACTTCACGCACAGACAACTCCCAGGCCAACATGGCTGCCTTGCATGTCAGGCTGGCATCCCCCCTTTTCAGCAGAGCTCTGTAGCGGATGGCATTGGGCTGTCCTCAGAATCATGTGTATTCGTATGTTTTGGTTAATTTTTGCCCTATGTATGTAAAGTGTATGCAGCATTCGTCTGATTGTTCGGTTAAATTACTCCAGTTACTATGCGAGTGAAACTACCGAACAATCAGACCACCCCAGGAATAAGTGTGCCTCCAATTACCGTTCGCAACAATGTTGCAAGCGGGTAATTGGCAATCAGTGCAGTGTGTGCTTTGTCTTCTGGGTGGCCGCAATTTGGGAGACGAACACGTGGCGGCGGCCATCTTAAACTCCCGAACAGCGGTGTTTTGCCGTTGAGTGTCTGGAGCCCAAATCGGACACTCGGTTAGGCAAACACCGCTGAGACCTCCACACTGCCGTCACTTTGTGTAGAAAGAACCCCATGAACAAGGGGGTTTATCCGAATCCTCCCCAGTCTCCATAACCCAAGCCGTTCGGGCATTTTGTTCCCTTTTTCTGTGACCGACCGCAGGGCCAAAATGTATGGAACCCATTTCGGCTGTTAACCCCAGCGCGGTCGGTCTTTTTACTACCTCCAGGAATTTCCCGAACCCCTGGTCCGTTCTGGGTGATTTTTGAATATGTTTCTCACCCAGATCAGGGCTACCAGGGGATGTAATATTTAAAGGGATACCCCTATGTTTAGGGGTACATCCAGAAAACCAGGGGAACTGTGTCCTGCATAATGGGATTATGAGTCATACTAAGGGGAGGGGATGTGTGGGTGGAAACTCATGTATGATTGGTGTATTGTATAATTACTGTAAATCCCTCCCTTGCATGGGAGAAAGCTTTAAAAGAAGGTTGAGTGATTCTAAGTTCAGTTCTGCTCATGATGCTGTGTGTCGTCCAGTCATTGGGATTGATATTGGGATATTATTGGATTGCCTTGCCTGCTGTAATTTTTGCCTTATGGATTTTTAATACTTGTTCTTGAGCCTCACTGGGATCTTGAGTGGAGATAACCTGTGGAATATCAGCTCTCCACTACAAGCTCAGCTCCCACTACATTGCCATTGTACTCAAAGCGTACACAAAATAGTTCTTAATCAGAAAGGTTTAGACCTTTGTAATTGATCTTTGAATGCTTTGCCTGTGTATGCAAATTGCCTTTAGTAGTTAACTGTATTACAATCTCTGAAGCCCAGAAGATTCATCCGACATAGGCCTTGAATTAATATTGTTGGATAAACATGATTTTTGGAAGAGTTACTAATTCTTAAATATGAAAATATTTGAACTTGTAATATTTTGATTTTTTAAATATTCATACACACATAATTTTTGAAATAATGTTAAAAAAATAAAATTAGACAATTTGAAAAGCTCACCCAACAGCATTAAATCGGTGGACATCATTTGAGTTAGATAGAATTAATTCTCATCTATTTTGTGCAAACATTTTTCACCCAGCTATTCATTATACAATGGAGTTATTTAACAAGTAATTGACGGTCAAAACCAATGTTGACAGACACCAGATGTGAAGAAGGTCCTGATCAAACTAGCTTGCAATCTTGAAGTGGCTGGATTGTCACGAATCAACAGAACATACACATGGCTCCAGACACAACGTGAATAATGATCAGCAGATTCAATAATCCAAGCAAGGAAAGCATAACATTTAGGAAATGTACAGCAGATTTGGGGTACTACTCCCAAGGCCAGGGGGTCCTTCATTACCTGCTTAGTTTGTTGTTGTTGTTTTCGGTGAGAGAACTGTGGCTCTTACGGGTACAGCAAGTGACTGAAGGCTGGTATTACACATTCATGATGGATATAAGAAGGTGACATTAGAATGACAAACTGAATAGGGGTTACTTTATCAATTGAAGGATTTTATGTGTACCTACCAGACGGAAGGGTTGCATTAGGAATTATTCGTAGAAAGAAGGACATATGAGGGGTGCTTTTTAAACAGGAGGTTTGCTTTAGAGGTACTTGCTTGGATAAAAGAAGGCATTAGGGTCTTGGTAGATTGGAGAGTGGCTTTAGAAGATAGAAGAATGATAAGATGATGTGAGTAGGGCTCCACTGTTGAAGCACGTGAATAGTAGCAGTCCCATAATACTAATAATAAATGGAATGGCCAGTTTGAAATGGTATGATGGAAAACAAGTTCTAAGCACTGAGAAATATTAACACAAATTATATTTAAAAAAAACGCCTACCAAGATAAGAGAGAATGCACATGCCCGGAGCACCCAATATTATAGTACGACATAAAGGCTTAGGAGATGTAAGGTACATATGGATTGTAAGGCGATTGTCCAAGCACACTTTCCATCAGAGACAGTATACGTAGTGCAGAAAGGTCTATCAAAATAGCTGGTAGGTTACACCCACCTACCTGTCCAGTTTAAACCTACAGGTTAGTATGAGCGTTTTAATGTGGCAGCCACCATTGGGTACAATCAAAATGCCAAACAAAGTCATCAGACTCCTATAAAGTAAGGGACATAACTGATGACATAGGTCCACATACACAGCACAGATGGCAGCGATGATCTATGAACAACGTCCAAACAAAGGCAACTAAAAGAGGAGCAAACTTCTTTCATGGGATATTCTGAATTCGGGACGACCAAAAGTTTTGCACAACAGCTGTGGATTTACTTTTTGTCCACAACAATAATCCATACATCTGTATAGTCTCCCACAATATCATCCAACTCTAGCAATTATAACACAGAGGTAGCACAGTGATGGTGTTCAGTGGAAGGCTACTTTAGGGGCAACTTCCCCCTGGGTTAACTCATATAAAGGGGATTTGTAAACTGCAGCCTCATAGCACTGTTGATTAAATGCAAAATAAGTAAGTGGGGCTGACGTTCACCAAAGTAATGGACACCGAAGGGATTGAGAGGAGTTGAGCAGGACCAGTTTCAAACCTTGCACTCTATGGGTTAATCTGTTTTGTTCTTAGAATAGTGGCCTGAAGTTTCAATAATCAGGGAGCCTCAGTACCAGGGGCTGACTAGGCTGTAAGACTATGATGCATATGTATGGACCCTCTGACAGTATATTCAAGTAGCCATGAGTTTGAGAGTGCTCAAAGAACTCATCAATGTACTGACCTTTCTTGGTGTCAGTGGCGGTGCAAAGAGCAGAGTCTTTGCCTCCTAGTCATGCATGGTTCTCTGGGAATTTTTACCGGTACAGGTATTTTTTATGGATCCATCTAAGACCATATACAGAATAAGCAAACTAAGGAGGAGCATTTACTCAGAAATCTGTGAGTAAATGCAAGCAAACACCAGTGACTGAAAAAGACATAGCCACCAAACACTATCAGACTTGCCCACTGATTAGTGCTCTCAGGCAGAGATTCACAGTGAGAATCCCCCACCTCAGTTATGAAAATAAGATGCAAACCCCTTAATGCCGTATATAGCTTTATGCTTCGATAATGTGACGTGTGTGTGCACAGGTATGTAAGTGGAAAGGTAAATATATCCGTGTGGTTTCATCTGCGAGTCTAAATGTGAGTGCACATGTCTTGTAATAAGTGTGAGAAATTGTATGTCTGTCTGTAGTGTAGTTACCTAGAAGTGTTTATGTGTAAGTTATTAGGGAAGACTTTATGAGCGAGGGCCCATTGAATTCTTAAAAATATTCTATACTTGGGCTCCCTAAGTACTGAAATAGTAAAGACAAAAGGGAATTGGGGGTACGGAACATGTAATTTGCAGGAATGGTGCTGCCGTAGTGACCAAAATTTATACATAAAACATTTTAAGCCCATGACTACTTCACAGTACCCCAATATTGGTGCGTCCTGTACTAATTCCAATGTGGAATATTTCTTTGCGGAGATAGGAGTTTTTAAGTAGCCGTATAGAATTTAGAAATGTGTTTTTATGTGTATGCCGTTCAATAATCTGTATTAACTACTGAAATAGGCCTGGCTCTTCTAGTTGCTAAAACAAGTCTAGTTCCCTCACCTTCGGAAATAGAGCCCATTGCCAAAAAAGGTAAATCTGCAGAGTGTGCTGCAGTGCCCACCAAGGTTAAATTATAAGGCAGGGCTCACAGCTACGCGCCAGATCAAAAAGGTGTTTTTTTACCCCCACAAGGTATGTCCACATTGATCAAACTACTCATTATTAAGGGTTATTTAGGGGCAATAATATATTTCACATTGTGTTTTGAAGCATTAATCTAAATTGCTGAATGATTCATACAACCGTCTCACACACATTATTAGCCATACACTCAAACTACACACACACACACACACTTTCTGGCTCTATGATAGTAGTGTAATACAGAGCATCATATATGTGATAAATATGTATTATACTGCCAAGCAGACAGGAAAAAACACTGCTTCTGTACCTAAAAAAATATATTTGTCACTAGGATAACAAGTAAACTTAGATTAATTAAAGTGGGAAGAAAAAAACAAAACAAAAAAAACACTTCACAATTTCTACACAGTGTGGTTCCATTTGTACACACTTACAGCAAGTGAAAGAATGGGCCTTGTTACTGCACATGGGGTATCCTGGATGTTTGTTGGATTGGGTATAAACATGTTTCTGGCCTCCATGTTTGTTTTCTTTACTGCTATGCTAGTAAATAACTTTTACTTCTTTGGAATTTATACCACTGAATAAAATGTTTAAAATCAATAATCATGAGATGTTCCGTTCGCAAATTACATCTCAACATCATAATCCTGTTCAGACAGGGCAGACATTGCAAATGAGGAGAAACAAAGATTGTCTCATTTTCCTCTTTTCTGTATGCTTTCTCTACACTGACTGCCAGGTTAGTAGTACAGAGTTTATAACAATGACTGACAGGGGGCTACGATAGAGGAGATTGTTGCAAAACATCCTGGGAAGTGGCATTTCCTCTTTAAAGTTTAAAAATAATGTACCAATAGTGATAATGCTTCCATCTATGCTAGCACAATCTAAAGATGACATTGTCTGTAAAGTGACACCATACTCTTGCCAATCTGTGTCCTGTCCCTAATTCCACTATTGATAGAGCCTCATTATTATGCGTTTATAACTAATCTCAGGAGTAAAATAATCCTGATTTGGAAATAAAGAATTTTGCAAGTTTTCTTCTTCTTCATTCTTTGAACCATTAGAATAATATAATTTGGGGTAAGAGGGGAGGCTGAATCTCACTAAAATCGGCAGAAATCATGGACTTACTGCTGACAACTGAGAGGAAAAGTCAGCTAAAGTGCACAGGAGACTGTTGGCGCAACCGTGGACTTAGAGATTGAGAGTGTTGGGGCCTCTGCGGTACGAAACTTCGGAGACGTGGGGCAGGCGGCCGCTGCTCTGCTTGCAAGCCTGGCTGGCATACTACAGCCCTGTGGCACGCCTCGCAGGCCCTGGTCCTGGGGGGGGTATAAGCCTGCAAAGAAGACTTTATGTATGCTTCAGGCCCTCCTTTGTCATCCATACCTAACTGCAAGAATGCAGTCGTGAAGTTTAACCTACAAACGTTGCTGTACAGTATGGGAGGGAGGAAGCCACAATTTAAAGGTCCACTGGTTAACCTGGCCCCCACTGGAGGGAGGCGAAGCTCAGCAACATACCTCCCGCGGGATGCGGATGGAGCCTGGGCACATGTACCATGCCAACAAAATGGCGATTTCAGGGCCCATATGGAGCGCAACTTCACCCACTACTCGCAGGCAGCAAAGCTGTCAGAGGCACCTCAGCTCCATTCATGGGACTCACTATGGAACTCGGAGGAGTAATCCTGGATTGCCTAGCCTTCGAACCCACGACAACCTTCCTGGGCCTTGAGGCCCTAGAGGACGTTCATCAAACCGTAGCCCAATGCTGGATGGAACACACTTGGCAGGAATCCCATTACTGGCCAGACATAGTATCGGAACCGAGGGCACAAGTGGTCAGCTCATGCAGAGCCCGGGGTTGGCGGAGTGGCACCTACCGGACCCATCCTCACATCAGGACTCAGCTCACGCTAAGACCAGGTCGGAGGCAGGAAAACCGCAAGCTTGGGGGGACCCAGCGAGTCTGACAGCATGCTGTCTCCAACAGCTCAGTGGAGCTAAGCACAGGGGGCAGCATGACCTTCTCAAAGTGAATCCAGTGGTGTTTATTACCCTGTTTTTCCCTTAAAAAGTCTGTCTTTAGGTTGGACTTTAAAGCATTGCCTTAACCATGATTTGCTTCTTTTTTTACCTAAGCTATGTCTCTTGAAACCAACATATTAGAATACGTACCCTGTTTTAAAGTAATGAGTATTTACTCATTCACTGGCATATCCTGCATAAGCATGTTTTATTAATTTGAAAATAGGACAGTACCTCTCTAGACATGATCCCATCTGCGTTAAACTACTGCTATACGTCTAAGCTTGTTCATATATAAAGTACAAAAAATGTGCAATTATTCATGCTACTGTCCTACCTGAATATACCAGTGTACGCTGTTGTGGCGTTTGATGTTGATATGCAACTATCTGCACAACATTTTTTAATAATATAATTTATCATGTGTTTTAATACATATTACAGTACATTTTACTATCCCTTAACTTTCTGAGATATATTTAAAGGGACACTGTAGTCACTATAAGCATTTCATCTCTTTGAATTGGTTATAGTGCCTGGAGTGCCCTGGCGTTGTCCCTCCATTCAGTGTTGAACAATGTTCGTGCAGTATGCCACAAAATAAGAGTCCCTGGCCACCCACAGTCCGGCCCCTTCAGTATGTGTAGCTAAGGCATAGGTTGCACACTTCCTTGTTGTCATACCCATTCATACCATCAGTTGGAACTCTGACAGGCTAAAAGCAGTCAGCTGACACTCTCAGCCAATCACAGCTGCCCATTGCTGCTCAGGCTAATACTTCCTTATTAGCCAAAGCAGCACAGAGGGAATGGATTGCCGGGGACTCTTGTTTAGCATTAACACATTAAAACTTTAAAAACGGTTTAATGCTGATAGAAATGATGGGACCAGAGGACTCCAGACACTATAACCAGTTTAATGAGATGAAGCAGATACAGTGCCTACGGTGTCCCTTTAATAAAAACAACCCTCTTTCTCCTTTTATTGTGTCTGTTAAGGTCCAGTCTTTGTGCTGTTATGTGGAACACGTGATGGACTAAAGTTACCGTTCGAGTGTCCACAAGCCTACTTTTATGTTTATAGACAGTATGTCACGAACAACGGAGGGGAAGGCAGCCTGTGTCAAGGGATCCAGAGCAGCTAAGCAGACAGTAAAGGTTAATCCAGGATGTTGGGCTAACCCATGCACATAGATTGCTGGCCACTGGCCACACTGGATGTATGGGAGTGGTGGCAGTTCTGGCTGGCGGCTTTCTCCAGGCTGAACTTGCAATGTGTATCCTAATTTGCAGTTGCACTATGTGCAAAATTGCTAAACAAGTGGAAAATCCAGCGAGATCAATAGCTGTTCAGAATATTTTCTGGTTAAACCTGCGTCAAGTACTGCAGTGTCCACTCTACCAGTGTTGCATTGTACCAGTCACCTGTGTGTTTATTTCATTCCTAGACTTATTGTCTCCAGATCTCTCTAGGGGTCAGCTTGTTTTCCTCCCCCCAGCTTGACAGAAAATTCCCTCCCCCATTGGATACTGAATGCAACCATGAATGTTATTTGCCTTGTCTTCATGATCGGCTCTGCATATGGAACCCAAACCCAGATTTGGCCTTAGAGCACTCTGGAAGGGATTGGTTGCTTTTTATATTCCAGTTTGATTTGTTCTCTCACCCTGAATCCTTTAACTGATTTCCTCCCCATGCTGAATACATTTATGTACAATGTGTTTTCCCCTCACTAAATTATTCTGCTGTGGGCCACTAGATCTCCAGCAGTATTGCGACTTTCGATGAGTTGGCCTGCCCTGGTTGAAGCCCAGTAAGTTGTAAGCGAGATCCATGTACACAGAGTATCCCTATATCTTACAGATATACTGTGACCCAGCACACAGCATGCATATAGAGTATCCCTATACCTTACAGATATACTGTGACCCAGCACACAGCATGTATACTGAGTATCCCTATACCTTACAGATATACTGTGATCCTGCACACAGCATGCATACAGAGTATCCCTATACCTTACAGACATAATGTGACCCCAGCACACAGAATGTATACAGAGTATCCCTATACCTTACAGATATACTGTAACCCCAGCACACAGCATGCATATAGAGTATCCCTATACCTTACAGATATACTGTGACCCAGCACACAGCATGTATACTGAGTATCCCTATACCTTACAGATATACTGTAACCCCAGCACACAGCATGCATATAGAGTATCCCTATACCTTACAGACATAATGTGACCCCAGCACACAGCATGTATACAGAGTATTCCTATACCTTACAGATATACTGTGACCCAGCACACAGCATGCATATAGAGTATCCCTATACCTTACAGATATACTGTGATCCTGCACACAGCATGTATACTGAGTATCCCTATACCTTACAGATATACTGTGATCCTGCACACAGCATGTATACTGAGTATCCCTATACCTTACAGATATACTGTGACCCAGCACACAGCATGTACACAGAGTATCCCTATACCTTACAGATATACTGTGACCCAGCACACAGCATGTATACAGAGTATCCCTATACCTTACAGATATACTGTGATCCTGCACACAGCATGCATACAGAGTATCCCTATACCTTACAGACATAATGTGACCCCAGCACACAGAATGTATACAGAGTATCCCTATACCTTACAGATATACTGTAACCCAGCACACAGCATGCATATAGAGTATCCCTATACCTTACAGATATACTGTGACCCAGCACACAGCATGTATACTGAGTATCCCTATACCTTACAGATATACTGTGATCCTGCACACAGCATGCATACAGAGTATCCCTATACCTTACAGATATACTGTGATCCAGCACACAGCATGCATATAGAGTATCCCTATACCTTACAGATATACTGTGACCCAGCACACAGCATGTATACCGAGTATCCCTATACCTTACAGATATACTGTGATCCTGCACACAGCATGCATACAGAGTATCCCTATACCTTACAGATATACTGTGATCCAGCACACAGCATGCATATAGAGTATCCCTATACCTTACAGATATACTGTGACCCAGCACACAGCGTGTATACCGAGTATCCCTATACCTTACAGATATACTGTGATCCAGCACACAGCATGCATATAGAGTATCCCTATACCTTACAGACATAATGTGACCCCAGCACACAGCATGTATACAGAGTATCCCTATACCTTACAGATATACTGTGACCCAGCACACAGCATGTACACAGAGTATCCCTATACCTTACAGATATACTGTGAGCCAGCACACAGCATGCATATAGAGTATCCCTATACCTTACAGACATAATGTGACCCCAGCACACAGCATGTATACAGAGTATCCCTATACCTTAGAGATATACTGTGACCCAGCACACAGCATGTATACAGAGTATCCCTATACCTTACAGATATACTGTGATCCTGCACACAGCATGCATACAGAGTATCCCTATACCTTACAGACATAATGTGACCCCAGCACACAGCATGTATAAAGAGTATCCCTATACCTTACAGATATACTGTGACCCAGCACATATATATATATATATATATATATATATATATAGAGTATCCCTATACCGTACAGATATACTGTGACCCCAGCACATAGCATGTACACAGAGTATCCCTATACCTTACAGACATAATGTGACCCCAGCACACAGCATGTATACAGAGTATCCCTATACCTTACAGATATACTGTAACCCCAGCACACAGCATGCATATAGAGTATCCCTATACCTTACAGACATAATGTGACCCCAGCACACTAGTATATATATATATATATATATATACAGAGTATCCCTATACCTTACAGATATACTGTAACCCCAGCACACAGCATGCATATAGAGTATCCCTATACCTTACAGACATAATGTGACCCCAGCACACAGCATGTATAAAGAGTATCCCTATACCTTACAGATATACTGTGACCCAGCACATATATATATATATATATATATATATATATATAGAGTATCCCTATACCGTACAGATATACTGTGACCCCAGCACATAGCATGTACACAGAGTATCCCTATACCTTACAGACATAATGTGACCCCAGCACACAGCATGTATACAGAGTATCCCTATACCTTACAGATATACTGTAACCCCAGCACACAGCATGCATATAGAGTATCCCTATACCTTACAGACATAATGTGACCCCAGCACACTAGTATATATATATATATATATATACAGAGTATCCCTATACCTTACAGATATACTGTAACCCCAGCACACAGCATGCATATAGAGTATCCCTATACCTTACAGATATAATGTGACCCCAGCACACTAGTATATATATATATACAGAGTATCCCTATACCTTACAGATATACTGTGACCCAGCACACAGCATGTATTCAGAGTTTCCCTATACCTTACAGATATACGGTGACCCCAGCACACAGCGTGTATACAGAGTGTCCCTATACCTTACAGATATACGGTGACCCCAGCACACTGCATGTATATAGAGTATCCCTATACCTTACAGATATACTGTGATCCTGCACACAGAGTATCCCTATACCTACAGATATACTGTGACCCCAGCACACTGCATGTATATAGAGTATCCCTATACCTTACAGATATACTGTGATCCTGCACACAGAGTATCCCTATACCTTACAGATATAATGTGACCCCATTACACAGCATGTATACAGAGTATCCCTATACCTTACAGATATAACCAAAGTATCCCTATACCTTTCAGATATACTGTGAGCCTGCACACAGCATGTATACTGGATGTTTCTAAACATTCCAGATAAAATGTAACCCCAGCACATAATGTGTATGTTCGATATCCCTGCATTTAAAAAAATATAATAAAACCCCAGCAAATAGTATGTATAAAGGATATATCTACACCTACTACATATAAAGTAACACATTTGTATACAGAATATCCCTTGATGTTACAGATAAAACGTGACCCCCACCAAACAGCGTGCATATAGCATATCAGTACACTGTACAGATAAAATGTGGCCCAAGCACAAAGTTTATATACAGAGTATTCCTATACCTTACAGATATAGAGTGACCCCAGCACACAGTGTGTAAACATAATATCCTTATATGCTACAGATATAATGTAACCCTAGCAAACCGCAGATATATAGAATATCCTTACACTTTACAGATATAATGTGAACCTAGCACACAGTGTGTATATAGAATGTCCCTGCACTTTACAGATATAATGTAAAGTAGCACAGGGTGTATATATAATGTCCTTACACTTTAAAGGTATAGTGTGAACCTAAGCACACACTGTGTATACAGTATAGCTGGCAAAGCATTAGGGGAGATGTAGTCCCAAGGTCTGGAGTGCCTAAGGTTCTCTACCCCGCCTTGGAGATTTAATGTGATCCCAGCATAAAGTGTGTATACAAAGTATCCCAATAACTTAGAATTATAATGTGACCCCAGCACACAGCGTGGCCGTGTATACAGAGAATCCTTACACTTAACAGATATATGACATCAGCACACAGTGCGGATATAAAATAGACCTACACCTAACAGATATAATGAAACCCCAGAACAGTGTGCATATAGAATGTACCTAAACCTTACAGATTTAATGTGACCCCACATGGTGTATATACAGGGTATCCCTGCACCTTACAGATAAAATGAAACCTCATCAAACGCCATCTATACAGGATTTTCCTATTCCTTCTAAATAAAATGTGACCCAAGTACATAGTGTATACAGAATATCACTTTACGTACAAATATAACGTGACCCAGGTATAGTGGGTCATGTATAGGCAGCCAGCATGTGACCCAGCACATAGTATGTAAACATTTTATACTTATACATATATATTTGACACTAGCACACAGTGCCTGATAGCAGTTCCCCATATGTTACAGCTATGTAAGCCGGCACAGTACAGGATATTCCTCCCAACACTGGGCAGATAGTACTGTAGAACACAGAATGCATGCTGTATATATTATATACACTGTGCAGAGAGCTCTTTTAAATTGCCCCTTGTATTTTTAATGTAAAGCATTGGTTGTGAAGTGCACAGGTAAGACAGGTCGTAGGGCTTGTATTATCATTTCGGGAGAGTGGGCCCTGGAAATGCTGATGAGGAAGGGAAGAGCAGGCCCAACCATGCCTACACAGTACTTACTTCTCAGTAGCCCAAGCAGACAGAGCTGCATGAAGAGAGGGGCCATCATCCTGCGCTCATAATCTCATGTCCTCCTAGTGTCCAGTCCTTGCTCAGTGCGCTGCAGGAGCTATCCGGAGTGCTGAATAGCTGGGACAGTGCGCTGCAGGAGCTATCCGGGGTGCTGAATAGCTGAGACAGGGCGCTGCTGGGGCTTCCCGGGCTAGTGCGCTGCAGTAACTATCCTGAGTGCTGAAACCGTGCTGCATGAGCTACCTGGAGTGCTGAATCCACAGGACAGTGCGTTGCATCCGCTAGTTGTTTTGCCGAGTCTCCTGCACTGTGCTCTGCAACCTTTTAGCCTTCGTGAATGCTCCCTCCTGTGCTCTGCAGCTAAGGATCCTGCACAGTGCTCTGCAGCTCAGTGGTGCCGCATCCCGTGTGCAGTGCGCTGTAGAGGCTCTTTGTGGTGCCGGGGGATTCCCTGAGCAGTGCTTTGCAGGAGCTCTGAGTGCTGCTGCCTTCCTTGTGCAATGCGCTGCAGAGGATCTCCCAGCTGCTGAACCCCCCTGTGCAGAGCCGAAGATACCCGTGTGCTGGGCAGACCTCCAGCAGGACTCTCCCTCTGTACGGTGACAGACAAGGACTCATACACAGCTGCAGAGCTAAGGCAGATCCTGGAGGCTAGTCCACAGCCTGCTCGGTGCTAACCTTCCAAGGGTGCCTCAAGTGAGTCATACTCGGCGCTGCTATATGACAGGATTCCCCTGCTAGGTGCTCCCCTTGGCTCCTGCTCCTCGGCCTCTCAGTGCGCAGGCGCAAGGGATGCTAGAGGAGGGTCTACTCGGGGACTGCATCAGAGGCATGGCGGCACCGTGAGATCTCTGCCAGCGTCCCCAGCGATGTGTTGGTAAATAGCAAGGTGAATACCGGGAGACCCTTACAACGAACAGCGTGAGTCCTTTGCACTTGTAGATGACCAAAGCGCAATCCAAACCACAAAGAAGATCAAGGCTGCTTTATAAATCAATCAACCTACTTAAATCATTCTATTTTAGCAGCCTAGCATGTGCCACATTCACAAACTCAGCCTACCTCCCCATGCCATTACTTTCTTTACAACGAGGAAATCACACAAGCTATATCTCCCTCCCCCCATCAGTATCCCACCCTAATATTCTATCTATATTCGCCCCAATCCTCATCGCTTCTCTTCCCCTACACGCTGCTAATGGGGAGTGTGTAGGTCTCTTATGTCATGAATTAAGGATACTGTAGGAAAAGCAGTACTAGCGCAAAGTTCTAACATGGAACGATTACCATGGAAACCAATGGAATGTTCATGTCGGTGGTTCCACTTTTAGAACGTTACCTGCTCTGTATCCTGAATCCCTTCTGCAATTTGTAAGTTTGCGAATATCCTCCACCTAGTATCACACAAGCTCTGTAATCTGCATATTTTATTTAATGTGCGATACCAGTATTTTCTACAGCTAGTTAAAATGAAGTTATTAAATATATTCCTGAATTTTGACAATACATGACTGTTTGTCAGATAGATCTAGATCATTTTCACAAATATTAAAGAACAAAGAGCAACATTCAAGAAATAGGAAAAAATAGAAATAATACAATATATAAAGTGAAATAAGCCCATGAAAATGGAGTTAAGAGTTTGACGAAATTTGGTCGGTTGGGATCATTTATCATTCTTTTAAATAAAACTGTAGGAATCATCTGTAAATAACCATTTAGGAAATGTGCTGATTTGACAAAGTTATAGGAAATTTTAAGCCAAACTAATGAAATGTTTAAAATTCTCAAATGTTCCTATTTTCTCACATCTTCATAAGATGTTAAAGGGTTACTCCTTACTCCAACCACCACAACTACTTCAGTGTTTGAATTAGTCTTGGTGGTAGTAGGAGTCAGTATGTGCGGTGTTCCTGCTTGAAACATTACACATACCGAGATACTTAATTGTGTGCTGGGGGCTAGTTGAACCTCCAGCATGTGACGTAGGCAGCCGGAAAAGAGTTCTGTGCATAACTGTCAATTCTATGCATAAATGACGCCTGTTAACTCCCTCACTCCCTGTGGGCGCACGCCCTCTCTTCTTTATCTCCTTGCGGGCCTGGAAAGTGCACATTTGCTCTGAGTCAGCGAATTGGTTCAAACACAGGCTTTTTTTGATGGGAAGCCTGTGATTGGGCCACGTGCGGCCCCAGTAAAGTCAGGAGAGGACGCAGAAATGACAGGTTTTACAGCAAATTGAGAGAATTGACAAATGAATTAAAGGGTTGTAACTTTTTTGAGAGGGGTTACAGATCATTTGTAGTAAAAGATATAGTAACTTGAATTCCTTTGTCAATTCTCCACAGTTTGTGGTTTAAAAAAAACAAAAACTCCCCTAGTCTAAACTTAAGTTTCCAAGCTCTGGATCACATACATTGAGGTCCACACAAATCAACAGATTCGATCTGAACTTAGGTTAGCATCAAACACCACTCATGTATTTGCTTTACTAGGTCTTTATTTAGCATTTATAACAGATTTTCCCAGCATGCACCTGATTCCTGTTCCTAATTAGTAGCTTATTCCCTACCCTTTGAAGTCTGTAAGCTGTTTTGTAGATGCGGAAATCAGTAAACAGATGGTGCTTCAAATGACTGATTCAAACTCTTCAAAGGCATTTCATGGCATGTAAAAAGAAAATATGTTAAGTATAAACCTAAAACGAGCGCAACCACTAAAAGGACACTGCACTTTCCAAATAAAAATAAAAACTGTTTAGTAGATAAGCCTCAAATGAAAAACATGTTATTTTATTATACATTTCTTTCATTTGGGACATATATAAAACAACTTACAAAAGTGGCAGATCTTTTGTCTGCAGCCTTTGCAAGCCCTCCCCTTCTAACTCCACCCAGACTTTCTGTGGCTGTCCAATCACAGACTTCCAAATGCAGCTCAATGAGAAGTCTTTTCAAGGCAGGTACTCTGGGTAATTGCTACCTTTTGAGTTCGCACTACTGAGCTAAACAAACCAGGATGTGACAGCCAGGGGCTGAAACAAGATTAATGTATAAAAGTGCCAGTTTGTATTGAAATCTGCACATTATAAAACATTTTAAAAATGACACGTTCTTCACACATAAAGCACTTCGGCAAGCAAAAGTGTTTTAGGTTCATTTTTAATTTATGTGAACACAACAAAAACAAATTTTGTGAATAATCTAACTTTTAATATAGCCTTTGCTATTCCTCAATGGTGAATGAGACTGGACTAATGCATAGACTGGCCTTTCAGATACGGTGCTATAAACTGGGAGGTCAATAGGAGTTAGAACCCATTACTGTATTGCCAAAAGCCAGGCTAGGAGTCTGGACTTCAGTATAAATTACTTTTTTTCAAAATTGTCAGAAACTTCATATTCCTCTTAAGATAGAGCATGTTCAATAGACCCAACTCATCTTGGTTTATTCACCCAACATGGAATTCAGGATAATCAATAATAGCAAATTTTATAACCAAATCAGTTTGATGGAAGAAAACCTGCAAATTCTAGCCAAAAATATTCAGACTTATTTTTCAATTGGCTAGCTTCGGCCTCACTTTGGAGTTCCTAGTTTAATGAATTAGCCTACCAGTTGGATTTACCTCCCTAAAAAGTGTAATAAGGGGGAAACGATTGACAGCAAACTGTTTACAAATGAAGTAAAGTGACCCAACGTGGAAGGAGACCAGCTACACTACCTTTAGGCAATAATGGAGTCCTCTGAGAGTGCATAGCCAAATACAGGTAATAACCAGTTAGACTGCTGGCCAACTCCATCCCCAACCCAAAGTGTCCTGATACAGTTTCTGCCAGAGCCTCCCATGGGTTTCAACAGAGTGAATTGAAAATTTTGTTCTGAATTTAAAAAGCAAGTGTACTACAGTCTCTATTCTTGACATTTACATCATCTTAATCTAAAACGGTTTAAATACCAAATCTTTCAGTTTCCCATGTACCAAACCTAGCAGCAAAGAACTCAAATCAAATTACACATTTTGCTCTTATTTCATTACAACTAATTTGCCATGTTTTTCCCATGCAATTTGGGAACTAATATAAAATAATTGAACACATTTATCAATTCAATTATATTATTAACAGGCAAGCAGCTGCTTTTCACTAGATTTAGATTTGTAATAAACCAGATATCTGCTGTAGGAGGATTGCTGATGTATCAACTAGCAGTGGCTCCTGCCCAATGAGATGCTCCTCTTATTTGACAAATAATAGGGTACGCTTCATGTATCACGGAGGTCGATGACACAGATCAATAAGAGGACGTAATTGTTCGCTCACTGGAATGTCCTGGTAACAAGGCCGCAGAGGTTTAACTCACATTAATCATTCTGGCTGTATTGGTAATCACTTTATTTAAATTAAAATTACCCCACCCTCCAATTTTTCCCCACAGTTTAGAAATTGGGGGAGGGCAGGGGGACACAGAATGGAGATAGGGTGTCTATTGTGCAAAGCAAATCCAAATTGGCTTCCTAGTCCATTATCTACACTGCAGCCCAGAAATGTAATGGAATTAAAAGATCTGAGCAGTAGAGCCGAGATATAATGAGAAGATAAATAGAATCCTCAGTACCATCATTTCTGTAAATCATTTTAAAGCGTTATCGTAATTGGCATGAATTGCTCTCGCTGTATCAGCTCCCACAAAGAAGAGATTGCTGTGCTTTCAAGTTGTATGCAATTTAATCTCCTTTTCTGTCTATTAGTTGAGCCCGTGAGTGATGAAATTTGCCTGGAAGATACTTTGATTTCTACAACACAAGGAAATGCCAAAACTTTATTCTGCATTGCAAATACACTATAATGTGACAGCCATGCAACTTGCTAGCCAGATGCAGCTTAACATAAGCACCCTGATAGCCAGTTTCACAAATTAGTAACTTCTAACCAACTACTAGAATGCAATCTAAGGTGGTAAATCTCAAAATATATGCAGCCGGACCTAATCTTGTTTTAAATGGTAATATAACGTAGTCAATTTTGGCCAATTTATTAAGTCAAACCAGTGCGGCACATGTGCGTTCATTTTAAAAGCAAACGATACGTGTAACATCTCCCTTCTATAGTAGCAATATCAGTCATGTATAATGAGTTTGTCTGACAAATGCTAACAAAAGATAGACCGACAACACTTGTGCATGGTTTAATAAAAGGAACTGTTCATCCCAGCTGTCAGCACATCTCTATAGTTAATGGACAATCTCGATTCTGTCATTTATGCCATATTTTCTATCACACTGTGGGTAACCACAGTGTGTTTTTCATCTAAGTAAATTGTAATGCAGTTAAGTTCATTTTGAGTAATTCCAGCAAGCATAATTATGAAATTATAGCTCCAGTACATGCTAGAATTAACCAAGAAAACCAGTGGTGTTGTTTTAATGCAATGGGGAAAACACTCTCCAAAAAAACAACCACGTTTTACCTTAACCAATATTGGAAGTAAAAAGTGGCAAGTAGGAAAATGATTGAATCTCCACTGCTATATTAAATCACTTGTCAATGTGGAATTGTTGCTCTCCGTAGAGAACATGAGGCACGTGCTGCTCAAAGACAAACGCGATGTTAAGAAGCCAGAATAGGAAATAAAGGACAGGCCAGTGAAACAAATCATATGGCTGCTAATGGAAGATGAGAAACTCATTTGCATCAGAAATTAACAGAGAGCGAGGGCATTCCAGATGTTCTGCACTGAATCTCCCATAATGCTCTTACAGAAAATAAATTGGGGTAGATGTAGTCTACAACAGTTATCAGACCCTGGTATATAAAATGTGTGAGTTTTGAACTTGTATCTCCTAAAGAAAACTGTGCAATTGCAGAAGGCAATTAAATGCAGTACTATGTTAATAATATATGTATACAAGTATTGATAGGCGCTGAGCTAAACAGCAATGGATAAGATAGGGCAG
This sequence comes from Pelobates cultripes, assembly GCA_933207985.1. Lineage (NCBI taxonomy): Eukaryota > Metazoa > Chordata > Amphibia > Anura > Pelobatidae > Pelobates > Pelobates cultripes. The sequence goes on from OW240924.1 coordinate 23,121,407, forward strand.
CAAGAAGGGAGACTCCCTTATCCCTTTAAAAGTACAGACAAAGGAAACAATAAGAAGAACACAGTGTGAAATGCTAATAGGGCTTATTCACTAAACACCAAACGGCAATGGACTTTAAATAAAAAAAATTAAAAAAAAGCAAAACCTAAGCTAAAATAGCCTCCCCCCCAAAAAATTACCCTCTGTCCCCAATAGTTAGGGAACAAATAGTAATATAACAGCAATATAGTCTACTCAGATAATTTAGAGTGCCAATAGGGCATTAGTCCATGCACATGTTCCGACATTGGTGCCCTCTAGTGGTCCAATCAATTGCTTCTGATCATTTTTTTTTGCAGTGTTCTATCGGCATGTGAATTGATACAGAATTGATATTAGGCAGCCCAAAAATTGGTTATGAGCTGTCTAAGTCCTTTTTGCCAGTGGTACATTTAGCACAACTGTGTATATTTCTCAAGGAGAAGCGCTGCACATACAGCCTCCCACCACCATGATGGTTGGAGTAATCCTTTAACCCCTTAAGGACACATGACATATGTGACATGTCATGATTCCCTTTTATTCCAGAAGTTTGGTCCTTATGGGGTTAAGCTAGCAGGGAGAAGCTCTGTCTTTGGTGAGAATGACTGCAAGCAGATATCTTTTTAGAGACTACCCTAAGTTAGCTGTATGCATGCTACCCATGAGTTCAATCCCCATGCACAAAATGGCGTGTAACTGCTTTGCTTGATTTGTATTTCTGTTCTTGACCTAAATCTGTATTAAGTGAAGTGCTCATAATAAGCATTCCAAATTAATTGTGTAAAAACTACATAAACAACCGTAATCTCTGTTCATGAATGCAATCCATACTCAATAGGGTATTTGCACACAGTACACTGGCTATAGAATCGGGTCTCTACCATATTATGGAACAAATGTCCTATATAGATCTGCATACAGCTAAATATACAAGAGCACTTGCAACATCTAATGTTGAAAGAAGTCCACGTCAGCAAACCCCACAATTATTTTAGAGCAACGCTAGTAGCAGCAGCAGCTATATGTGTTCCAGAGCAAACCCTGTATGAGCAATATCCAGATCTACCCCGGAGCAAAGTCTGTGCAAGCACTCAATACATCTATACCAGAGCTGAGTCTGTGTGAACAATCCTGACAACTCTAACAGTCTGTAGTTGAGAATGCTACATTTAGTACAGTGTTAAAGCTGTATGAATAATCTCAGTCTCTTCCAAAGCAGAGTTCATGGGAGTAATTAATTCGGACTTAAGCACAAATTCCAAACGTTGCATGCTGTGGTCACTCTGATGCAAGAAATGCTTTCTTTACACTTAATAAGATAATTATATATACAGGGTGGCCCAAAAGTAGGCATCCAGTTAAACCAATGCCATTCATCACAACAGATTATATGGGTGCACATACACACTGACACACAACAAAGAGGCTGTTATAGTTAATGCATTTGAAAATCAGTGTGACAGTTGGAAAGAATAGTGGAATGTTGCAACGTTGAAGGAAGACATATGCACATAAACTATTTTGTATACCTACTTTTGGGCCACCGTTTATACATAATGAATAATAAGATTAAAAAAAAAATCATAATGGACTAAAAAAACAACACATATGTACTTATCTACACTATGGGAGCAAAGAGTTGAAATAAATAACACACACCATGTCTCCTGGTAGTTACCATTCCCCAAACTACTAACATGCTTTAGGCATACCCCTGATTTATTTAAACAGAAACGGTCTTCTGTGGGAATTATGAACATTCCACTGAACTTCTACATTCTTTTTTTTTTTTTTACATGGAGTGGCAACATATAGATGGACCCGAGTAGGTGGGGATCTGCCTTGGGTACTATTAAAAATGTCTTTTCTACTTCCCTTAACCTAATCTGCACATAGGGTCACAGCTGCTCTCTTCTCACCTTCCCTTCTCAGCACAGTATCTATGAGGTGTAGGGAGTCCCCAGGGGCCTCGACTAAAGATTTGTGAGTGGCATATGCGCTGATCGTGTCAGACTGTCCTTAATCGTTTCCTGTACTCACAGAGCTGCTAATGCAGGTGTTACTGCAATGACTCAGGGGCTGAGATCAGTCACCTTATCAGAGTTTGGAGGTCAGACACTTCCTTGTCACCATAATCTGAGCTAGCGGCAACGGTGCTAAAAAAATAAATAAGAAAATTAAAAATAAGTGCAAGAAGTATACTTTTATTTAATTTTTTTGTCAATTGCACTAACTCTAGTCTGAGCTGGCTTGACCTTGCCACACATTAAAAGCTTAGCAGGGCTGGCACTGATTACTTCTGGTATGGGAGACCAGACAGTACTGAAATATATTGTCAATATTAGTTTTAGACACTCGATATTACTGTAATAGTTTATGAAAGCACCAATGGTTTCAAGTACAACAAGTATACTTTTAAGCATATGTGTCACTTGTGACTGTTTTAGTCTGAGTTGACTTTCCTTGGCAAATATCATAAAGCCAAGCAGTGCTGGCCCTGGCTAGTTGTGGTGTGGGAAACCAGTAAATTCTGATACATAATGTCAACATTAACTTTTGGAAGGTCAATATTATTGTAATAGTTTATGAAAACACCAATGGTATTTAGTACAATATGTATGCTTTTAATCTTAAGTGTCACTTGTCTGAGTTGGCTTGCACTTGTCAAATATCAAAAGTTAAGCAGGACAGGCCCCGAGTAATTCTTGTATGGGAGACCAAGCAGGGTTCACAGCTGCTAAGGTTGGGACATGAGAGAGACCTGGGCATGCAAAAGAGTGAGTTTCGTGATGGAAATGAAAGTGGATGACCTGGGCGTGGATAGAAAAGGAAATTCAGAGACATATGGGGATAGAAAGTAGTGGAGAAAGAGGGTGTCTTTATGAGGGGGTAGAGAGAGAGTAATGGGAAAATGTATGGGGGGGAAAGGAATGGTTGTGTGTGGACTTATGAGGGAGACAGTGTGGAGGGTATGGAAAAGAGGGGGGATATAGGGCACTTAGAATAGGTAGAAGTGAACATTAGTCAACACTAGTTTTAAGAAGCTCAATTTTATTGGAATAGTTTATGAAAACACCAATGGTTTCAGGTACAAGAAGTATACTTTTAATTTAACATGCCACTTATTACCGCTCTAGTGTAAGTTTGCTTGACCGTGGCAAATGTCATAAGCTAAGCAGCGATGGCCCTGTCTAGTTCTAGTATGAGAGAAGAAGCAAGATACACAGACGCTCATGTCTCGACATGAGAGAGAACTGGGGATGTGAAAGAAAGTGTTTGTGATGGGCATGAAAGTGGAAGACCCGACTATGTATGGGAAAAGTGGAGGAAATTTAGAGATTTTTATGATTTTCTAAATCTGGCATTTGTGTTTATTACATGCTCAGCCAACATGTATTTTAGTGTCACTGTTTATATGTGTGATGCTATCCTTACAAAATTGGCTGTAAAATCTTTGTATATCACTTAATTCTCTAATTTTTAAATGAGACATTTGTCTTCAACATATGCTGAGTGTGCCGTGTTGGCTGTTTATCTGCGTAAAGCTTCTTCTGCAAATTGGCAGTATAAACTCTGTATACCTCTCAAATACAGATTGACAAAATGAGACTGCAGATGCTTTTAGTATCCGTTGATGATTTATTTATTGTTAAAGGAAAACTATAGTACTGACATTTTTTTATTTTGGGACATTTATCAGTGTAATCACTGTCCCACCTTTGCTGTATAAAAGTTTCATTAACTATTTAACTTGCCTAATTTCCAGCACAGATTTATCCTCTGCAGCTTCCAGCAACATTAATGTCAGAATCTCTACTGATGTCATCCACAATCTTGTTTAATCCAATGCTTCTCACAGAGAAGCATTAGGGATGAGAATGCATGCATGGCAATATGCTATGAACAGGATTTTATTGCAGGACCAAGTTTTACTTTGCTATGAAGACAGAAGGGCCTCTAGTGGCGGTCAAGAAGAAAGCAACTAGAGGCCTGATTAACCTTTCAATGTAAACATTGCCGTTTTTACAAATAGGCAAAGTTTAGCATTAAAGGGTTAAAACTCCAGGATCACTGCACTAGATTACTCATTGAGATTGAGAATTTATGTCCTTTAAGCCTGAATAGTCACTCTAGATGTTAATGTGTGCTTTGGGCCTATTCTCCCATGTATTGACAAACTTACCTTAATAAGTGCAGTGAAATAACGAGGATCTAAAAACAAACAACACAACCACCCAAAAAAAAAAAAAAAAAGCACTGGAAAAAATAAAAATCTATAAGAAAATTACCAAATTACCCTGGTAACCTGGGAAGGGGTAGTGTGTGTGGTGCGAGTAAAATAATATTTCTATAACTCTTGCAAGGAGCACAGTGCCTATAACAAAGACAGGCTTTGACTGGTTTGGATTAATCCCAGCTTTTTTTTTTTTTATTTATTATATTTTTATTTTGCATTTTCATCATAAGCGTTACATGACGTATAGCGTTTTGATAATCAGTATGACATATAGTATGATATTCAGACTTCGTACAAAAGATTTACAAATGAGTAACAGTTTAGCCTTTTACAACTTTTTACTAATAATAAAACATTTTATGTTTGCAACTTTATTAACGTTTGTTGTCCTGTTAGTTTCTCTCCTATGACTCTGCGAGTGTGCTCGTGTATTCGTTATATCCTCACTCTATTGTGTATTAAGTCTAACACCCTAAGTGTAATTTTTGAGATAGGCTTTCCATGGTTCCCACATTGTTTTACACAACTGCGATTTCCCTAGTGTAGACATCCTTAGTTCCTCCATTCTGTATATATCGTCAATCCTCCTGTACCATTCTCTCCTTGACGGTCTTTTACTAGTTTTCCAGAGCCCTGCTATTACTAATTTAGCTGCGGTAAGTAAGTAAAGTATTAATGAATTTCGAAACGTGTGCATAGTTACAGGGATGATTTAGAAAAGAAGTGATTCGGGTGTAGCTGGGATAATTGTGCCACTAAGTTTGCCTGTAATCCGTGCTACCTCTCTCCAGAACCCCACTACTCTGCCACAAGACCACCATATGTGTTGGTATGTGCCTCGTTCTTGCAGACATCTCCAATATAGCTGTGAGTTATCGGTATCGTATTTGTTGGCGTCTACAGGTGTAATCCCAGCTTTTTATACTGCAGGGAAAGAACATACAAAAATAATTAATATGTAAGGGTTTAGTGCTTCTTAAAGGAAACACTGAGCACCATGACTGCCTAATCAAACTGAAGCGGAGACATTGGCTGGATTAAGAATGACAGGTCAGCCAGGCACCATCTACACACATTTGGGTTAAACTATCTGTAAATAATTTAAACCCTTATGATAAGGCAGTGCCCAGAACCTACAGGCACCACAACCACTTCATTAGCATAAAGTAGTCATGGTGCAATGTGTGTTCCTTTAGGTATAAGGAGAAATTAAAAGAAGACTGTAGGATGTTGCCAAAGCACAGGTTTAATACAGGTGTCTATGGGCAAACACAATCTAGGACCTGGTTGGCTGGTGTCCCTTTGTAATAATGGAAGTATTTTTATGATTAGTGTTAATTAACAAAAATCACAGTAATGTTATTGGGAGCTTGTTTATCTCAACGACAGCACTAAACAGAGATCCTGATGAGTCCCAAGTTTTGATTTTGAAGATATTGCTTTAAAAAACATTTTTCAAATAAAATATATGTGCTATTAAATCAGGAATTGTACTGTCAATTAGCTACATATAGTAGACTTGGTCAGGTTTCTATAATGATGGCTCTTAGAACACAAATTTTAAAACAAAAAAAATCGTTGGGTGGGGTGGGGGTGGGGCCAGGCCAGCAGCCAACCAGAGCAGATGTGTGTCAACAGAGCTTCGCCAAAATAAGCCTGAATTAAGCGATTTATTCACCCAAAACACATCAACTTCAGCCTCCATTAGGTCCAAACACCAAGGAACCTCGAAACCGACAGGGGCACGCGACATCGGGGATCTTCTCCTCCGTCCTACACAGTCCTCAAACTACACCGCGCCCCCAAAAAAAAAATACAAAAAAAATGTCCGAGGATCAAGCAATGGACGAGCTGGATGAGTTCCCGAGCTCAGGGGGCTTACACCTCCATTCCTCCGAGGATAGTGAGCTACCCTCCACGAAAGGAGATATCAAAGCCCTGCTCCGCAACTTCTGCATGCTGTTTGCCACAGATGTAGCCACACTGCGTGAAGAAATACAAGCAGTTGAGGGGCGCGTCAAGACAACAGAAGGGGACACGAAAAACCTAGCTGCCCGATGTGTGCATCTGGAAGCCCAAAACACAGAGATCCAGCACAGCCAGTCTCAAATCACCACCCGCCTAAACGACCGGCACAGGAGCAGAAACTTAAAAATCCGGGGTATCTCTGAGACTGTGGCCTTGGGCGACCTAACACTACATCGGGAGACTGCTTACCTCCCTGCTCACACCGCAACAAGCAAGCCTAGCAGAGATAGATGGAACTTACCGCATTCCGAGAGCCGCCAAAGCTCCAGCAGACACCCCACAGATATCATACTACAGCTACGAACACGGACAGCCCATCGGACCCTTATGACAGCCGTGAGAAGTAAAGCCAACCACCTATTTGAAAATGCCACCTTATCCTTCTATCAGGAGCTGTCCAGGCCCACAGTGCTATGGAGAAGCCGGCTCAAGCCACTGACAGCCACGCTCCGCCAACATTCCGTCCCATATCGATGGGCATTCCCCAGGAGCCTGATCACCCCCCATGGGGGCGCAACAACCCGCCTGACTGACACAGCGGAAATGGACTCAAACCCGGTAAGCACCACCCAAGCCCCGAGACAGCAGCCCCCTCACATTTGGGACATGGCCAAAGTACAATCATTTCTGCTATCCGTGGCCCCCACCTCGTCCGCCACCGCATTCAGAGCGCAGAGGGCCGGCTGCCACACAACAGACACCTGAGACCCGGAGGGGGACACGGGAAAATGAGCTAAAAAGGACTGCCCGACCATACTAACGCTTAATTCATGGTTTTCACTTGTGATCTTACACTTTAATACTAAATTTTAACTTAATTACTGTTGACGTTATTTACTTTGACTCTATATAATATGCTTATCTTACAATGTACTGTGGGATGCAACAAGTATTAACAGAAGGACGACAGGCTTCACTAGCCCAAGAATACACACCAAGTTTCTAGTGCACAGCCAAACGATAGGGCTTATAAGCAATGACAGACCGACGGACCGTCCTGCGCATCACCTAGCCCTTCTGCACCTAAACACACTATATTGATTATAATAGCCGCGCTCACAACAAGCCTATTAGAGCCTCTCACACGCTGACATATGCCCACAAGCTGCACAAGCTAGAGGGGGATCCCTCCACTCACCAACATGGAGAACACACAATATAACTATGTGAGCTGCACACACAGGAGGGCTTGCAAACAGAGCCGGGGTACCAGACCCAATATTAACAATGATGTCTTTCTGCAAACCTCTTATGTGAAACATCCACCTAACTGTACAGCGATTAGGACACCCACGACAAATCGCAAAGTTCCACCGATCTGTGACCCAGGATGGGTTTCATGAAATCTGAGACCTAAAGGTAAAAATGAAGGGAGGGGATACTTTACTCCAACACACGCTGCAAGAGCGAATCGCTTTATCTCACACACTGACATATGACCCATTAAATTACAGAACACGAAGGTAAAAAAATTAAAGTGTAGTGCACCATTACATCTTAAGACCTAACCTTAATCACATTAAAGCGTGTATACGCCCACCTCTATAAAAATGTTGACCTTTTCACTAGCATATACCATTGTCGTCTGAATCCAACTTACGTTAATATTATAGACAGTCAGAAAAGCCTGCATCTTATCCAATGTCTCTCCACTGTCAATTTATTCTTTTATTATAAATTTAAAAATGTGCCGCCTCCCTGCTATAAAAGGCCTCAAAATTCGCGATGAAACATACACCACCGCAGCTTACGCGGACGATTTACTTATCACCCTCACGGACCCGACGACCTCCCTACCGCCACTCCTACGAGCCCTAGAGGAATACACCAGGATCTCCGGGTACAAACTCAACATGGACAAAACAGAAGCCCTGCCCATACACATTGACCCCGCCGCTCTAGAGGTCCTCCAAAAGACGTACCCTTTCAAGATAAACACTAACCACATACAATACCTAGGTATCGCGCTACCCATAGATCTAACTCAAAGCTACAACCTGAATTATACCCCAACCATACAGAAAATCACACACGTCATCAACACATGGCAAAACATGCCGATATCCTGGCTGGGCAGACTAGCCTCGATCAAAATGAATATCCTGCCGAGGCTCTTATACCTATTCCAAACCCTCCCAATCCCTATCTCCAACCCGGACTTCAAACGCTTACAGACAACAATAGACAGGTTCATATGGTCCAACCGCCGCACACGAATAAAACGGCAAACCATGTATGTACCCAATAGGGCGGGCGGGCGGCCTCGGCCTCCCCCACCTGATTCACTACTACCAGGCAGCACAACTGACGTAAGCACAAAATTTGCACGCCCCATACGGAATCAAAAGGTGGGTGGATCTTGAGCACGACATATTCGGCAGAGATCACCCCTCCCTCTACATCTGGCTACCAAAACATGCCAGACCCCCCATGCCACGAACGTCCCCAGCAGTAACCAACACCATCAGAACATGGGACAGAATAGTACACAAAAGCAGCCTTACCACACCCCTGTCCCCGCTAACGCCAATACTTCGCAACACACAATTCGCCCCAGGCATGACACCCAAAGATTTCACGCGATACGAAGACAACAACCTCACGCGCTTCCACCACTTCTTCCAGGGACAACAACTGACGCCATTTCCCGACCTACAGCAAACGACACCTTTCCAAACATTTGATCTATTTAGGCATATTCAAATCAAAAGCTTCCTCTCATCCCCGGCAAACACACAGGCGGGAACCACGGCACTAACCACCTTTGAGAAACAATGCATGCAAACTCCAATACAGAAAGGCCAAATCTCCGCACTCTACGCCCATATAATCCAAAACATCAAACAGGGCGCCCTCACATACGTGTCGGCTGGAGAGACATCTGGGAAGCCACAGCAACCATATCCATATGTGTCAACCACAAGGAACAGGCCTACAAAACCCTAATGAGATGGTATCTCACCCCCCCTTAAAATGAAACAGATGGGCAGGTCGGAAACAGACCTATGCTGGAAGGGATGTGGTCAGAAAGGAACCTACCTCCACCTATGGTGGGAGTGCACCCCAATTAAACAGATCTGGCAACAAGTAGCGACCATGGTCTCTAGAATATTACACACAGACATCCCACTTAACCCCTGGATTTGGCTGCTTTCAAAACCACATGCGGACATACCTAGAGCACAAAACAAAATGACAGCAAAAATCGCCCTAGCAACTAGGAGGGCAATAGCCGAAACTTGGGGCAGCACTGAAACACCGACCATGGAAATAATTAATGAAAAATTGTAGACACAATCAAAATGGACGAACTGTCCGCAATAGTGCACGACACTAAAACAATATACCACAAAATATGGGACCCATGGTTCTATGAATTCCCGACCCCCACTAGCACACACCAAACGAGCCACTCGTAGAAAACAAACCCGCTACCGGCACCCCAGTCCATCTCACCCCCTCCGGGAAGAACACCCCACTGACTCAGAATGGTTCACTCATGCTTATGTTACTTAATTTTGTTTTAATTTGCTCTCATTTATTAAGAAGCATAACTGTAAAAAAACGAACACAGTTAAGAGGCATCATGTAGCTTAGTAAATGCAAATCAAAGTTGTTTACAGAACCATTAGGCAGATGAAATAATCAAATTAAACTGGATCAAAGCCGAGATGTCTCACAGGGTATGGATATATGGGTTTTTAAAAATATAAACATTTTCATACATCCATGTTAGAATGTTTAGAGAGTTCCCAAAGCTTATAGATTAAATCATTGACACAATCAGGGATTCATTTTTGAAGATTACTTACAATTATATTTTGAGCAAGCATGTCCTAAGAGGCTGATAAACTGAATTACACCTAAAAAAATAAATATAAAAAAGCATATAAATATGTAGAATACATTAGGTAAGTTAAAAGGAAAGGGTTGTTGCTTTGTTACAGCAGGGCAAGTGTAGATCTGAAAGGTATGGTAGTGGAAAGTGCATCTGGATTGCTGGAACTTGGATTCATCTGCCATAGGGAATCTGGAACATGTTTTTGATAAAGTACCAACATGAAACACATCAGGCTATTGGCACTCTTTCTCAGGTTGAGGCACTGATTCTGGGAGCTCAATCAAGAGTTGGTTGACGCCTACATGGAGAATTGGAGGGAATAAACATTGCAAAGCAGGAATGGACGTGAAGGAAAAAAAAAAGAAAGAAGATATTTAGACACAGTTAGGTAAATGTAAATCAACACTGGTACAATAAGGAGACATTGTGCACAGAGCCAAATCAGATAAATATATGGAGCATACAACAACTGAAAGTAAAATGGTGCATTCTCTGATCAGTGTGCAAGGAGTTTATCAGAAGGCATCATGATGCATGTAAGCACTATAAAAAGCACAAAAAGCAAAACTAAGCCTAAGATGTGTCTCCTGCAGCTAGTCACATATATCAAACAACAGGTGCCATTGCTCCAAACAAAAGGATCAGTGTGTCACTTTATATTTGCATCACATAAGTTGAGACCTTTTACCATACCCACATGTCCATATTAATCTAAGCATGCCGGGATGTGGACAACCAGGTCACCATGACAGGAATGCAACTTGGGCAATGGTGTAAACAAATGGCAACAAAATAATTTGTATGTGATCTTCTGGCTAACATTTCCGTAGAATGGACTAAATTGTGGTTTACGGTGCATGTGTATATGGAAATAGATTGAAAATCCAACTTTGTTCCACAATTCAGTTCTTGAAGCTAAAGACCACCTGTAAAATAAGTGAGATCAAGATGGGCAGCTAAATTTCAAGGTCAAAGTGAGACAGCACAGATCCAAAATGAAGATCAGAGCAAACTCAGTAATTTAAATACATAGGTGTGCAGTCGTCAGTGGTAGCACACACCAGAATGTCAGGACAATGTTTTCTGCATTGATCAGTCATATACATAATGTCAATATAAATATCCTTAAACTGTTAAGATATCACCACATGTGTGAAGTTGCAGTTGCAAGTAATTTCTAGGTGACCATACTGTGGTTCAATTCAAGATAAATGACAATAAAACCTTGCTAAAATAGGGTTTATTCACTGATGTGAGAATTGTGGAGGACCGATATAGCAAATACAATGTTTATGTCAAAATGCCCATATTGTAAACATAAGTTTGGATTTTTTTGTCACCACAGTTATGAGCTACTATGTTATGGCTCTCTCATAATTTCTTTGTGATTTACAGCTTAGAAAAAATAAACAAAAGTATATCTGCAAAGATGCAGGTTTTCCCTCTAATAATATAGTTAAAGTGACCAAAGTGTGCAACCTGTTTAAAGAACAAACACCCCTTTAAGCCATCAGAAGTAGCGTCATTCCATGCAAACGCCTGCAATGGATTATGGACTGCGTTGCAGCAATTTAAAAAAAGGTTTTCTTGACATGCATTCCCTTGGTGTATTAATTAGTAAGTATAATTTATCTGTACCTGGTCCGTTTCATTCAAAAGACTTAAATCAGAAGAAGATTTTTGAAGCCTGTGTTTTTGAGTGGATAGCAATTTTTTGCAAGCAGTGCAACACAGAAATGAAGGCAATAAAAATTATTTCTTTTTAATAAAAACATGCTTGATGCATTAGTACAAACTCAGACATTTAATTTAAATGTGAAATAAAAAGCAAAACAACAAACCACAAAACCACTAATATTTTGTTTCCTCTTTTATTGCAGGATGACAGCACCACATCCAGTTTTTAAGCAGCAGATGAGGTCAAAACATGACCTGTAAAACGAGAAGGCACGGTCTCACAATCACAACTGACCAGGGTGTCTGACCCCTACCACATAATAATGGAAATAAGAAGTCAGACAGGCTAGAGACATCATAGGAGACCCTCCCCCTCTCACTAAAAGAGGCCAAGTGCTCTTATGCGGCCGTTGCTAGGTAACTGTTTCTGTATCGTAGGTCCATTCTCAGCCACTGACTTTCATAGTTAAATTGTTCAGATGCTTTCTAGAAAATACAATTAAGTATTATATGCAAAGTACTGATTGCCTTTTCACTGTCTGCCAGAGACCCATAATACACTCTTCTCCTGGCCAAAGTGTGTGTCGACTCCATGCGTTTGAGAGCTCATTTATCAGGAGTAACAAGGTGCTCTCACAAGTCAACATATAACTCATGGGTGTCACTTGGCTGCATATAAAAATACCTAATCATCACGATTAATATCCTGCCAATTGCCCAGCCAGCCCTCAGCTGTAAATCCAATTTAAGCACCTGCAATGTCTGATATATATGTGTAAACAGATTGTTAACGTCTTTCATTAGACGTTAACGAGATTGCCGTCTTTTGACTTGTTACTGGTTACAAAGTATACATGGTTCAGTTAATTCACAGTTAGAACCTGTGATCTCAGAATCTGACCACTAGAAATGGGGTGATATACGTTTTGTTGATATACCTACAATCTTGCATGTTCATATATACACTTTATTAGAAACACCTGTCAATTGTAACCCAACGTATAAACCATGCATAAATAATCAAGAACTTGCTGTGGTTTGACCAAATATCACAAGCAGAGATACATGTGATCTGGTAGTTTGTTTTTTGTAGGTGTAAACACCATTTTAATTAAACTGGATGTGACAGTTTTTATTGTAAGACTGTTGCATGGATAGGATAAGGTGTGTTAGTAGAGGCTAACACTATTTTAATGACTTAAGATTTGCCAACAGACATACCCATCTATTGTGAATATGGTCAGCACGCCAGATCAATAATTGTCATTTCAGACATTAAAGCCTTGACTGGTTTTGCATGTAATGTGGGAAACCACAAGGCAGCCTACACATCCAAAAAGGTATACAATAGGGCTGAAAGACTTCTTCAAAACAGCCATAAGGCTGCAAAAAGGCAGATGTCCATGTAAGTGGGAAATCTCAGAAGGAAATATCATCCACAGATGGGTTCAGATGTTAGAATTCACAGAAGAATAACCAAGCTGACAGATCACCAATGCCCAAAAAAATACTCTTTAAAACACTGATATGCAAACGAGATTCTATGAATCCTCAATGCATTGGACCTTGACGTGTACAGTTTAGTGCGCCAGGAGATTAGCCTAGATTAAAATCCCTCAAGGAAAGAATAAATTGAGATGAATGCAATTAGTATATGGTCACCAAAATGAACAACTTTTTTTATTATTCTTTAAGCTTTTAATTTCTTTTCAAAAAAATTTACATATATACATATACGTAGGCAACACTATAAAGTTGAATGTTATAAAACAAATGTCATAACACATAATTCCATTCCACAACTATACAGTGTTCTTTAAAATCATCACAAATTCACAAAACAAAGTACAAAAACAAGAATATGATCACACCAAGAGTATCAAGCTTATCTAGATTGTTATTAGAGCGTAATTCACTTTCCTTTCCCTATTCTTTATCAATTAATGGTTCATGAAAGGCTTATGAAGCGGAGAATATTCATTATTCCTGGTAAAGAAAATTATTCCAAAGACATGCACAATTTGTGAACAGGAAAAATGTATTTTTTTTTTAACCACTTGTCATATAGTTCTTGCTTATTATATGAATACACAATGAAACTAGAATAATAAATACTAAACCCATCTGGGCCAGGAGTTTTAAAAGCTTCTAATTTATCTATTTCTCTTTCTACTTCTTTGACTTTAACCTTGGTATTTGGAACATTTAGATCTGAATTAGATATTTTAAGGATATTAGTTTCCACCAAATAACCCATTATTTAATCTCTTTTAGGATTCAGTCCGAGATTGTAAAAATTATAATATTCATTAAGTTTTTGACCAATTTTTTCGGGGGAAGTATATATAGTTTGGTCATCTATAACGATCTATTTTGCATTCTCTCTTTTGCATATTAGTGTTTTAAAGAGTAGTTTCATTGAACAAAGTAGTTAATGGGTAAACTATTTTTTTTTTTTATAGTTTTATAATAATAATTAGTAAACCCATCTAGACAAGGGGTTTGAAATGCTTCTAATCTATTTCTTTCTACTTCTTCGACTTTAAACTTGGTATTTAGAACATTTAAATAGAAATTAGATATTTTAAAGATATTAGTATCTACCAAATAACCCATTATTTTATCTCTTTTAGGATTCGGTCCGAGATTGTATAAATTATTCTAATATTCATTGAATTTTTGACCAATTTTTTCAGGGGAAGAATATATATATTTTGGTCATCTATAAGTTTGTTTATCCTATTTCTCGCTGTTGGCTTCTTAAGTTTTTTTGTTAAGCTTTTACTTGCTCTATTACCTTGATAATACGTATTTGATCTTCGTTTATTTAAAGTTTTTTTTAATCCTTCTATTTTTAAATTAATTTTATTCTGAAGTTCAGATAACTATCATTCTGTCTAGAAGGTTGGATTTTATTTAAATTTAAAAGTTTAAAAAATGATATATATAAATCAGCAAGATCTTTACCCCTTAATTTGTTCACCTGTTTCTATTTTGATAAAGTAACCTTATTACTGCTGTACAGGTGGCCCATAATGTAGAATCCATTATATCTGGAGAGGCATTTTCAGACCAGAAGAAACTAGATAATTCCATCAAGTTTTCTAGATTTTTTTAAATTTCAATATGGAGTCATCTATCCTCCAAGTACTTACTCCCTGGGGCATAGGTGGTCTACCTAGTTCTAATATTACAAAACTATGGTCAGACCATGTGTTTTCTTTAAGTTGTATTTTATAAAGGTTTTCAATTGTGCTGGATTTAACAAAACATATATTGAATCATGTACTTTATACATATGTGTATAGTCTCGGCCTTGCTGATACATAGTCCTCCAGGCGTCATACAATCCATATGTATTGCATAAACTATTTAATTTCTTAGATTGTTTTAAAATTGCTTTATCTGATTTGAGCAGAGAATTACATTTTATTTAAAAAAATCTAAAACAATTAAAAATCACCAGCAATTCTTAATACGCCTTTTGATATTTTTCTCTATTCTGTTCATAATTTTTGAAAATGTTGATATTGGATTTATGTTAGGCAAGTAGACATTTACAAGAGTGTAAATTTTTTCTTCTGTCTTACAAACCAGCACTAAAAATCTACCTGACGGGTCACAATCCTGAAACAATACCTATAATTTTAAATTATCAAAAACAATCACAACCCCACTTTTAAAAAAAATTATTTTCTAGGGATGCCTGATAAATAAGTTTGTACTTTTCCCCCTCCCATTTCTGAGGTTCCGATGTTTTTCTCGGATGAAAACAAATCTGGATTTTTTTCTCTGATAAAGGAATATCATTTGTCTTTTCCTCTATGGGTTCAAGCCTTGTGCATTAATTTACAATATTTTAAGCATTAATATAACAGGTCATTTTCTTTCCTTTCTTGTTCCTCTTTTTAGTTTTGAAATTATGATTTATTTTTCTTGGGCTGATCATCACATAACTTGTGTTTTTGAGGATGGCAATAGCAATAGACCTTTTGTTGTATGATAAGTCAGTAAGGGCTACAATGTTAGAGTATGGACCATTTTTATAGTTTTCTTCTCTGTTGGTTTTCAAAACTTTGAAACTTGAATTCATAGGAATGGAAGCAGACTAAAT
The DNA here is from genome assembly GCA_933207985.1 of Pelobates cultripes. Classification (NCBI taxonomy): domain Eukaryota; kingdom Metazoa; phylum Chordata; class Amphibia; order Anura; family Pelobatidae; genus Pelobates; species Pelobates cultripes. The sequence continues at coordinate 23,137,325 of OW240924.1, forward strand.
CATCTCTGGGTATTTTGGGTGCAATGTTAAGCAGTTTATTTAACCTGTGGCATCTGTCAATTTTCATAGCCATTTAAAGTGTGACCTGGGGATTTAAAATAATCATATTTTTGTTGTCATTCTTATAGATTCATCTTTTAGAGATTTTATTTGAATTCCATATTTCCGACGAGATCTTCCATAATTTGAACCTTGTTGGTCAGTTTTGTTATGTCATTTTTAATTTCTGGCTTGATTTCAAGTGAGTTTTAGAATGTTTGTTTCTTGATTTCTTCAAGAATATTATGTAGACTTGCATTAGGGATTTTAACCGTAACTTCATTTTCTTTTCTCATATCCATTAATGACAGATCAAGTTAGACAGTGATTCTCGGATAGATCTGTTAGACGTTTGGTGTGGGGAGAGGCGTGGAGAGACTCCTATCCTGTTTGGGATTTTTTTCTCTTTTAGAGGTTAATTTTTGTTCTTTTTCCTTTTTTATCATCGGCAGGTTGTGTCACCACTGTATACCACGACAATGCATCCTTTTCACGTGCACTTTCCTGTGTTTTTTTAATTCTTTATGTTGGTACAAGCAGTCACATAAAAGTTATACAGATCATTGTGTATTCCACAGCATAGATATCAATATGTACAGCCAACTTGTATTTGTAATTTTATCTTTGTACATAATGAAAAAAATCTTAAAATAAAAAAAAAAAGGAAAGGAAACAAACAATTTCAAAAAATAAAAAATACTAAGTCAGAGGGAGTGTTAAGTCTTTCATGTATTTGACGGTAGGAGTCCAGGAGGCAGGAATCAGCCAAGGCGAAGTACCAAAGAAAAAAAATTTGTAGTTGAGGAATGCCAGGGGTCAGTTCAGGCAGCACGGGTTCAGAGACTATAAACAGGCAGGGGTCAGATACCAGATATATCCGATAAGGGAGGATAGGTACACTGAGGTTGACACCACAGTAAGCACAGTAGAACTGAGCAATTAGGTAGAGGTAGACTGATTTATATAGGGGAGAGGTATCCACCTCTCATATTCTATTGTTTAGAAGGTGATTAGTCCTTTAAATCACTTCAGCTGTACTGCACCTTTAAGAGGCTGACGGGCAGACGCCCAGTAGAGAATCCCACGTGGCTTCAGCTGGAAGCTCCAGCAGGTCATGGCATGGTGTGGAGAGCTATGGCACACCGTCCATGTGTTGCAGGACCGCTGGTCGGAGTAACCTGAAGCTGTGCTTGCCGGAGTCCTCTGTGGAGACCACTGTAGCAGCAAGTGGAGACGCGGTGGGGGAGTCTATGATGCTGCCTCTGGAAGCATAAGGGTGCTGGACGAATCGGGTATGAAGAGTGAAATATTCTAACGAGATGAGGGGCATGTACATATTTTGCAGGTTCCCGGGATCTCTCTTCAGGATCATAGCCCCTCCAATAGATGAGGTATTCCAAAGTTCCTCTTAGTCTCCTTGAATTCGTGATTTCATCTACTTCATATTCTTTCTCTCCATCTATCATGACAGGATCAGGTGGTGGTATGTCTCGAGTAGGAAAAGGGTTCTCTTTGACAGGTTTAATTAGTGAAATGTGGAAAGAAGGATAAATATAGTACTGATGTGGTAGCTCCAATCGTACTACAACAGGCAAAATAAGTTTGGAGATATGAAAAGGTCCTTTGGGACCTAGCTGTTTGGTTGGACAAGAGAACTTGAGATGTTTTGTAGATAGCCAGACAAGTTGATTTTCCTTGTATACCGGAGGCTTATTCTTTTGAGAACAGCATATTTTTTTATTTGTTGGCTTTCTTGTAACATTTGTTGAGCTTGTTGGAAGCCTTGTGTTAATTGTTGTAAGTGTTGTAAGTGAGTAGCGACATCTGGGACTGGAGTGAGTGGAGGACTCCCGGGAAGAGTGTTGGGATGGAATCTATAGTTTAACAGAACAGGGGAACTGCACATTTTTAGAAACAATGTGACGGCAGATAAGAACCATTTGGCCCATCTAGTCTGCCCAATTTTCTAAATACTTTCATTAGTACTGGCCTTATTTTATAGTTAGGATAGCCTTATGCTTAAACTCCTTTACTGTGTTAACCTCTACCACTTCAGCTTGAAGGCTATTCCATGGATCCACTGCCCTCTCAGTAAAGTAATACTTCCTGATATTTTTAAACCTTTGTCCCTCTAATTTAAGACTATGTCCTCTTGTTGTGGTAGTTTTTCTTCTTTTAAATATAGTCTCCTCCTTTACTTTGTTGATTCCCTTTATGTATTTAAATGTTTCTATCATATCCCCCCTGTCTCGTCTTTCCTCCAAGCTATACATATTAAGATCCTTTTTTTTTTTTTTTAAATTCTTTATTTTATTTGTGCATCGAGTTAACAAGCAGTTTTGCACTGCCACGACAGCTGGTGCAAACATAAAGGAAACATGCAGTAACAATAGTGTAGCATCAGAAACATTGCACATTTTTAAATTATAGCAGGAGTAACATATTAGGCATATCAGGCTGCGACACAGTGCTAGTAGCTGTAGTTAAATTAGCTGGGTGCTCTAACGCACTGGGAATGTGTAGGTCTTTTGATAAAAGGCACAGCACCCATGTGTGTCACCAGAGTGATATCAATTATGTTGAAGCAGTTAGAAAAAAAACTCACAACATTAACAATATCATAGTGTAGGCGTTTCTTGCTAAAATGGGTAACACACATAGGAATTGCTTAACTGATATATAATAGATTACATGAAAGGTAATACTCGTTTGGGAGTGGTTAATAATTAGGTGTGCTCAGTTTGCCGGACCCTTAATGGCACAACGGCTGGATCTTTTTAGATGTCAGGCTATATATTGACACTGCCAGGTATGGCGATCAGTAGGTAGTTAGGGAGTATTATATCCTTGGTGTCTAGGCTAGTTATACTCCCCGCAGATCGCCATGCAGCTGAGGACATCTATGGAGGGCATGCTTAATTGTTATGATTATAATGGAGAACGTAAGGCTATGCAAACAGAGCGACAGACAAAAAACAGTTCTGGCTAACGTTAGACGTGGTTAAGGAGGCATTCGGTATATAAACTAAGCATCTCCCAGGGGTATGTAGCTGCTGTGGGAGTTTATATACTTTGTCATAAGTCCATTCAGCCGATGCCCGTGAGTGGGGGGTCAGCGACCCGGTAACGTGAGAGTCTTAGGTGCTGTAACCCTTGTTTGGGTAGCTTGCCAGGGCGTTGGGGTAGTGGGGCTGGTGGTTGCATACCCCTCTCCTCAGGGCCTGCAGGGCTAAGTCCACACGATCGAAGGATAGTGGATGTATTTCGCCCCTTGTTGTACCTTCTGTTTCTTGCGCCGTCCGTTCGCAAAGGTCTCTGCTGATTCCCAGCATTTCGGTGTGGTAGACTCGGGTGTGCCCTCAGAGCTGCTGCAGGGGGTCGGCGCTTCAGCACGGGTGATGATCTCTGCCTTGCAGCTCGGGGCTCTCCTCTGTTTTGCCTGCCAGTGACATCCCTTGTAGGGGGTGCTCGTGGCGTACCACAGGGTGAGTCGGGACTCTGTATTTTCACCATCTCGGGTGACCCCTGCTTCCGCGGAGGAGAGAGGGCAGCCAGGTGTCCCAGCTGGGTGGGAGAGGGTTCCGTAGTCCCGGCTTTCGCATTAGCCATTGTCGGCACTGCGGTCTGGCTGTTGTTCTCCAGCCGCCTCCAGAACCGCCTGCAGACGGCATCAAATTTTGCCATGAAGGCCTCTGCCCAGTCGTTTGTCCTCTGTCGTTCTGCGGCTGCTGCGGTGCCGTCGGCCATCTTGGCCCGGCCTCGTGGCTCTCGGTTCAAATTGCACCCTGGAGCGTCTCGGAGGTGAGTGTTCCCTGCGTGAAGGTGGACCAGGATAACCCCCACCGGTCCAAGGGGGGGGGGGACGGAGACCCCTGTATGCTTTGTCAGCTTTGTGTGGCGTCGGGAAGGCGGCCGTCCCTCCCGCGTCTGCCATGTGGGTAGGCCTTAGGCCTTTGCCGAGTGGATTTTGCTTGTCTGGTAGCTTGATTGGTATCATATTAATCTTCTCGGTGTCTCCCCATGTTTGGAGGCTTTTCTGACACGATTGATCGCTGGTTTGACTGTGATAAACAGCTTTATTTGTCGCTTGCTGCAGGAGCTTTGAGGCTAATGTCCTCTCAGCTCAGCGGTCAGGCCCCGCCCCCCCATATTAAGATCCTTTAACCTTTCCTGGTAAGTTTTATTCTGCAATCCATGAACCAGTTTAGTAGCCCTTTTCTGAACTCTCTCTAAGGTATCAATATCCTTCTGAAGATACGGTCTCCAGTACTGCGTACAATACTCCAAGTGAGGATTCACCAGTGTTCTGTACAATGGCATGAGCACTTCCCTCTTTCTACTGCTAATACCTCTACCTATACAACCAAGAATTCTGCTAGCATTTCCTGCTGCTCTATTACATTGTCTGCCTACCTTTAAGTCATCAGAAATAATCACCCCTAAATCCCTTTCCTCAGATGTTGAGGTTAGGACTCTATCAAGTATTCTGTATTCTGCCTTTGGGTTTTTATGTCTAAGATGCATTATCTTGCACTTATCCACATTAAATGTCAGTTGCCACAACTCTGACCATTTTTCTAGTTTACCTAAATCATTTGCCATTTGGCTTATCCCTCCTGGAACATCAACCCTGTTACATATCTTAGTATCATAAGCAAAAAGACATACCTTACCATAAAGACCTTCTGCAATATCACTAATAAAAATATTAAAGAGATGAGGTACCCCACTGGTGACAAGCCCAAGCATCGTATATAATCCACTGAATACAACCCTCTGTTGCCTGTCACTCAGCCACTACCCATTCAACAATATTGGAATCCAAACTTAAAGATTGCAGTTTATTTAGAAGCCTTCTTTTTTTTTTTTTTTAATTCTTTATTTTTGTGGGTATACGAGAGTTAAACACGTAGTACATTATATGCAAAACGAAAGTGAAATAACATGTACAAAAATACATTTAAGATAGTCTTCATATAACATTCGTATCTGCATAGAAACTTTGCAACCCGATTTTTTATAGGTAAAGCCCTGCGTATCTCCCTCGTGTTAGTGGCTACTAAGGCGTATGGCTACCCTGAGGGGCTAGTGTACAGCTTTATGTGCTCTGCTTAGGAATGTTGGGGCTGTAGGCGCAGCCTGGGCACTTGTATTAATAGGTGAGGGAGTGTGGTTATGATGGCCGTTGGCCGTTGATAGGAATGGTGCAGGACCTCGCAAGTCTCCCAGTAGGGCGCTTGTACCCAGAGTGTCGGGCCTCTGCATTTGCTTTGTGTTAGGGGAGGGGGAAGTCTGCTTAACCAGGATCGGTGGGAGTCTGCTTACGGAGCCAGAGATTTAAATATATCTGTTGCCTTGTATTCTTCATAAACTTAAAAACAAACAAAAAATAAACTTTTAAGACCTTAGAGAACTTAAGAAACTGGTGAGCGAAAAGACTAGGTAAGTATAGCATATGAAAGATGTCCAATTTATAGTCCTGCAGTAAGGGACCTATCAGACATTTCACAGGTGCACTTGCATGTGCGGTCGCATTTCTCATGTTAAAGTATCCGTCGTCTTCGGCTCAGTTCTTCTGGGCACAAAGGGAGTGATATCGTCGACATTCCACGCAGGGTTGGCCCTTGTCGCTGCCGTAGGAAGCGAGAGTCCCAGTAACTGGAGAAACTTAGGCGCTTCAGATATGTGTGTCAAGTGGGCCGTCTTACCGGCTTGCTCTACGGTTAAACGATGAGGGCCCCATTTATAGGGGATAGAGTTCTCGCCCAGTAGCAAGGTGATGTGGCGGAGAGACCTGCGCCAGGTGAGAGTGTGCTTTGAGAAGTCTCTGTATAGGGTCAAACTTGCTCCCTCAAACATGATGGTGGGAGAGCCTCTCGCGGCTCCCATGAGAGCCCCCCGGTCCGAGTCCCGGACAAATTTAATTAACACACCCCTCGGTGCTTCTTGGGGCGCTTTGAGTGCCTTGGGGAGGCGAAAGCAGGTGTCGATCCCTATCTGCTTCGCTTGTTTGGGAGTCAGTAAGGTTGCCACCAGCCTCCTACAATAGTGTGGTAATTCCAGGTTTCCCGCCGATTCCGGCACTCCCCGGATTCGCAGGTTTCGGGCTCTAGTTTTGTCTTCCATGCCCGCTAATTGAGCGGTCAGCGCCGCACATTGTTTTTGCAACTTTCCCAGGGCAGCGTCTGTCGCCGCTTGTGCTACTCTCGCGCCCCCGAGGGACTCTTCAACGGAAACCACCCGGCCTGCAAGTGTGGAGACCTCCCCTCGGACAAGTGCCATGTCGGCATCAAACATCGCTTTGATGTTTACCATCAGTGCCTTGATGTCGGCCTTCGTGGCGGGTGCTGCGTCGTCCAATTCTTTAGGCTGCTGGGGTGCAATATGCACCTTGCTGGGAACGTGGAAGGAATCGAGTGCGCTGTCATCGTCGGATGACTGTGTGTCGAAGGCCTCTATCGGCACCATCTTGCCAGGTACGTGCAGCTGCGTAGGGCGCATAAAAGTGCCTATATCTTTGGATCCCGAGCCAGGATCTGCTCTGCACTTCTTCGTTTTCTTCCCCATAGTGTGGAGTGTCTTGGGGATCTGTTTGTCGGGTCCCCGAGGCGGTTTTTGTCGCTTGGATATCCCTTTTCTGGGTCTCACACTCGGAGCTGTGGTGAGTTGCGACTTGCTTGTTTAGGCGCTGGCTCCGCCCCCCCCTATTTAGAAGCCTTCTATGTGCAACAGTGTCAAAGGCCTTACTGAAATCTAGGCAAGAAATGTCTACTGCACCACCCTGATCTATAATTTTGGTTACCCAATCAAAAAGATCAATAAGATTAGTTTGGCATGATCTCCCTGAAGTAAACCCATGTTGTCTCTGATCTTCAAATCCATGTGTTTTTAGATGTTCGACAATCCTATCCGTTAACATGGTTTCCATCACTGAAGTAAGGCTTACTGGCCTATAGTTGCCAGACTCCTCCCTATTACCTTTCTTGTGAATGGGCACAACATTCGCTAACTTCCAATCTTCTGGGACTACTCCTGTTAACAATGTTTGGTTAAATAAATCAGTTAATGGTTTTGCTAGTACACCACTAAGCTCTTTTAACAACTTTGGGTGTATTCCATCAGGTCCCATTGATTTGTCTTTACTTTTGACAGTTGAAATAGAATCTCTTCCTCTGTAAACTCACATGTAATAAATTACTCATTTATCCTTTTTCTTAACTGAGGTCCCTTTACTTCATTTTCATCTGTAAATACTGAACAAAAATATTCATTGAGGCAGTCAGCTAGACCTTTATCCTCTTCTACATTTCTTCCTTATTTTGTTTTTAATCTAACTAATCCTTGTTTTACTTTTCTTTTCTCATTCATGTATCTAAAAAATTTTTTGTCCCCCTTATTTACTGACACTGCTATTTTCTCTTCTGTGTGTGATTTGGAAGCTCGTATAACTTGCTTAGCCTCTTTCTACCTAATCTTATACAGGGAGTGCAGAATTATTAGGCAAGTTGTATTTTTGAGGATTCATTTTATTATTGAACAACAACCATGTTCTCAATGAACCCAAAAAAGACTTCTTCCTGTACCACTGCTTGAAGAAGGTGTCTTCCAGGAACTGGCAGTAGGACTGGGAGTTGAGCTTGACTCCATCCTCAACCCGAAAAGGCCCCACAAGCTCATCTTTGATGATACCAGCCCAAACCAGTACTCCACCTCCACCTTGCTGGCGTCTGAGTCGGACTGGAGCTCTCTGCCCTTTACCAATCCAGCCACGGGCCCATCCATCTGGCCCATCAAGACTCACTCTCATTTCATCAGTCCATAAAACCTTAGAAAAATCAGTCTTGAGATATTTCTTGGCCCAGTCTTGACGTTTCAGCTTGTGTGTCTTGTTCAGTGGTGGTCGTCTTTCAGCCTTTCTTACCTTGGCCATGTCTCTGAGTATTGCACACCTTGTGCTTTTGGGCACTCCAGTGATGTTGCAGCTCTGAAATATGGCCAAACTGGTGGCAAGTGGCATCGTGGCAGCTGCACGCTTGACTTTTCTCAGTTCATGGGCAGTTATTTTGCGCCTTGGTTTTTCCACACGCTTCTTGCGACCCTGTTGACTATTTTGAATGAAACGCTTGATTGTTCGATGATCACGCTTCAGAAGCTTTGCAATTTTAAGAGTGCTGCATCCCTCTGCAAGATATCTCACTATTTTTGACTTTTCTGAGCCTGTCAAGTCCTTCTTTTGACCCATTTTGCCAAAGGAAAGGAAGTTGCCTAATAATTATGCACACCTGATATAGGGTGTTGATGTCATTAGACCACACCCCTTCTCATTACAGAGATGCACATCACCTAATATGCTTAATTGGTAGTAGGCTTTCGAGCCTATACAGCTTGGAGTAAGACAACATGCATAAAGAGGATGATGTGGTCAAAATACTCATTTGCCTAATAATTCTGCACTCCCTGTAGATAATTCTGTCCTTCTCACACTTGTTTTTTTTATAATTACTGAATGCTAACTTTTAGTTTTTTTACTATTTTGGCCACATCCACAGAGTACCACAGTGGTTTCTTGAATTTTTTGCTTTTACTGACGAGCCTAATGCAATTTTCTGTTGACTTCAGTAGTGCAACTTTTAAATAATCCCATTTCTCAGGGGGCGGGGCCTGACCACTGAACTGTGAGGAAGCATGCCTCACCAGCTCCTGCAACTTAGGGCAAACAAAGCCGAATTAAGACTCCAAAGAGGCACTAAAATGACCCCTCACGGCGACCAAGCGACAGTCGACACTGGGGCGCACAAACAGACATCACACAAGCGACGATGTCCCTCAGATGCACCCAGACTCATGATGGAGCCTACCAGCCTGGCGGGCGCAGGGAGGACGGCCGCTTTCCTGCTGCCTGTACCAGCCAAGTGCTGGCCTCAGGGCCCTTGTCCCTCTGGACCGGCGGGGGTCATCCCGGTCCAATCCCTCACGGTTCCCTTGAAAGGAGATGAGCGGACGAAACAACCGCGCGGTGTGGAGGCTGCAGACAAGGCCGACAAAATGTCGGACGGCAAACATGCCTCAGCCCTTCACGAGGCCAGACGGGACACAGAGCGCCGGCTCTCCCGCATCTTTGACTCCTGAGCCTGAGAACAAGCCACGAGAACCCGCACGAAAGACCCCGGAGGTGGCCCCACCATATACCACCCATGCATCGCTGAACAGAGGGGACCGCAGATCAAAGCACAGCCGCGACAGACAGCACAGGGGGAGCACACCCAGCCCCTACAAGGCATCGGATGAACCACACAGCACTGGGACTTAATGTCTAGAAAAGAACTCATCACCTCCTTCATTTTTATTTCGTTTTACTAATCCTTCATGACTCAGATGAACTCCCACAACTGTCTGTATGCCACTGACACTTTTCACTCCTCCTGACAGCTCCAATAGGGGACAAAAGAGAGGTATTCCTCGAGATCAAGCTACCACACATTAAGCATGAATATGTATAGACCAACTCAAACCCACACAGGTTTCTATGACTATTCAACACACAAATGTTTGCATCTCTGGACACACTTTTGGAAATAGCACTGCATAGTTGTATCACCAGATTAGGATATTTACATGCTTAGTTTTAATAGTTTTGATTTAACCTAAGCCTAGGTTGGTAGCATGTATACTACTGTTCATTTGTTCCCTTTTGAGAAAGATGCAAACCATTTATTTTGTACAGTTTATTTCCATTCCAAACAGAGCTACCATGAGAAATAAAGCCAAATCCTTGCTCCCGACACCATTCACCAAGCCACAAGTTAAAGTCCCTAATACGCATCCGCCTGTCGTTCTGAGTGTTATGCACAGGCAGAACTTCAGAGAATGACAGTGTGGAAGCAACCTGCCGTATATCATTAGCAAAAACATTAAAAACGTCCTTAACCTCTGAAACCTCATTGCAAGCCAAGTCATTTGTCCCTAGATGGAGAAGTACATCCAATTCCCCTTCCTGATTTTCTCGCTTAACAATATTACAGATACGTCTCCTGTCTCTGTGAGCAGTAACTCCAGGAAGACACCTCACAAGACCACCATTGTCCATCTCCACACCTCTTATGATGGAATCCCCCAACAACAGTCAGATTGCAAGTGGGTATAATAGCAGCTGAGATATGTCTCCAGAGATTGAGTTGTCCTTTCAGTTTGTCCGTTGGATTGGGGATGAAAGATCTACTGATATCTTGACAAAAGAGAGATTGACAAAATGCTCTACAGAAACGGGAAGTAAATTGTATACCTCTATCAGAGAGAATAGATTCAGGTATCCCCTGTAGTCGGAAGATGTTATTAAGGAAGAGAGAGGCAGTTTGTTTAGCAGTGGTGAGTCCTTGAGCAGGAACTAAATGTGACATTTTTGTCAGGCAATTAACTACAACCATAATGGTGTTATATCCTTGTGATGGTGGTAGATCTACAATGAAGACAACAGTTAGATGGCTCCAGGGTCTGGATGGTATTGGTAGGGGTTGTAGAAGACCAGCTATTTTAGAAGTGTGACCTTTAGCACAAGCATAAGTTGTGCATGATCAGTTTTTGCACCGGGGCCCCATGGGTTGTATGTACGCCACTGCTCATGGGCCATATAGCTAAGCACTTTGTATAAAAGAGCTTGCTCCAATGGCTAGATATCAGGTTACGGGCAGGGCTCTCTCTACCTCTTGTATTTGTCTGTGTATATTGTACGTTCTCCACTAATTGTACAGCGCTGCGGAATCTTTTGGCGCTTTATAAATAGTAATAAATAAATGAGGCCAACAAAGTGATGGTTCAGTAGGATGGTTTCATTCTGTTTGGGTTGTTGACTTACTGTTGTGTGGATTCTGGAGACCGCATCAGCCTTTAGATTTTTTTTGACCTAGGACGGTAGGTGATATCAAATGAAAAACATGAAAAGAACATCACCCACCTGGTTTAACGGGGATTAAGAAGTCTAGCTGTTCGGATGTATTCCAAGTTTTTATGGTTGGTATAAATAGCTATGGGGAATTTGGCCTCTTGCAGGAGATGTCTCTATTCTTCAAGTGCTATATTTATGGCTAGTAGTTCATCTCCCACATAGTGATTTGATTCAGCCTTGGTTAATTTAGGAGAGTAAAAGGCTATGGGGTGTAATCGTCCGGTTGAGCTGTCTCTTTGTGATAAAACTGCCCGCTTTGCTGAGTCGGATGCATCGACTTCCAGGTAATAAGGTTTTTCTGGATCAGGTAAAATAAGAGTGGGTGCAGTGGTAAATAGAACTTTTAGATTGTTGAATGCTTTCTGTTCTTTTGAAGTACAGTTCCATTTTGTATCTTTTTTGCCAAGATGAGTGAGAGGTTGGATCACTTGTGTGTGGGCCATGTGAGGATGGTGGTGACTTTTCGAGAATCCATCTCTACTTTGCCTGGTTTAATGATGAAGCCCAAAAATTCCATGCACTCTGCTTTAAATATGCACTTTCCCATTTTTTTTTTCTTACGTAAACATTTTAGTACTTCAACGACACGAAGACAGCAAGTATGTAAACCAGGAGAAAATTAAATTAAATTATCATCTAAATAAAAGACCACATATTGGTCAAGGAGATCACGGAAAAAGTAATTGAGAAAATGCTGAAAGCAGGCGACAGCCTTACACAGCCCGTAGGGCATGACCAGGTATTCTTTGTGACCATAGCGTGAACAAAAACGCTGTTTTCCACTCCTCTCACTCACGGACAGAGAAAATTATAAGCACCCCTTAAGTCCAGTTTGGTGTATATTCGTGCTGTTTAAAGACGTTCAATAAGCTGTGGAATAAGTGATAGGGGGTACTCATTAAAGATGGTGATATGATTGAGACCCCTATAGTCTACACAGGATCATAGGCTTCTATCCTTTTTCCTAACAAAGAAAATCCTGGCTCCCGCGGAGTAAGTGGAGGGCCTGATGAATCCTTTTTTCAGATTTTCTTGTATATACTCTAAGGATTAGTAGTACCTTTTCGGATAGAGGGTAGATTCTACCAAAGGGAATAGGAGCTCTTGGCAATAAGTCAATAGGACAGTCATATTTTCTGCGAAGAGGTAGGGTTTCTACTCCCTATTTATCAAATACATCTCGTTATACATTGTAAACCTCAGGGAGGATGACTTCATGTCCTTTTGCCATGTTCTTCTCCAGTATCAAGTCTACAAATCCTTTTGTTGTTGTATTTTCCAGGGAGAGTTGAGAGCACTGTGGTGAAGAGAATGTCAAGGATACCGTGGACCATATGGTCATGTGTCTGCAATCAGGGGGTCCCAAGGATGATGGGGAATAGAGGAGAGGGAACGAGATTGAAGGACAGAGTCTCTCTGGGTTTTCCTATTTTAACTAAAATAGGTTCAGTTTGTTTAGTGAGCAGACCAGAAGGTAAAAAGGACCCATTCACAAGTTGTATATGCAATGGGGAGGCTTTATTTTGTATAGGTATATACAAGGAACATGCAAGAGTTGAGTACAGGAAAAACACTGGCCCCTGAACAATCAATGCTTGACATTCGTAGTCCTCGTCATTCCACTGCAAGGAAAGACAGATAACGGAGGAGTCGTAGTAACCAGAGTAGAAGTCATAGCAACAGGGTTGGATTTCTTACCCTGTGAATTCTTCCGCTTCTAAGGGCAGTCATTCACCGTGTGGTTAGAGCGCCCGTAATAGAGAAACAAATTATCTTTCTTCTTTGTAATTCAGTGGGAGTGAGTTTTCCTTGAACTAGGCAGACTTGCATTGGTTCTTCTGTTATTGCAATGGAGGCTGAGGTTGTAGGGGTATAACCAAAAGGGGTGGATCTTAAAGCAGATGTATAAGTCGGTGCTCTTTCTTGTCGCCGTTCTCTTAGGCGTCGCTCTAGTTGGATCGCTTGTTGCATAGATTCCTCTAAGGTATTTGGTATACCAAATTGGGCAAAGTCATCTTTTAGAAGTTCGGACAGCCCCAAACAGAATTGGTTGATAAGTCCAATTTTGTTCTAGCGTGTGTCCGTGGCATATTGCTGAAATTGCTATATACTCAACTTTTCACAGCATTACAAGAATAAATTCTAGGCTTTAAATCAAATAACAGTTCACAAGCCATAATAAAGGTGCAATACTTGAAAAGATCCCCTGTGAACCATTCAGGCAGTGATACCTGGGGTTCTAGAGCAATAGCGTTATCCTCCGACAGGGGTACCAGATGAGCAGCAGGAGAAGCTTGTGGAGCTCTGGATACAGAGGTAGCAGCTGGAGTTTGTAATTCTTGCACGGCTTGAGTGACTGTAGACACATGCCTGGTGAGTGTATAACATTTCGGCCAAATTTGCGGGCTCCATATAGGCTCAGTTCTTTTGTTACATCTTTCACGTATGCGAGTCCAGGTGGTAGGAATCAGCCGAGGCGAACTAACAAAGGAAAAACAAATTCGTAGTTGAGGAAAGCCAGGGGTCAGTTCAGACGGCACGGGTTCAGAGACGATAAACAAGCAGATATCAGATACCAGATAAGGCAGGATAGGCACACTGAAGTTGACCCCACAGTAAGCACAGTAGAAGTGAGCAATGAGGTAGAGGTAGGCTGTGATTATATAGGGGAGAGGTATCCACCTCTCACATTCTATTGGGTAGAAGGTGATTAGTCCTTTAAACCACTTCAGTTGTACTGTACCTTTAAGAGGCCAACGTTGAGGGGCACACCTACCAGAGAATCCCACTTGGCTTCAGCTGGAACTCCAGTGGATCACGGCATGGAGAACCGTGGCACCGCATCTACGTGTTGGAGGAACCCGAAGCTGTGCACGCCAGAGTCCTCAGAGTGCATCGAGAGGAGACCGCTGTAGCCGCAGGTCACAGGTAAGTCACCGTGACAGGAAGGCAGGAAGAGTAGAGGGTTCACTACAATGGAAGAAAGGATTGTGTATACTTTATTATCCCCATTTATGTTATGTATCACCAGGTCAATTGCGGGAGGTTTATCTTTTAGCCAGTGGTGGGCAAGAGCCCTCCAAGCTGCTAGTGTAAACCTGCCTAATAGATTATTTTGTGGGTATTAAAATCATCGGAAGGTGACGGGGCTTAGCGGCAGACCAGCACAGATGTCACTTCTGGAGCTCCGCTGATCCCACACAGAAATCCGTGATATTTTTGCACTTCTGCCCTGCATAGACTTACCTGCAGACTGGTATAGGCGGAGAGGCTCACACCGATGCAATTTTTTTCCAACAACCGGGCGCTAAAACACAAATACTGTCCTACTATGGCCTCCCAAGCGGCAAGCCAGAGGAATAAGCCGCATGCCTTCGCGGCCTGTTGGCACCCAGACTGGCTCACACCCGATTCTCGCCAGGCACTGACCCAAGAGCCTGAGATGGTTAAAAAGACCCAAAAATCTCAGGTGCACAAGCCCCAGGACATCGGCACGCTGCTCCAACGCACACCAAAGCACGAGAATGAGGCCTGCGATCCTCAGGAGAAGGGAGGGGTGAGTGAAGATGCCCAGGGCTCCAAGCCACAAATACCCCAGCCAGCCTAGTACCTGCAACAAAACAGGACATTGATAATCTATTTGATAGAATACAAAAGCTGTTTGCCGCCGACATAGCCGCAGTGCGGACTGAAGTACAGGCACCTGCGTCCAGACCTCAATTTCGTTCCAGCATGTGTCCGTGGCATATCGCTAAAATTCTATTTTATACTCAACTGGTCTGCGTCCTTGGCATAACGCCCTCATAGCCGTTTGCGCAATGTCTTGACGATTGGGATCATTGTACATAGCTGTCATAGCTTCAAGAAAAGCAGTCCAGGTTTGGATACTTGGATCATCAATACGCAGGAGATCATGGGCCCATTCTTGTGGGGGACCAGAGAGGAGGGTAATAACAGTACAGTTCTTCACAGCATCACAATAATGAATCAACAAGCGTTTGACTCGTGTGCCCTTGGAAGCCATCACAGCCATGCCTACTAATGGCATGGCTGTGATTGGCCAGTGCAGCATGTAACCCAGCCTCTATATATAAGCTGGAGTCACATAGCGCCACACGCATATGAGGTCTTATTAGTGAAATGAGAGGATGCTGCCCCTGTGAGGTACAGCTTAGGAAAGAACTCTGCTAACTAGTACATTAGTGGGGTGCACTTCATATCTGAGAGTCAAATAGAAGCATCTAATAGTGTGCTTACAGCGCAGTGGTAAACATTCTAATTGTTTTGCTGCTAATCTGCTAAATAGTACATTTTGGGGCGTGCACTTCATATCTGAGAGTCAAATAGAAGCGTCTAATAGTGCGCTTACAGCGCAGTGGTAAACATTCTAATTGTTTTGCTGCTAGTCTGCTAAATAGTATATTTTGGGCGTACTCTTCATATCTGAGAGTCAAATAGAAGCGTCAAATAGTGTGCTTACAGCGCAGTTGTAAAAATCCTAATTTTCTGGGTGCTAATCTGCTAATTAGTACATTTTGGGGCCTGCACTTCATATCTGAGAGTCAACTAAAAGCTTCAAATACTGCGGTTACAGCGCAATTGTAAACATTCTAATTGTTTGCTGCTAAACTGCTAAATAGTACATTTTGGGCATCCTCCATATCTGAGAGTCAAATAGGAGCGTCAAATACTGCTGTCATATTGGCTAAATAGTACATTTTGAGACCTGCTCTTCATATCTGAGAGTCAAATAGAAGCGTCAAATAGTGGGCTTACTGCGCAGTTGTAAACATTCAAATTGTTTTGCTGCTAATCTGCTGCTTACATTGGTGTTTTAAAAAGTCAATTTTTTTTTGGTGCTAAATAGTATATTTGGGGTGTTCACTTCATATCTGAGAGTCAAATCGAAGCGTAACTTTGATTCAAATTTACTACATCGGTCACTTGTAATATTGTTTCACACCTACAACACTTGTTACACAGATCTAAGTGATAGAAAACTGATTGATATTTTCTACACTAGAAACTAACAGATAACAAGCGGCTATATTTAAACCAGTTATCAAGAGAGGTACTTAAACAATATTGTAATTCTGGGGCAATACCCTCACAAGTCAAACTGAGTTAAAGGGAAAACTGTTGCCTGGATACAATTCTAAAACAATTTCCATATGTCCTTTGCAGACTTTACATGCTGGAAAAAACACAGGTGCCAACTGCCATGGCTTTATGCAGTGTGCATACCGGCAAGGAGGGAAGGGTATAGGAGTGGGTGGAGGATGATTAGGTCCTCGACCCCACATGAAATCAAGGTCATGCAAGTGATGTGTGCAGTTTGGAGGAAGAGGCGCTGGTCGCACAGAGGCACCAGCACAGCATAAGAGGGAGCAGGGTGCAAAAGCGGAGCGGCCATCCCCTAGCGCTCGTCGGCATGTATTATCTTTAGACTTCCCAGTTTTCCAAGTAACAGTT
The DNA here is from genome assembly GCA_933207985.1 of Pelobates cultripes. NCBI lineage: Eukaryota > Metazoa > Chordata > Amphibia > Anura > Pelobatidae > Pelobates > Pelobates cultripes. The sequence goes on from OW240924.1 coordinate 23,153,778, forward strand.
GAAGCAATAAAAAGAACCATAACAGATTTAACGAGCCATTCGCAGTTTCGAAGTCCAGTGACCGGGACCCAGACACTGATGTAGAAGTTAGGAGTCACATTGTGAAATGGATTAGCAGGGTCTGGTGCAGGGTAACCGCATGCCCCCTGGTGTTGAGCACCAGCATTTGTGCGGCCACATACCAGGACTCTGATGCAGCTTCAGTAAAAAGAGTACTGGATACCAGAAGCCATCACCAGACTGATCGGCAACTTGGAACAAGATGTGACATTCACTGTAGCGGCTGTGCGCGCTTTCGGCATTCTCACCCTGCTGCTGCTCGCCTGTCTGCGCTGCAGCGTAACTTTGGCCTTCCCGGTCACTGCCTCATATGCGACGTGCCCACAAGGTGGAACTCCACCTTGCACATGCTGGAGAGACTGTTTGAGCAACAGCAGGCGATAGTGGAGTTTCAGCTGCAGCACGTACGGGTCAGTGGCTCTGCACCAGACTTCTCTCCAATTGATCAGAGTTAAAGGATTTCAAGTGGACTCATTACAATTACAGGACATTTAAAGAGTCCTGTGTTATTTGTCATCACTACCTTCCCGCGTCGGGAGTGGGTCATTTGCGCGCCTGCTGACTTGCTTGCATGTGGTAGCTGTTTGCCAGGGTCCCTGTACGGAATCGAACCCTGATTCCCCGTTACCCGTGGTCACCATGGTAGGCGCAGTCAATGGAATCGAAAGTTGCCTTCTCGTTGGGGAGCATATTGAAAAAGTGCTCTAGCATGACGAGCTGGGTGATCTCTGGTGACTTGGCTTGATGGGAATTGTAGTATAAACTATGTACACAATAGCAGAGGCGTGTGAAGGCCTTTTCTCCATGCATCAGGAGTTGAGCTCAGTTTGAACAATGAAAGAATACCCTGCACTCCAACCCTCTCTCAATTGGATAATTCTGGTGATCCTCTGGTGATGTTCTTTCAAAGCTAAAATCAAAAAGATTCCATCTAGTGCTATTTTCTGGCTCAGCTGTATTTTTAATTTTTATGTTATTTTAAGTGATTTCCCTATCCACATTTGTTTGCAGGGCACTTGTCCTACTTTTACCCCCATTTTACTTCCTTTTGCAGCTCTCTAGCCCTTTCCAGGAGATTTTTAGAGGCATTTTTGTGGCCAAAAGTTAGGGTCCCCAATGAAGTTCGGGGTCAAGTTCGAGCACGAACCTGGACTTTTTTTCAAAGTTCAGCCGAACATCCAGGTGTCCACTCAACTCTATTCATAGCATGTTTATGTGACTACATGGTCAATACACACCCTGATACGAACTTACAAGCTTCTTACACCAGACTATGAATCACCCTCACGGGCCCCGATTTCCAGATGACAAACGGACATAAGAACCTGTTAGGTGAGGCATGATTTCTAGTGTATACGACAAATGCAACCACTGTGAACTAAGCATGTAACTTTTTAATTGTATGTTTTTTACTGCATGGCCTGCAAAAATAAAGATGTATAAAAAATAAAAAGTTTTGGTAAGTAAAAACACTCAAGGGTCTAACGGGATGGGCCTATGGAAAATTTGAGATATTAAGTTATGAATACCTTCCCAGAAGAGTGCCAGTTTAGGACATGTCTGCCGCATATGGTGATATGCGCCTCTATGTCCATCCTGCGTGATTTCACACAATATATTCTGAACATTTTAAGCCATTTGGCAAGCATAATGTATAGATATAGCCGATTAAACTTGACCACTGACTTTAAGGAATACATAGCCTTCTGCTGTTGTCTTCTATCTGCACAAGCTAAACATTTTCAGGGACAAACAGCTGTTTTTTACATATTGGTTTACAGATTCCTAAGTTCAGTTCTTAATGTCCTGTCTTTTTGATGCATAACATATTTTACTTAAAATATTTTTCACTTATACAATGTTGTATTCTTAGAAATAAATATGAAATGCTGCTACATTTCTGCATTGTGACTGGACTCCCAGAAGAGACAGGTTAGTAAAAGTGTCAAAAAAAAAAAAAAGAAATCAAGCTGTAGGACATGTGCACAGCTCCAAGACTCATGTTGCAATGTCTTCTCCTGCCTTTTTACTGTGGTCGAATGAGCCGTTGGTTCTGTAAGGATAAGTCATTCCTGCTAGATATACATATGAACATGTATCTATATAGTGTTGTGTCAAGAGGCTCCTTTTGTCAGCATTCCTAACCAATTCATTCATACATCCCCTGTCAGATCTGCAAGCTTATTCAGAAAGGCAGAGACTTCTCATAAGAAACCTTTTCATTATTTGTTGGCTGTCTATATGCCAGCGATACTCTGCAGTTTCCTAGAAATAGTTACATCTAGCAAGATTCCGCACCAACTGAGATGTCTCAATACAAAGCTATACAGATGAATTATATATTAGAAGTTGCTTAACAATAAATCCTACTTTGATACATTTAAAAAGCCAGTCCTGGGGGCAGGGCTTGACCATCATACTAAAAGGACGTGGCAAGCTGGATCTCCTGATCAATCTTATAATTTATGAGCTTTAGGGGCTATACCTATCCCAATCATCGTCAGCCTGCAACTCATACAGACGTCTAGCACCTCTTAGGCAGCATCTCATATTACTGAGATACAACTGTGTCCTCCGAATGACTGCGGCCTGATGCACCTACTCTGCGAGGGAAGCGGGCAATTTCGCCAATCTATATATGAACAATATATTATATCTGCATACACAGCAGCCCTTACAAAATGCTGTGAGCAACTAGGAAGAGAATATGATTCAACTCCCACTTAAACCTACGTGATTTGCACACACAAAAATAATCCCACATTTGGTTCTCCCTCTCATTTATAGCATTACACTTTCTTTATAAGAGAGATCTTAATATAAGAAAGTTAAACCACACTATCACTTCTAAAGTAGTATATATGAGATACCATAGTATCTATAATATATATATATATGTAGATACCCGATTGGCAAGTAAAATCCAAAGACTAAGTCCAGGATACCAGGACATAATATAGTTCTCACAGTTGTGATGGCAAAGGCCATTCAATGCTTAAGAATTGGAGATAGAAAGAGACACAGACCATCCTTGCATTGAAGTAGGTGCAGAGTCAGAAATATTGCAGTTGCTGTTGTCTGCTATTCCAGAGTGGTTGTTACTTTGTGTCTTCTGCCACCTTGCAGATCCCTGTAAGGGAGAGTCTGTGGTCAAAATCAGTCCCCAGGTAAACCTAGGGCAGGTACCTCAGCAGCCATGGTGATGGAGTATGTCTTGATGTAAGACAAAAGCAAATGAAATGCCCCACCAACAGCGTTGACTGTTAAGTAGGGCACCAGTAAACGGCTTTACGGACTTCTTGGTGTTCAATGTGATCCAGGAGGGGTCCTGGAAATTCTGAATAGGTTTATCTGAGAAAGTGATAGATTCTCTGATTGTTTTTTTTTTTGTAGAATCTTTTTTAATAAACCATAAACAAAAAAAAACAGTTTGTCAGAGGGAGCATTATCACAATAGCTCTCGTGGGGCTCTATGTGCTAGGTTAAATATGTTCTGGCATACCCAGGAGTTAAATAAATAGGTGCTTTAGCATAGTCAGAATTTCTTCCAACTGCCCCTGCGATCAATCTGGAAGTCCTGGAATCCAAAGGTTATTTCTTCACTGGCTATTATCTGTGTCCTCAGCATGTCTGTGGAGGGACATCAGTAAAAGCGAATGTAATTGCATGTGATCACCTCAAAATTTTGCACTCATGAGCCAAGATGGTGCATACGTAAAAAACTTAATAGCACGGTCATGGGTGGACACCACAGCAAAAACCAAATCTGTCCAAAAGAAAAAAAACACACACAAAAAAGCATTGCTCCACATTTATTTGCATAAAGGCAGTGGAATTTTCCACAGCTCACAGCTGGCAAAATAATGTTCAGTATTGTGGACATAATTTTACCAGATAATCTAAGGCCATCTGCCTGCCAACTGAAATTCAACATAAGTCGGGTGATGTACCAGGACAATGACCCAAAGGACAGGAATATATAAACCGTATAAAAAGCAATTAACACCAGAAATTTAAACCCTATCCAAAATCCTGAAACCGTTTTGTAATGAGAATTTGGTCTACAATTCTCCCATACTTTTGTTCATATCTGATCTGCAACTACAGGAAATATTTTTTGGTTGAGGTTATGGCTGCCAGAGAGAGTCAACCTTTATTATATCCCAGGTTTCACAAAGGTTTTCTAACTGTGCAATGCGAATGTTTACACTGTGTGCTCAATTTGGACATGACAATGTATAACTGTATTTGTTTAAGCAGATTGTGCTTGTCTAATGTTGTGAGAGAGCGGATGATGAAAAAAATGTATAGCCAAATCATATGGAAATCCTGGTAATTCTAAAGGTTTTTTTCTTTGCTAATGTACCTTCTCTGTTTGTTTCTGTGGTGGTGTACTTTAACAGGGTATCTTCTGTCTTGTACCTGGTGTATTGTGCCACTCTGCAGGATTTAGCCGAATGTATCTGCTAATGGACTTTATGATTGCATGGCTTCTCGTTTCCTTTCAGTACTGGATGCCCATTGCTAGAACAGGTTACTAGAATGTGATCACAAAGAGCAGATGGCATGTTATTTTTTGTTTCTGTTGTAGGTCCTTGAAATCAGAGACCTGCATGTCTCATATCACTGTTTATTAGAGACCTGCATGTTTCAAAATGTCTGCATCGCCATATAGGTGTACCCACATGTAAATAAAAAAATAAAATAAATAAAGAAAAATCTTCACACACACACACACACCCCACCCTCCCAGTTAACTAACTGGGGGAAGGGACAATCATTATACCGATCGACTGTTAAGCTGTTCCGATAGTAGATAGTTCAGTATTTAAACTATCATTTTGACATGACATGGCTAAAAACAGCATCTAAACTGTTGAATTTTTATTACATGTATATATATATGTGAAAAACAAAGAGTGAAGATTTCTTAAGGTAAATCAAGGCCTGCAAGATACTGCAAATCAGTATAGTCACACCTTTTTTAATTTTAAATAAATTGTTTTCTTAAGATAAAGTACAACTTAATAAACAGAAGAAACTCTGTGCAAACCAATTTAATTTTTAAACTTAAAGGGTGAACTAAAAAAAGCGAAACCGATACTGTGGTTTAATTGAAGTTCATGACAAAGTCCATTAGATGATTAGAGACTGGAAGCATGAGCCTGAAGCAGAGGGATGTCCACAGTTTCTTCATCCCCACTCTTAGAGAACAGCAAGATAAGGGGCTGGTTAGAGAAGAGAGTAAAAAATGGACAGAGACTAAGTGCCATCTCTTAAAGAAATGTATCACAGCTTTTATGCTTTGTTTACTCCCTAACCACAAAAAAACTTCTTTCCAATATCCTTTAAAGAACATGAGGGATGTGTTACTAGAAGACTTTCTTCGCACCACATATCCCAGGTTTAGTGGCCTTTAAACGAACACCAGCTCAAACCTTACTTTTAGCCTTTGCATTCTAATATACATTTACATATAAATATCTTTATGTCTTAAACAGGATTCATAACTCGCATCGCTAGCTGTCTGAACATTACTTTAGTAACTGGGCATCAAATATATTTCAGATTTCTGGAAAAATACCCGGAGCAGAGTAAATATTAGTAAAATAAATTCTTAGAAAATACTTTACTAGCTATAAATATAATGCGACAAACACAGGAATACCATAAAGAAAATAAGACACCAGCACTTAACATGAGTAAAGGTGGATTAATCAGCCATCCAATAGGATAGGAAACATATCTCTGTCTTTATCAAGACATGAAATCCAGTATGGTTTTAATTCTCCTAGCCTCTAAAGTCTCTGAATACACATCATTACCCCAATATTTCTATGTTCCCCATGCTGTCCACTCTGTTCTGAATTCTAACATTCACTAAGCTGGTAGGGTAAAATTAACCATCTATAATGCAATGTTATTTCAATCAATGGCCCAGAGTCACGGTCACCTATGTAAGCTTTATTATATTAACATTCCCTTCACTGTATAATTACAGAATGCTGTACAAGCCAAAAAGTAGGTAACAGTAAATTGACAGGGTAAGCAACACAAGTCAATTCAGGCTGCCCCAGTAGCGTTGCTGCAGCAAACAATTTGTTTTTGGGATTGGGTTCTGTTAACATTTTGGAAGTGGATGTATGCAGACATTAGGCTTTTGACAGAAATAGGTTTAACAATTTGGTCTCTTTCACGTAAGGTGTCAGTATATAAGAAATGCCAATACTGGATGCGCGTTCACTGCATTATAGAGATTCCTATTTATTTAGGGCGTTCCTTTAAGACACTTCGAGCTCACAGTAATTGTCAACACGTTTTGGTAATTACCTCATTTGTGCATGACCCGCTGATTTTACCAGTGATGATGGTTCCAAGAAAATGAATGCAGTCACAGCCTTTAAAAATGCAATGAATAATCTTTACAATAAGGAACAAAAATAAACTTTGTTAATGTTGTGAGCAGAAATAAAGCACAAAAAAGTACACAAAGAAACTTCTCTACCTTTCTGTAAAACAAACGGCTGAGCCAGAGGAGGTGTTTCCCAAAAACGATCCTCATCTAATCTGCGCAGAGACTGTATAGGAACATTGGCTGTGATGCCATAATCCAATAAATAGACTATTGCAACATCAAGAACAACATCTACCACCCAGCACCTGTGAATACAAAAAAGAAAATATTTAAAACCTCAAAACAATTCTCCTAAATACTGCTTCCCTTATGGTAATAAAGTAAGATCTGAAAAGGTCACTCACAGGTTATACCAGTGATGGTTAACCTTCAGCACTCCCGGAGCCAAGTGCTAGCCTTACCATGATGCTCAACCAACAGACTGGCTGACATTTTCATTAACAGCCTGTAATGCGAGTCTTCTCAGTGAGAAAATGATAACAAATACAATGCTAAGCAGGGGATTTATTATATGAATTATTTTTAAATTTCATTTTCTATATGTACGGTAGGCAATATTCGGATAAATAAAATGAGACTACACAATAACCACAGACAACATTTAATTACTTTTCAATGGTCTTGGCCGTGGTGTTTATTCAAAGCTCAAGGGGCATACAACCATAATTTAGTAACCATAACATATGGCTCACCAACTTTCAAAACCTTTAACTTTATTAACCACCAGGTAGCCAGTCAGTCATAATTAACCTGACAGCCATTTATTTAAAACCATTTACACCCATATCCTTCCTCAGAACTTGACCCTGAGGATGACTTTTGCTCCAATGCTTCATAACACCACGACTATATAATTTAATAAAAGTAAAGGGAGGGAGGAGGGGGTCAGTCCGCACCATTCCTGCTCCAGTCCACTCTGACAGGATTAAACTTGTGCTGCTTCTTTATATACTGTTCCAGTTTCCCGCTGTTTTTCTGCTTGCAACTTTCAACCAATCCCATGCTAGCTCCAGCCCCCACAAACAGCTGTCATCAATTCTGTCTAACTGACCATCTACCACAAGATGTAAAATTCCTCACATTCAAATCCCAGACAAAACAGATTAACTCCTTCATTGCCACCATACATATATGCCACAGTGCTTAGTGCCTGTGGCTTCTTTTCAGTATTGTTAAATGTATTTTTATTTGGCTTTATGTCCAGCCGAGAGGGAAGGAGCAATTGATTTGTGTGACAAGGAAGGAAAAATAAATAAAAAATTAGCCTTTGTGGTTACTGAGTTTAGCCATCACTGCATTAAGACAGATTCTGCATTCTCATCTTGAAATGGTTCTGGACCCATTGTTGGAGCCACAAACCTTTCTCCACCAACCTGTTACACACGGCGTCTTCCTCATTAAAAATGACGCACTGAGCAAGGCACCTTGTCCCTCGTTGCACATCTTCCTTGGGGAGGTAAGACAGCTGATCATTTTGCATCTCTATCATGTAAAGCAAGTTTGTAATATGGGCTAAAATATCCTGAAATAATAATAAAAAAATAAAAAAAAACAGCTATACATAGAGTGTACTTTACAAGAAGAAAATAATGATGACATGGAATGCAGAGTGATGGCTCCCATGCCAATATACCAGCACCCACTCTCACCTTATTCATGAGCACTGCCCAGAAGTATGGTGACTGGAGGTAGACATTGGTCACTAGAAGCTTTACTTCCCCACTCACATGCCTCATATCCGCAAGCCAGCTCATGTCTGTACAGCAATCTCTTAGCATGTTTGTTAGGAATAATTGTCTGCCAGTTGCAAAAAGAACAGGTCAGTTATATTATAATCACAGCTACGGTGCGTACTTTATTTTTTTTTTTTATTATTTGAAGACAAACAAGTTTTTTTTCTTGGCATTTCATAATGGCTAGCAATTTATTATTTTAACCCCTTAAGGACACAATGGAAATATTCTGTCATGATTCCCTTTTATTCCAGAAGTTCTGTCATTAAGGGGTTAAGGACTATCTCTACTAGACAATATAATAACCAAGAGATTCTTGGCATTCACATTGCTTGAGGTAGTCACTATGAATGGGTGGCCAAAATATACGGCAAAACAATTACCCCAGCATAGCCATTAGAAAATGCCAGCCCTAGGACTTGTCTGCAGCAAGCAGCGGGAGAAAATAAAGCTCTACCACTAAAGAAGCATACAGTTACATAATTTCTATTTCTTTAAAGTATAGCAGATATGTCTAATGATAGTGTAATTTCAAAGAGCATAAAATGGCATCTATACATTGTGTTAGCTCACATTTCTAGCAATGTTATACATGAACAGTTATTTTGTATTTTATGTAATTTGACCATCAAGCAAAGCCCACATCTAAAGGTGTAAAGGAGTGACTGTGTGAACAATCAGAACACCTCAAAATGGCATGTTTGCACCTCACACCTCTTACTGGTTACCTTGAGCTTGTGGGATTAAATTTCCTTCATGTTGAGGGATAGCAGTTGTGCACACAGCCACTCCCATCCAGTCCAAGGCACAACAAACTGTTACAATCTACTGTTCAGGCGTACCTAAAGCTTATCTATGTTTCTTATGGACATTATATGGGGGAGATCAGCACTCTGAAATTATCACAGACCTATGATTAAATGCTATTCAGTATTTAATACATGTGGTAGGGTTTCTCACACCATGGAGCTCCAATCCAGCCTGCAGCTCCTCATTTGTTTTTAGAAATTTACATACTGCTTTTCGTTTTTTTAATAGAAAAATTTATATAATATATAGTAATGTCACTAATTTTTTCAACAAATACTGCCTTGGACACGATTTCCAAATTAGTTTAATTATTTACCCTCCCACTCAAATACAATTCACAGCTTTTGGTGCACACTTACCTCATCTCCAGAGGAATGATGTGGATTGAGTTCTCACGCCAGGGACCAGTAAGGACACGCGAAAACTTGTTAAAGTAAACTGATATAAGAAAAAGAAAATGAAAGGCACAACAATTAGCAAGTTCGTTTAGAGCTATGTTTATCATTACCAATTTTAAAGGGAACCTATACTCCCAAAAAATAAATGTTATTTCATTACTATAGGCTTCCCTTCTCCTGTAAAAATTAATCTAAAACATTACTTACCTCATTTCCAGTTGCAGGACTCCTCTGCTGCAGCCTCCAGTTAGGTCAGCAAGCATGCTGAAATCACCTGCGATCTTGTCCAATCCAGTCTTGCTCATAGAGCAGTGTTGAATAGGACAGCACATGCGTGGGAAGAGTCCGTGCACCTTCAATCAAATGCTGCCTTTTAACGCGAGGTAAGAAGGGGCTGGGGACCTAAACAGCTATTTAGACCTATAGTGTATACATTTGTATTCCTGACACTATAGTGTTCCTTTAAACAGTGAATTTTGTACAAAACAGCAATGTTTTAGATTGCAAGGATAAAATTTCAGGACCACTGCACCCAAACCACTTCACTGAGATTAAGTGGTCTAGGTGACACTGTGGCCCTTTAATATTAACATTTGTAAACCCAGGCAGTCTCATATTAGAGCACGGGAAATCTATTTGCATCCTGTTTCTGCAGAACACCGTTGCTGGGTCTAGAAGCTCATTTGCAGACCTATGTCTTGGGTCAACAGCTAACCTACACTATTGACAAAGAACAGTGTTTTAAGTGAGCGTCATTCCTCAAAAAGAATGTCAGCGGGGGGCGTGGCTAACCGCCGGGCAAGATGGCAGCTTAAGATTTTGCTCCGGCACATGGGATCCGCACACAAGCGAAATAAACGAGCAGAAACGATATAAAGCAAAACCCAAGGATGTCACAGGCCAAGGGGAAGAAAGCGGCACCCAAGGCTGATAAAAATAACTTCTTCGGACATAAAACACCCGCCGCAATAGAAATCACGCAGGCCATGCTTACCGCCGCGCAAGATGGCGCCGACAGCCCAGATGCAGGCTCTCCCCTGACACTGCGGGACGAGATACCACAGACTGGACACCTCACAATAACCCACTTTGAAAGGGCAATGGAAGCAATGTCAGCAAAACTGATACGAACCTGGCAATCCACAGCCGACCAAATAAAAAATGAAGTCAGAGAACTCTCCAACAGAACAGCCTCAGTGGAAAACGACTGCCAGGTCTTAAAAACGGCACAAACTGGAATCTCCGAAAATTTACTTACCTTACAGCAAAGAATGGAGGCCATGGAAGGAAAGCTGGCGGACTACGAGGACAGGGCCCGCAGGAACAACCTACGGCTAAGAGGGGTCCCAGAATCGGTCCAGCCGGATGATCTACAACTGTACGTTAGGGGCCTGATGCATGCCTATGCCCCAGACATCCCCTCAGACATGCTACTGATTGACAGAGTCCACAGGGTCCCTAAACCAAAGCACCTACCGGACACCGTGCCTCGCGATGTTGTACTCAGAGCACACTATTACCACATCAAAGAACTGGTGCTCCGGGCCCACCGCAACAAACAAGGGCCGCACGATGACTATCCATCTGTGATAATTATGGCGGATTTATCAGCCGCAACGTTAAGGAGGAGAAGGGACTTCCAGCAAGTCACAACGGAACTAAGGGACCGAGGCATCCGCTACAGATGGGGCTTCCCCACCAAGCTTATACTGACGAGGAACGGAGAAACTAAACTCTTCTCACGACCAGAAGATGCCATGAACGAACTGGCGAGATGGAGCCCGCGCAGTAAACAGAGCACCCCTCCTGCATCCTCGGCCCACAGCCGCAAATCCACAAGAACTGAGTGAATGAATTAACTGAAAAAAAATCTCTCTTATGGCGCAAGTATACTGACATTGCTGTTATTTAATATTTTTATTTAATAATTTTAACTTATGTGGTTTCACATGTTGCTTCAGATGTTTAAGCACGCATACATAATTTTGATGCCGCCACTACCACCACACACAGCATGGCCAGGGTGCACCGTGTCCAAGCAGTGACATGCCAACAGGTGATCACCGACTGACACCGCAGACAGGGGAGACGGCCTGGGCCCCAATATACACACAGGCCCCCGTACCAGAGGGTAGCACAAGACCGACCACACGCCAACCCCCCACCATTAAGGGTACACCAGGGAGGGATGCCTCACAGTCCGACAAATTCCCAGTCACAGTGTCACACGCGGAGACGGAAGGGCGAACGCTTGTTCGTACACAGGCACCCAACCCCACAACGCAACATGGCGGCATGAAGCTGCACCACACAACACATGGTACAGCTCCCCAACAACACAATCTTAATCACTAATGTACAGACTCCACACCAATTGACATCTCCAACCCGAGCTGACTCCCTGTACATAACGACCTGTACTGAACCACGGAGAAATCGCTGCATTGAACGACCCACAGACACCCACCATGGCGCTGCCACGCATGAGTACAGCAAATGACATAGCAGACAATATACTTGCTGCAACACACAAAGTTACGTGTTAAATGTTATAATTGTTACAAACGTTTACAAGTTATTATAGTTTCGGACATCATATAACCAAAAGACATACTGCAATATGATGCCTTGCATAGCACAATTGCCTGATATGATGAAGCTCCCCCCCCACCCTACGCAACGATTGCGCATGTCCATATGACCATCTGCTCCACCCTAGTAAACAAGCGGATCCCGCAAGCCACCCACTTGGATTACCACTACTCCAATCCCCCACGGTACGACCAGCGTACCAGACCTAAATAGGCCGTTGTACATACTGCCACACCACCCCCGCAGTCTCTCCACTCAAACCCGCACCACTCTACCCTCACCTAACCCCCCCCTCACCCCCAGTGACGATAAGATCACGCACAAATCTACCGCATCCTCTGGACCCACAAACATGGCACACATGACTCTCTACTCCCACAACACCAAGGGGCTGAATACGCCACACAAACGAAGAATGCTGCTGCAAGATTTGAAAAGTCACAAAGCAGACATAGTGTGTCTCCAAGAGACACACTTCGCCACCAACAGAACCCCCACATTCGCCGTCCAAGACTACCCCACTCAGTACCACGCCACCCACTCCTCAAAATCACGAGGAGTCTCTATTCTCTTACATAAGTCACTCACCACGGAAATACTCCACGTTAAAAAAGACAGCCAAGGTCGGTTCTTGATCCTACACTGCATACTGAACAACCTACCGTTCTTGCTGGTATGCCTATACAGCCCAAATGACCAACAACGAAACTTCCTACATAAAATCCTTGCCAAATTGCCACATGTGACGAACACACCCACAATCATCTGCGGAGATTTTAACCATACCATGAACTCCTACATGGACTCCACAATAAAAGCCGACTCCGCTAGGCACACTACCTTAAAGACGGCAAACAAAGCCTTCACGAAACTGATTCATGAATACGGACTATACGACACATGGAGAACACGCAACCCGAACGAAAGAGAATACACGTTCTACTCACAGGTTCATAAAACATACTCAAGGATTGACCATATCCTGATATCAGGCACCCTTCTCCCAGCCATCACTGACTGCTCAATAGGGAACATAGTCTGGTCTGATCATGCACCACTAACAATGACCATACTAACTCAACACCAACACAGAGGAAAACCACCGTGGCGTCTAAACGACACCCTGCTCCACGACACCGTATTCACGACAAAACTCACGAACAGCCTGCAAACATATTTCGAACTCAATGACCTCCCGGAAACCTCCACCGCAGCCATTTGGCAGGCCCACAAATCTGTCATGAGAGGCCTTCTGATAAGTCAAGCATCATTCCTGAAAAAAAACCGAGAACGGGAACACTTGGATCTTCTAAAGAAACTGCGAGACACGACCAACGAACACCTATTGAAACCAACCGATGAACTAGCCAAATCTATAGCACTCATAACCAACCAACTCAACACATTAGCTCTAAGCAAGACAACTCATATCCTAACGAAGTTGAAGATGACAACATATACACAAGGCAATAGAGCAGGGAAACACCTAGCAACCATCCTCCGACAAAAACAAGCAAACTCTAAAATCCCGTACCTGCTCAACAAAAAGGGAGGAAAAATCCACAACCCCCAAGACATAAACGATGCAATGGCAGATTACTACCAAGAGCTATATAACCTAAAAGATGACCCTGCGCTACACAAACCCACAAACGAAGACATAACAGACTATCTCCAAAAAACAACACTACCCACGCTATCTACAACACACAAACAAAGTCTTCAGGCCCCAGTAACAGTCCAAGAAATCATAGACACAATTCACACGCTCCCAATAGGGAAATCCCCTGGCCCTGACGGGTTAACTAACTCGTACTATAAACAATTCGCACACATCCTGGCCCCCCACTTAAACAAACTAATCAACCACACATTACAAACTGGAACACTGCCAGAGGAGATGCTAATAGCTCATGTAGCTACCCTACCGAAACCGGGGAAAACCCCCAACAGAAGTCAAAACTTACGGCCAATTTCTCTACTGAACACGGATACCAAACTCATCGCAAAAATCTTCACGAACAGACTCTCCCCCATCATCCCCGAGCTAATTGGCAAGGACCAAGTGGGATTTGTCAGTGGCAGGCAAGGAGCCGATGGCACGCGGAAAGTACAAAACCTCTTACACAGTCTGAAGGAGAAAAGGGCCCCAAGCATCCTCCTATCCCTAGATGCCGAGAAAGCATTCGACAGACTCCACTGGCAGTTCCTACTAGCAGTCCTACAAAAATTTGAATTCCCCCCCCAATTCCTCGCCCTTATCAGAGCACTATACTCCTCCCCTACGACACGAGTGACAAATGGGGGATTTATCTCCAAACCCTTCAAAATTTCGAACGGCTCCCGTCAAGGATGCCCACTCTCCCCAATACTATATATCCTGGCACTCGAACCCCTGGCCCAAATGATAAGAGATGACTCCGCCATAAGCGAAATGCATATAAAAGGGAAAGAATATAAACTAACGCTGTTCGCGGATGACATTCTGCTATCATTAGAGCACCCACATATATCTCTACTCCAATTCCATAAAATACTGGCCCACTACAGTAGATGCTCTTTCTACAAATTAAACATAGCAAAAACACAGGCCCTGAGCATTAACATCCCAAACCATGACCTGAACGCCCTGAAAACACATTTTAAATATGAATGGAGACAAGACCATATCAAGTTTCTAGGGGTCAACTTCACACCCACACCCGCCACCTTATTTAAAGCAAATTACATAAAACTTTTAGGGGAAATCAAATCCACCACACAAGGATGGAAAGGCAAATATGTATCATGGATGGGACGGATAGCATCGACGAAAATGATACTCCTACCTAAGATACAATACCTCTTTAGAACGCTCCCCCTCCAACTCCCCACAAAGCATCTCCTGGAAATACAAAAACAAATTAACACATATGTCTGGGAAAATACAAAACCCAGGGTAGCGCGCACCACTATGTTCAGACCGCTCTCACAAGGTGGCATGGGCTTACCTGACATAAGAGGATACTACCGCGCAGCACACATAGCCCCACTCCTCTCAGCATTCCACCACAAAGAAGAGATGTCCTGGGCTGAAATTGAAAAAAGATATGCTAACGGACTTTCCCTACCAACTATGGCCTGGATACCGAAACACCAAAGACCAAGCAACAAATCACTACTACCAACAACTCAACTAACTTTAGCGATATGGGATAACTATCGCAAAAAGATGGGCACTCTGACGAAAATATCCCCAGCCCTCCCACTGGAAGCTCTGGGCGTCATCATCATGGACTTCAACTACAAGATATGGAACAAACACGGAGTACGAACTCTTTCCCAACTCACGACAAACTCCCACCTCAAACATTTGCCAGACCTCCAACGAGAATTCCACTTACCTGCAACAGCTACCTTCTCCTACAGGCAACTGCAAGCCTGGTTCACTCTACAGACAAAGAAATTGTCGATAACCTTCCCAGAACCACCTCTACTGGAAGTCGAAAAAATATGTCTAGCAACCAAACCAGCCAAGAAACTGATCTCACTGATTTACGCCTCAGAACGCAAATCAACTCTCGAAAAAAAACCCATCCTTCAAAACAGCATGGGAGAAAGACATCAAACACCCACTCACTGAAGCCCAATGGCAGAACATTTACAAAGCACACAAACAACTGACACTCTGCATGAACCATGTGGAACTCTCCCGAAAAGTCCTCTACAGGTGGTACCTGTGCCCACACGCCTCAAGCTCAGCTTCCCCGACACATCAGACATATGCTGGAGATGCCAGGCAGACAAGGGCACCATGATCCACATTTGGTGGCACTGCCCGCAACTCACAACATATTGGCTGGAAGTAAAGGAACTAGCAGCAAGATGCACCAAAACGCACCTACCACTCCTACCGGAAACCTTTCTTTTACTTCTATTCCCGAACAAACTGCGGAAAAGCCACAGATACCTCCTCTACCACATCATCATCTCAGCACTAGCAACCATAAGCAGGAAATGGAAACAAACAACCCCACCGACAATAGAACAATGTATCAAAGCAATTGACGACTCCAAATACTACGAAATAATGGCAAGGAAAGCGAGACCAAAAGCAACATACCACACTACAGCATGGGAAATGTGGGATGAGAATAGGCTACAACCCCGTATATGAACTCGCATCCAACACACCGCACAAAAACACCACTGGAGGACACTCAACCACTTCCTAACAACATGCTTCACGACGGAAGCACTTCCCTCTCTCCGCCACAACCCCAGCAAAAGAACCAGAGGAATCCACAACCCTCCAAGTCACCCTGCCCCCTCCACCCCACCCTCCCCCCCAAGGAACAAATACAACACAGGCACATTAGCTCACGACATCCTTATACACCAACACATACTCTTACGGATAGGCTAAGGACCCAAGCAAAAAGACGAACGACCCCAACAGCAGCAGGGACGAGACACAAGACATCATCAAGCAAGCATACCTTGTTCCCCTATGCTGGAACACTCTAACGAGCACGCACCCTCTGCAACAACATGTTACACATGGTACCTAGCATGAGGCACAAACGAACAGGGGAGCAGCAACAAATCGTAAACCTATGCCCACACACTAAACCTTGCAAACCTGAATCAAACTGCTGACTGTAAAAAGACTATGTGTACAAAGTATTAAACTTGGATATTATATACTGTGTTCCCCCCTTCCCCCCCCCAGCTCTCTTCTGTACCCCATCTCCCCAACCCGATAAAATAAAATAAAAATTGTCAAATTCAAAAAAAAAAAAAGAATGTCAGCTATTTCTGATCTTGCCCAGACAGACATTGTGTAATGGTACAAGTGAACTAAAATTCATTTTAGTCACTGCCAAGTAGTTACCAGACTAAACTATCAAGCGTTGTCCATTCTTTTTTGAGTGCCTTTTACGAATTCTGGGCTTTGTTTCACAATCTCCAGACAGCTAAATGCAATCCTACACAAGAAAGGCCATATAGGTGCATGTACTTAACTTCTTTTAGTGATGACTCATTTGATGACTCATTTGAAAGACTTTTGGAAAGGGAAAAACAAACTGTCAGGAACTGCTCTTTTAAAAATAGTTTCTTTAATCTACCTCCAGGAGGGTGGGTTGAGTTGAGCACATAACCCAATACTAGCAAAGAACAACAGCATTTTCCACTATGAAATCTCTGCGTGTATTGTACCATCTGCTCTCTTTAAACCTATAGTCCACAGTTTTGATCCAATCACTGGAAGCCCAGAGTTTTCACCGATAGGTTTCTAATGCAAAAGAGTGTGCAAGCAAATCACTACAGTAAACATACGTGACTGGTGCAGAACAATGCACAGATAATCCATTATCTCACAGTCACAATGTTAATTATTAATAAGTTCAGAGTGAAACATAGAGAGAGGATTATTAGACTTGGGTACTTTGAAAGATGAATTAACTCTGATTATATAGGTTTCCCATGGATGCTTTTAAGAAATGAAGGTATAAATGGCTAGCATGTTATAATGTCAGATACATTAACTGCCCCAAGAGGTCAAAATCCTATCTAAATGCAATGTATGCTAGACAGGTTGTTCACGCCCCTTCCTCCCCCCTGTGGGCATTGACAATGGTTAATATAATGGCCAAGAAAGTGTACAGTGGGTAGGGTCTGAAGTGTAGGGTACATGAGAGTTGTTATCCCTCTGACTCCAATGCTCCACCAATAAACCCGTTGTATCAGGGGTTGCCAAGTCCACTTGGCACTATACCCAAGCTCTTTTCCTTTACCGTGGGGATTAAATATGCCGTAAGCCGCAATCTTATCGAAGTCCAATTCGGAAGAATTGCGATGCGTCCCGCATGCTATGTTCCCTAGGCGAATGCACCTAGTCGTGTTTTTTAAGATGAGATGGGGGAGTTCCTGTTTTAAGTGGGCGTGTTTGTTATGTAAGCATGACACAGGAGGTGTACTTCCTACTTCTTATAAACAAAATGCTCTGAGTCCTCCCTGCTCAGTGTTACGGTTCTCCTTGTGAATCCAAGCTGTCCCTTGCTGCTCCTGCTGTTTAATTAAATTGTCTTCCTGGTATTTGACCCTTGGCCTGTTTTCAGCTTTTGAACCTGTGCTGCCTGACATGGCCATTTGCTCCTCCGACTATGCCACTGTCTCAGCCTTGCCGGTTCCTTTGCTTCATTTACTACTCAACCTTCTACAGCATACTGGGCTTTGTCTACTAAACGCTTAACACCAACATGCAATGTGCTTGCTAATGACAGATGAAATTTCTGAACTGGACTCACATTAGGCATTCCTGTAACAAAGTTCTGGGATGCCTAGGTCACATGGGCAAGGGCTACATATAACTGTAGATTTCCATAGAGTTTGCTACCAGCATTAATGGAGTTTCTAGTAATGCTTTAATCTTAAGTTGTTTTGGTGTTTAGAGTGCCCTTTGAAGTTCATGCAGAGGCTGCATTGAAAAAAATCAAGACCCTTGTTAAACTTTGGATTTGGCAGAAAATTACTTTGGTAGGAATCCGCTATATTGCTGGTAATCTAAACCAGAAGCTTTTGGACTTTAGAAAACACACAAATTAAAGACAAAGACAACAAAACCTCTTAAATGCCCTAGCGGACCTCCGACGCTTAGAAACAGAACACAAACAACGCCCGCTGCAGTCCACTCTAGCCCAACTGACAGACATACGGCGACAAGTGAAACAACTTACACAAGCGGATACGGCAAAAGCCATGATGTGGCTTAAGCAAACATACTATGAAAAAAGTAACAAAGCAGACGCAATGTTAGCTCGCCGCCTGAAACGCAGAATAGAAGCTAAACAAATACACAAAATACGGACCCAAGCAGGACAATTGAGCAACAACCCAGACAGAATAGGAGAAACATTCCACAGCTATTTTGCGGCCCTTTACAACCATTCCCCTACACCGAAGGGAACAGAGAATACAGACGAAACGGCCATGACCGACTTCGTCGACAAACTGAACCTCCCCACCTTGACCGAGACCGCCCGAGCCACACTAGCGGGAGAGGTCACGGCAGACGAACTAGCAACAGCACTCAAATCCTTCAAACCCAACAAAAGCCCAGGCCTAGACGGTTATACAGCCATATATTACAAAGAATACAGCCACCTCCTACTACCGCACCTCACACGGGTCTTCAACGCCCTCCTACGGGGAGAGACACTACCAACCAACATGACAACGGCACACATTTGCTTAATACCGAAACCTAACAAAGACCATACACAACCCGAACACTTCAGACCGATTTCTCTCCTTAATGTGGACCTCAAAATCCTTACCAAAGTAATGGCCAACAGACTGAACCCCTTCTTAGAACAGATAATACACCCAGATCAGGTGGGGTTCATCCCCAATAGACAAGCCTTAGATAACACTCGCAGAGCCGTAGACCTGATCTGGGTAGCACAACACAGACAGATCCCACTGAGTGTCATTTCACTTGACGCTGAGAAGGCGTTTGATCGCCTTCTCTGGCCATACCTCTGTTACACTCTTGAAAGATACAACTTCCCACATAACTTCATTACCTTCTTGAAAGCTATGTACCACACACCACAAGGTGCCCTCATACTCCCTAACATCAACCCACCACGCTTCACTATTGCGAACGGAACAAGACAGGGATGCCCTCTCTCACCCATACTATTTGCGATCTCACTGGAACCCCTGATGCAAGCAATACGCACCGACCCAGACATAAAAGGACTACAAATAAGGGGAGAAGTCTTCAAAGTAGCAGCGTACGCGGACGACGTCCTGCTAACGCTCACCGACCCCGAAACATCAATAGCGGCCCTACTGACCTTAATACAAACATATTCCACACTGAGTGGCTATAGACTCAACATTGCAAAGTCGGAACTACTACCACTAAATATCACCGAGGCAAGATTGCAACACATCCAAAACCTATTCCCAGCACGCACCTGCCACGATTCCATCACATACCTGGGAATCCAACTTACAAGTGACTTGACACGCCTATACGAGGCAAACTACAAACCCATACTTCACCAGGCCCGCGAGGACCTGAGAAGATGGCAACCACTAGGGATATCATGGCTGGGCAGGGTAACCTCAATTAAAATGAATCTCCTGCCCAGATTCCTTTACTTGTTCCAAACCCTGCCCATCCCTGTCCACAAACAGGATCTTAAAACACTCCAAAAGGAAGTGGACTCCTTTGTCTGGAACGGCCGAAAGCCACGGGTGCAAAAGTACACGCTCTACGTCCCCAGACGAGCGGGAGGCCTAGGACTCCCAAACTTCACACATTATCTGACAGCAACACGTCTGGCCCAAATACAACAGTGGCATCTCCCACCGGGTAAAAAACGATGGGTAGACCTAGAGCACCTGATATTTGGCTGGGACCACCCGTCCCTATATATGTGGCTACCCAAAACACAAAGACCACTACCACCACCCACATCCCCAGCGATAACACACTCCCTATGGGACAAAGCAAAAGACAAATACGACCTGTCCTCCTATCTATCCCCGATCTCCCCCATATGGAGAAACAAACTATTCCCACCAGGTCTAACCCCAGCACACTTCGCAAGCTTTGACAATAGGAATATATGTAGATTGCAGCACCTATACGCGGCAGATGCTATCATCGCCTACAACGATTTACCAGACAAGGACACACTCACCACATTTGATCACTTTAGATACCTGCAACTCAGAAGTTTCACTGCCACACCCGTCATCAAACAGGCAGGCACAGCCCCTCTAACACGATTTGAACGAGATAGTATGGACCACCCAGCGAGAAGGGGCCAAATCTCAGACCTCTACACCACTATAGCAACACACCCAACCCAGGTGAAGCTCTCCTACATTAGGGCATGGGAAAGGGATCTAGGCACATTGGAAGACCCCACAGAGTGGTCAGATATATGGGAAGCCATAGCCACCACTTCAATATGCGTCACCCACAAGGAACAAGCATATAAAATGCTGTTCCGGTGGTACTTGACACCACAAAGACTAGCCGCCATGAGAGCAACTCACCCCAACCTCTGTTGGAAAGGTTGCGGAGAAATAGGCACCTTCCTCCACTGTTGGTGGTCCTGTCCTAAACTGAAACCGCTCTGGCAAAGTATCACAACCCTGATCACTAGACTATTCGACAGACCATGCCCCATGGATCCCTGGCTACTATTACTATCCAAACCTAGTGACACCTACACAAGAAGAGAAAACAAACTAATAGCAAGAATAACACTCGCAGTTCGCAGAGCGATCGCTGAACAGTGGGCCACACCACACATCCCATCGCAAACTTCCATCACACACAAGATACAGGACAGCGCAAACATGGACAGCCTCACAGCCCAAATACACGAAACAACCACACAATACCACAAGCTCTGGGACCCCTGGCTAAACAGAGACACTACACTACCCTGGTAAAACTAACTATCAAGAAATACACCACAAAAGACCTAATACCTCATAAAACTGTTCCTACAGAGACATACCCATGCTAAGATACACTCTTAGCACCCCCGGCAAACCAAATCAAGACCTGCAAGCCCGGGCTGGGGGGGGATGGGGGGACCGGTCGATGCACCCCTACCTCACCCAGATCCAGAAACATCCTGGCTTTTCATGCCACTATCCCACCTCCCTCTTTCCCCACTAATGGACACAACTCAGGGAGGCTACAACTATCACGACAAACTTCTACCTACATATCAAATCCCAACAGTCACCTACAGTAGCAGACACAGACAAGGGAACCAAAAGACCCCCTGAACGTCTTGAGAGTCGAGGAAACCCCACCAAAGCTCAGGGATAAAACCGAGCCACCAACAAAAAGACTAACAGATAGAAAACGTAGGGCCCTCAGAAATACCAGCACCAGTGAAAACCAATAGCCAGAAACAGATACCCTACCCACAGAAAACCCTGAAACCCGGCCTGAAGGGCCGAGGAACCAAAGACTTAGATAGCACAAGCCTAACCACTCACTAGACTGACGGGACGTTCCGGTCCTCCAAGCACGCCATAGCAGCACCCTGACGACTAACCTACCCTCACCTACCCAAACAACGAATTGTCAAACAGGATATCTCAAAACAGAACAAGCTTGCAATGTATATATGACAAGGAAACGTTGTATCCCCCTACCCTGAAACCAAACGCAAAAGAAAAATGACAAAAATAAAGAATTTAAAAAAAAAAAAGAAAAACACACAAATTATCTTCACTCACACCTATGGACCTGCTGGGTTCATTACAAAATGCCTTCAAGCGCTTCCCTGAATGGCTCAACATGGAGACACGCAATGGTGACACACTGGAATATTATGTTTACCTATCCCTTACACTGAAGTCGCTCAGTGGATAGTGCATTTCCAGTGTTGTAAATCCATTAAATCCATCACAAAATTATTAAATTCCAAAATAAACCCAGAGGTACTCACGCTCCAAGTCTTCAGCTGAGTCAGATGGCACATATTCCAGCTCCTGTAAAGAAATGACTGTTCATGAACGGATAACATTACTTTCAGGTGTCAAAGAGCCCCAAAAAGTCTACACTGCTACACATACTTGAGATTTACTAAAATACTATTAATGTGTTTAGTGCACAACCATTTAAAAATGTACCTTTCTTCCTTTTTTTTTTTCAGTGACTCCTCACTATCTTCTTTTTTTTTGTTTGTTAATCTTTATTTACAGCTCACTCCATGTGTGAATGAGCCAGCAAGGAAAACACTGTCTAAAGTACAGTACATTGGGCACAGACATAATCAGACATTAGACCTACACATGCAAGTGGAGAAAGGATGTTTTTTTTTTGTAAGAAATAGAATCACATAAGTTAAACATGTACGGAGGCTACTTAGAATATCCCATACGGCAACAGCTTACCCCATAGATGAGGTACCCCCACCAGCACAATAGTGTGTGCACTTTAGGTTCTCACAAAATAAATGTTAAAAGGGAAGGGTGAGAGCTATTGCCCTCAAAATTGTGCATGTGAGGGCTTGCTAAGCCATTCTGGTGTATCTACACATGAAGAGGAACTGTTGGGTAGCCTTGCAATAGGAAAACCACCCAAATAGTAACACCCAAAGGGAGAGATGAGTAGAAACATGGAAGGATAAGATACGAAGAAAAAAATAAAAAGAGAAAGAAAGTCACCAATGGCAAGGTAAATGAACCACAGGTTATAACGCATTTAGAGTCAATATAAAAGGCAGTAGAGGCCTTGTATGAATTTTTAAATATGGGGAGAACATCACTGTGGGACCATGTTGTAAATTCAGGAATCTTTAAGGGATCCAGGCTTGTCCACCTATTATATTTAGCTCCCTTAGTTGCAAGTAGGCCCCAATTGTGTATACTGGCTTCCAGCTCTGGAGGGTTTTGTGCATGGTAAGTTTCACCTTTGGTTTTTACCTTGGGTACATCCTGGGTACACCCCAGAGGTAGGCGACTTCTCCCAATCGTAGAACCTGCAACAGTGGCATCAGGGACCTCCGCCAAACTAGAGTTTTCTGCGTGAGGTCTGGAAAAATGAAGAGTGTGGAGGCCTCAAACCGAACCAGGGTTTTTCCCCCGCACTGCTATGACAAACAGGGCTTTATCTTATGTGTATTCAAAACCTAGAATAAGATCTGCTGTAGCAGAAGTTGGGTCAGTCATCTGCTTTGGCAGACAAAACATGCCATCATTCATATTTTTGTCCCGCTTAGGCGGCATTAGAGACCCGAAGAACCATTTGAGATAGTGTCACTATTCCTCAGTGCCTACAGCCTCAAGTACACCCATGAATTACAAATTATAGCATCTCTTCCGACCTTCCAGCATTTCTACCCAAGCCACTGTCCCCCGCTCACTTTTAAATAAGAGAAGTCAACTACAATGTTAGTGTGAAATTCCCCTAGCATGGCAGCTGTTATCGTCTTCGGCAGGTGCAGCCCTCACCTCCTGTGCGGCATTGAAAGAGGCTCCTTCGTCCATATCTGTGGGAAAGTCCTGTGACAGGCAGGTGGATCCGTCCTCATGCAGCCTGGTTAGAGAGCTTAAGGGCGCCAATTACACAGCTGTTGGGCGCCCTGTCCACCTTTGTCTTTCGGCCCATGGAGTTTTCAGTTGGCCTGTTGAAGTGTTCCCTGTTCAATCAGTGTATTTTGGCGGAGGTAAACTGCCATTTCCTGCAATAGCAGAGAAGTGTTCCAACATGCGTCTGTTCATGTTCATTGCTGACTCCGTCGCCCCACTGTCCCTTGATATTTTTGCCCCCCACTATGTATAATAAAAGGTTTACTTTCAATAATATTGACCAATACTGATCCAACACAGGTGATATTTTTTCAATAAAAAAAAAATAAATAAAAAAAAAAAATCACAATCGCATCTACTATTGGAAGGTAGACAGGTTTCCTAAATACCTTTCTGCCACAGTATGGGAGTGTTTAGATGATATCCTAACCTCTTCTGGCACATGTTATTAGTAGGCAAAAATCTTAATTAACAGGTTGGCAGTCCATAAAATCACTGCAATGCTAGGTGCCTTTTGTCAATATCTTCGTTATGTGCGTGCAGTTATCTAGAACCTTTAAACATATAAAACCTTTGAGACAAGTTAATTCCTAAGCACACTTCGGACTGCTTAAGTTAGCTATAGAAAAGGAATGTTAACTCCGCTATAATCAAGCATTAAACGCTTTGTATCTGCACAGAAGGCAGATTACTATTACAGCAAGACTAAATTGCATAACAAAGAACCATGTAAACCTCTATTTGTCCAGTCCTATTTATAACAATTCCACAGTAAAGATTTGCCTGTTATCTCCAAGAACACACAGGGGAAAACGTTCCCCGATATCGGACTGAAAATACTTATTTAGCAGATGTCTACATGTATGTGACAAATTCTTCAATACAGACTTGCAGTGTGTCCATAAATACAATTGTTCGATTGACTTAATAAACAGTATATGTTGGATAATTAACCTATGATTTACTTTGATAGTGAGCAGGAACATTCTGTTTGTTTCCGGTGTGAAGTCTACAACAAAAATCCTCTTTACACATATACCCACTAATTTATTACCGGCATGGGGCCAGGTAGGGCTGGAGATTTGTCTGGTTGCTGCTCATTGTCAGAGCTCATGGACTGCACAGTGAGCTGGTGTCCATTAAAGATAGTTCCATTTTGCTGCTCTACCTCAAGGGAAACACTTTGTGGGGCAATACGTTCCACAACTGCAAAGCTATAAAAAAAAAAAAAAAAAAGAAATATGTAATAATTTACAGGTGAAACATATACAATTTCCTTTAGATGCAGTATATGCAGCATGAGAAAATCTCTAAACAGAAACATTTAATATAGTAATTCAGCAATCATACTAAAGCATTAGAGGTCAGAAGAGAGAGATTTCCTTTTTCCGTACTGGTTTTAAAATGATGCACTGTTCCAAGCAAAAATCCAAGCAAGAAAATTGAACTTTGGTACAGAATCATAAGACAACCAAAATCATGCAACTCTTTAGGTCAGTTTTTTTTATTGAGACATGTATAAGATTGAACATTCAATAAGAGCAAACATGCGTCAGTACAGGAAGAATAAATAAGAAGGTAGCATGACATGGCGCAAACTGCTAAACTACGCCTCATTTTGTGTTTTTAGTAAATTAAACTTAGAAACAGAGGAGCATTTCATCAAAGCAAAAACACATCTATGGAGCTATAGCCACCTAGTCTACTTAGAGTCATCGTGGATGCAGAAGACAGCAGTAATCTGAAACACCTAAAACTAGTAATATGCCTTCTGAAGTGAGTCATAGGTGACAACTTAGATAATTATGGCTGCGAGACAGAAGAAAATTCCACCTAAATAGATAACCTAGATATGCCAGGACTAGTTAAGCTAAGCCCCATCGCAAAATACAAAAATAATTAACAAAATGAAGCTCAGTAATTGAAAACATAAAATTATAATAATCAAAACAAGTGCTAAATAGATGCTAGCATGAGAATAAATGGTGAGGTACGATAACAGAGATTAAGTCCTGGACCTCACACTTCATTCAGCCAATTCCCTGCAGGGGTTGAGCAAAGTTCCTCCACGGTAAATTCTGTAGCAAGCTTGATGGAATGCTAGCTTGCAAACGTCGGATCGTCGTGTAGCAGAAACCTGGTAGCATTCGTATGGTCCAACCTGCCGCCCTCAAAGCTTGGCAGGATGCAGAACAGGGCCATTGCTTACTTGGGGAAGGCTAGACGCCGAAACGTTTGGGTTGCTGTATCTCCTATTCTGGGTTAGTATGCCTATATTATTATGGGTTTGTGGGATTTCTAACTACCGTATATACTCGTGTATAAGTCGATCTCATGTA
The DNA here is from genome assembly GCA_933207985.1 of Pelobates cultripes. Classification (NCBI taxonomy): domain Eukaryota; kingdom Metazoa; phylum Chordata; class Amphibia; order Anura; family Pelobatidae; genus Pelobates; species Pelobates cultripes. The sequence continues at coordinate 23,180,188 of OW240924.1, forward strand.
TAAGTCGAGTGCAGTTTTGTGACCAACAATTGTGAAATATGCTATGCCTCGTGGATAAGTCGAGGGTAAAACTTGGGGCTATGAAATTCTGTGATTTTTATAATTATATACACACACACTCATGCATTATATACACACACACTTATACAAACACACACTCTGCATTATATACACACACACACTCTGCATTACACACACACACATACAAACACACACTCTGCATTATATACACACACTCTGTATATATACACACACTCTGTGTATATAATGCAGAGTGTGTATATAATGCAGAGTGTGTGTTTGTGTAGTGTGTGAGAACTGGGTGGGGGGAGGGCATTTTTATTATTTTAAATTTTTTTTATTTTAATATTATTATTTTTTTATTATTTTAAAAAAATGTTGTCCCCCCCGCCTGCTTGTTAACTGGTCAGGGAGGGGGGCTATCTTAATCCCTGGTGGTCCAGTGGCATGGGCTGTGAAGTGGGGGGGCCGGCAGGAGGCATTTACTTACCTTTCCTGCAGCTCCTGTCAGCTCACTTCTCCTCCGTTCTGGTCAGCTCCACTGTAAGTCTCGCGGTCTGGTTGCCGCGCGGATCGTTGCCATGGCTCTGACGGCCGCGGCTCTCTAAGTTGCCATAATACAGACAGTGACTCGAGTATAAGTCGAGTGGGGGTTTTTAAGCACAAAAAATGTGCTGAAAAACTAGACTTATACTCGAGTATATACTGTAAGCACTTATCTTTATATTTCACATACTTAATATGGGTTTGTGATTTTATGTTTAAATGCCCATACTGCTATTTGCACTTTGCATACCATTTTTACTGAATCACTGGATGAATAAAAACTTTTTATATGCTAACTTTACCTGGTGTGCTTTGGGTTATTTATTATTGTGAACATGATATTGCAGTCTTTGAGTCAGCTTTAGCCAGAACTGAGCAAAGATTCCGTCGAGAGTAGACACAAAAGAGCACATGGCATCCCCCATTTTAGAAAAGAGTCTGGAAGACTCTTTCAGCATTTCCTCAGCTTGATGGCATAGTAACAAGGCCTCCGAGGTGGAGGAAGCTGGTTCGGCAGGTGTGGATGCCGGGCTATGCTAGCTACAAGAGAGTGGCCGTCCCTCCTGCGCCACATCAGTTAATAGGTCGCCAATAGTGCAGTGCTGCACAAAGGTAAAAATGGAGCTGCTTTTTGGTACCTATGTGTTCCCCAGATGTTCCCCAGACAGGGGTGCCTGGTTAAATGTGGGTGTAGTAAGTATGGTTGCTAAATTCGTTGATAAACTGCATCGGTTCGGGATAGCTGCAGCCCTGAGCTTCCTCACTGCTTGGCAGCCAAGCCCCGCCCCCCGAAATCATGCAACTCTTAAGCATACCTGCCAAATAGAGTTGCCCTAGATGCTCCAATAGAACTAAAATATTAAGTGCATTAATCAGTGAAATTTGAAGAAAGCAGGGATAATGGTAATGAGTAACACATATCCCTATTCAGTTTTGACCTCAATGCCACAGTCATGAAAGTCAACCTACCAGAGGACGTCATCCTGTTTCAAAACACATACAGGCTCAAGGTGCTCAGGAAGAGTTGAAGTCTCTCTCTAAAAAGAAAGAAGAGGTGAGGAGAAAGAACGATAAAGAAAAAAAGAGAGTGAAAACAAACACCAACATAAGACAAATATAAAAACCTTTAAGTAAATCTAAAAATAAAAATACAAAAATAAAAAAAATGAAAAAAAAGATTGGTACATGTCAGGCAGCACAGTTTTTATTTCTGTATAATTACATAAACCCTAGAAGCAAAACAGTGCAGAACTGATGAGTGAACTCCTCTGGTGAAGAAGGTGGAAATAATATAGATATATTTTTTGCTTGTGAGAAATAGAGACACATCAAAATATCATTACTGAATTATAAAAAATATGTTTAAAAAAAAAAATTAAATAAAAACTATTTGAAAAGGTAGCTCACGGACTCTGCTGCTACCAAACTGCCATTCCCATTCATATGTATATATATCCGATACAAAATTAGTTACCTCTGTAACACTTTCTGGAAGGTTAGAGACAAAGATCTCTTTCTCCATGGCACCTGCTAGTGAGAATGAATAAATAAATATCACTCCAAAACAGCAACATCCATAAACAGACAAGTAAAAGGGAAAAGAGAAGATATTTACAAAGGTCGAGGTTTAATAAAACCATATATTAAAGTGAACTAGAAATGTATGATATGGTTCCTGTATCTTTTAAAGATTAACTGTATTAAAACGAAACACTTGAGGGACTATAACAACTTCATAGCAACAAAATGGTTATAGTGTGAGGAGGGCGTTGGCTTACCTAAAAGGGTTAAAAACCATAAACGATTGGCTTAATCCCAAAGTTTTCAAGGCAGCATCCAATCACTCTGCCGCTGTACTTTTGCACAATGTCCGAAGCTTCAATGAGGAATCCTCTGACTTTTTCACTAACTTTCTCAATAGGAAGCTAGTGATATGCTACGAGAGTTAGGTGGCACTATCAGCCTATCAGTTGTACTTGGTCTGAGGCTTCCTGATTGAAGCCTCACACATTAAGCAAAAAGAAGAGGCAGGACGATCAGACAACAGGTTAAAATCCTTTGGGTTAAACTGTTCATAAACCTATTCAGTTAAACCAGTGTTTGTGACTTCCTTACACCATAACAACTTAATTGCAATGAAGTTGCTATGGTGTAAGAGGAAATCTTTTGTTTCTGATGGGTATACTATGAGAAGGAATTAAATTCATTTTACTCAGAAGGTTTGTTCACTTTGTGATCTCTATAAACAAGCTTCTATCCTATAGGTCTATACTGTAGTTACATCAATGAACCATCTGTCACAACAGCACTAGGCATTCTGTTTTGGCACCAAGAACATGATGTCCCTACCAGAAGGTGGTTCTACATATACCTACAATATATGCTCACTCAACAATATGGAAGCATTTGGACTCTAAATTTTGGCTTACTATTCAAGAGTTATTTCTAGCAATGTAACCCCACTGGTTTTCACGGTATGAAGGGAAATGTAGTTCACAAACATCATTGGTACAAGGCAAGACCTGCACTTGCAGACGGGACTGCAAATTATGTTGCTTTACTAGCCCCATTTACATACTGTTATGACTATGCTGGCAGACGACCTTTAATGTAGTGGCTGGCTAGCAAGCATTGTCCGGCAACCACGTGATTAAGCCTTGTGTAGGCAAGGGTTTTTAACGAATAGTACCTGAATTATTGTTTGCTTGCAAAAAGCAAGTGATTGATAATTTGCGAACGTGGATCCTGCTGCATATACACTACATCCCAAATTTTGTTAAAACCAGTGCTTTATGAATATTTAAAATCACATTTTGTATAGGGTTCAGATGCAAAAATAATAAAATCCTGACACCAAATGCATCGGTCTGACTGCTACAGATTTGCTTGGATCAACCAAAGTCTTACTGGATTTAACTCTAGAAAATATGAGAATTGCCATTCTAGTTGGAAATTGTCTAGTTTCACCGTATTTTGTCCATTCGGACAAAATCTAATCTAGTATTTAGGGAATTATTCTGTATATTGTTTAAAGCAGGGGTCCCCCAACATCCGGGCAGCAAGAATTTGTCGGTCCGCGAAAGCCTTCACCCGACCTGCAATAAATTGCTGCAAGATATTTCCCGCTGCTATGATCTTTTAGCACCGGGACATGTGCCTCCCTCTCCTCTGCCAGCTCTGCAGGACCGGAGGGGAGATCAGTGTTCTGCTGGCAGCCGGCAGGGGAGGGAGGGAGAGAGAGAGGTCAATCTCACCACTGGGACCACCAGGGACTGCATGAGATGTCCCCCCCTCCCAGGTAAAGGTACGCCGGTAAGTGGGATATCAAAATATATATATATTTTTTTAATTAAAAAATATATTGTGGCGAAAGTGACCTCGCCACTGGTTTTTGGAGGGGCCTGTTTGCCAGCCTCCTGCCCTGCAACTATGGCCCTGGGATGTATTGCCCTTTAAGGAACTGATTTGGGCCTACTGTATTTTATTATGCTGCTGCTGGCCCTTTAAGAACCATCTGGGGACATACTGTGGAGTTACTGGGTGGCCACAATTTCATGTATCAGAGGCACATGGTGAGAACAATGGATGGCAGCCATTTTAACTCACAGACACTGCTTGGACTTTTCTACACGGTGCCATCTCGCCGGTATTTGGTGCACAAAGACATCGTGCAGTAGTTTTAAACTATAGAACAGGGGACACATTAAACAGTAATTATTTTTTATATAGCCTGTATATATTCTGTGGAATCTGCATTAAGCCATATCTTCCAAACTACTGAACGGAACAGGGTGAATTTTTATTGGGGTTATTGCATGTTTTGGGGTCCCTGTGATGTGTTTTATAATACTGTTTTTTCCTGCCTGTGATAATTAAGTTAGTCTATTGTGTTGAGATAACTATCACAGGCAGAGGGGAGGATTTCTGATGTAATGAATGGGGGTGTTAGCTGTGTTATAATGTGTTGATTGGTTGTGCTTCAAAACCCTGTGGGCAGTACTATGTTTGCAGAATGTGAATAAAAGAGGCTGTATGTGCCAGTACAGACAGTTCTTCACCCTCAATCTAGAGTCCTGTCTCTTATTGGGGGAATTGCTATATCACTACAAGGGATTGCTATGCTCTGCATACTCCCTTAGCTAATCACTGCTAAGCTCTTAAGAGCTTGTTCCTGCTTCACTCTCTTGGAGGAGAGGTTCACCCACTGGAACCTGGAGCCTTGTCGTAGGTCCAGGGTGGGTAGGAGACGGCGAGACCCCAACCAAGCTGCGGCGGTTAGTGTGGTCTGTGGTGGTTGTGGTGTCTGCAGAGCGCTTGGAGCCCTCTGTAAGCGCTAGGAGCATCCTTCAACGGAGGTACCCAGTCGGGGTGCCAGGTGATCCGTTACATATATATTTACTAATCTACCCTCCTACCCCACAATCATTCTTCCCTATATACACACACACACAAACTGCACCCCTCACACATACCATTGGGTTTTATCTCTGGCTGACGCTGGTCCGCGAAATATTTCTCCTCTTTTTGCCAGTCCCCAGGTGCTAAAGGGTTGGAGAACACTGGATTAAATAAATACTACAGTATTTTTCTGTTTACAATGAAAAATGTTGTTTTACCCATCTTCTCCACACCAGTCTCCAGGATGCCAGAGGCTGGTCCGGCCTCTTTGGCTGTGATCATCAATACTGATGATCTCAGCAGTTTCAGTACCTCCCTGTAAGGATGCACTGGTGCGCATGCTCAGCAAATTTGATGGAATGAATTGTCCAGTTTTTGAATAACCAAGTCTGACTCCGTTATTAAGCGGATGCACCCTATAGTGGCTGTCAGTAAGACAAATCAATTGCCATATCTACTAAATGACACAGTCTTACACTACAGGATGAAAACAAAGGACCACTGCACCCAGACCATTTCATTGAGATGAACTGGTTTGGGTACCATTAATGGTCCTTTAAGTCTGATACGTCTGTCAACATCTGGTCTTTTATATTGGATGTAAAACTAAAGTTAATCTAAGCTTTTAATGGCAAATGTGGATTAACCTCTATTAGAAAGTTTTCATGATCGTTAGCAACCCTTCTATAATAGGCGTTATTGTCACATAGATACCCTTTGTATTGTCAAAGATTCCATTTTCCAAAGTTGCAATCTCAGGAGCATCTTTCAAACCCTAGGTCACAAGAGAAAGAAAATAATGTAGTTAAAAATCAAATCTTTCCAGGAAGTAAGTAAACAACTATTAACTACATTGTTTAAAAAAATAAAAAAAATAAAAAAGTACAAAATGTACAAAAGTAGTAAATATAAAAAATATACAAACAGGTGCTGATGTGCTTCTTGATAATAGTAGTGTGATAAAGTGCACGTGCAACGTTTTACTCTCCTTTTATTTAAAGTAGTGGTTGGAGACCAGAAGCAATCTCATAAAAAGAAAGACAAAGCTTCATAGCGTAGTGTTCTTGCACAATATGATGTAGAGTGATAGATATAAACCATTCACGTAGTATAGAGCAGTTATAAGGCTCTATATAGTAAGCTTTAAGGTGCTGCGTTCACAGGCTGATGCAATCATAGACAGTAGTGCAGGTTATAGACACCGGCCAAAGCATCCTAAAAGTACAAGTTTGTTTACACATAATGTAAAACCATGAAAATGAGGTTATTATGTAAAAGAATGTATAAAAAAAGCCCACAGAAAAACCTCACGCTCATAAATGCACACAAGAAAAATGCCCACATGGAATAATATGCACATATAGTAATTTCCAAGTAAAGCTGAAGATGTATGCACAGTTTAAAGTACCATAGATATATTGTAGATAACCATTTGTCTCCCTTTTCCCTTCCCTATACTGTTAGTAGTCATGTTATCGTAACAAGGGATAACTGAAGTGTAACATGTTACGATATAAACTGGAAGCTGCGGATGCCATTTTGTTTAAAGGCTAAACCATTCACACACATTACATTTGCCCTTATGTGAGGAAAAAAAAACAAAACCATTTAATAGTTAAATTAAGATGTTTACATTTGTACACTTCCTATGTAGATAAGTCGCCAGGGAAGTAGAACCATACACAACGCCCCCAAAAAATAAAAATATAAGAAATATTTGTAAAAATAAAATAAAAAAAATTTCTTAAATATTAAAGGAAAATTATCTTCTAAAAATAAATGTACATGTGTTTTTATTTCTTATTAACTTCCCTCCAATATTTAAAAAAGTTATAAAAAATGTTTGAACAGAAAATACAAACTTAACCCTGCTGGAGCAGAAGTATCTATTTCAAAGGTCCATTCAGACTCCGTTTTTCCTAAATCACAAAAGTGTTTGAGTAAGGCTTAGTCGAAATACAAGTCGGGTTCTGGGTAAAGAAGAGAGAGGGAAAACTGGAAATAGCTAAAGTCAGGAACGTGTTAGTCAGATGGGCAAACAAAACAGGCAAGGAGAAACTCAGTCAGGAAACAAAGCCAAGGTCAATACCAGAATACAATAAAATACAAAACGAGAACTTAAGGAACGTACTAAAGAGCACAGTATGTAGGACCAGGTAAGATTAAATAATACTGATTTTCATTTGATTGGTCCACATCATGCCTGCGCCCCAAAACGTGCGTGTATGGGGGTGCTGGAATGAAGCGGGCCAATGGGAGCCAACTGCAAGGTTAGGCTCCCATTTCCCCTTTAAGAACGTGCTTGTGATGCGAGCAGCGTTTTTAATACTGTACGGGCCGTGTGCCCAATCAGAACAATTGTCGCGCGCGGCATGCCAGGAGACAGAAGTGTTCGAGCCGCATGCAGCTCGTCTGAAGGCAGGAATGCTTGAGCCATATGAGACTCGAGCGGAGGACCCCGGCCAGCATGAGGACCAGGTAAGTACTGCTACAAAAAGTTATCCACACCTCTCAAATAGATTTTTTATATATATGGCCATAAAGGAGAGGAGGGAAGGGTCGCTTTAGACAGAGCAAATCTTTAGCTCTTACTCCACTATAAAACATTTTAAAGTTAAACATGTTTTACATGAAAAGAAACCCACCTCTTCTCCTAATAGGGTTCCACTATAATGTTTGAGTCTCTTATAAAGCTGTGAACTAGCTCCCTTCTTAAATTTGTTGCTCCACGATATATAATTATGGGCTTATAACCTACCACATTTTTTAATTATGGGTTCAAAGTTACATGTATGTTTAAAATATTTCTAACAGTCCTAAAGTCTTCATTGATATCCATAATAGGAATCTTAACATCAGTATCCGCACAGTTCCATCTGTCACAATCTTTTTGTTTGTACAGTATTAGTTGTGTCCTAACATCTTAACCTCTCCCATTGCCATAACAATATCCTCCTGATTACTTTTTCTCCAAAAACAGACCATTTAATCAAGTAGCTTGTTCTTCTGTGTCGTTTCTGTATAATCTGAATCTGATCTTTTGACACACTTTTAATCAGTGGAAGAAAATAGCAACTATCAGTTTCAACTTGGGGTGCACCGAAATTTCGTCGGCCGAAAGTTTTGGCCGAAAATGAACCTAATCCGTTTCGTCTGAAACCGGCTCATATCTGCCGAAAATCGGACATTGTGATTTCTCACCCAGTAGCTCACCATGCCGTCCTGGTACCGCTGCAAATGTCCTGTGCTCTATCCTATCCGGGAGCGAGCTGTTACTTACCTTTACAGCTGCTCCGTGCAGCTCCCCGTGTAAGTCTCGCGAGACCCGCGGCCGTTAGAGCGTTGCCACTCACAAGACTTACACTGGAAGCTGAACAGGGGAGCTGCACGAAGCGGCTGTAAAGGTAACAGCTTGCTCCGCCCCCCCACTGGACCACCAGGGGATGTTACAGCCCTCTTCCCTGGCCAGGCAACAAGCGGGGGGGGTGGGGGCACAAAAAAATAATTTAATAAATATAAAAAATATTAAAATAATTATAGTAAAATATTAAAAAATTTTTTTTAATACAAATGCCCTCCCCCACCCAGTTTACACACACACACTCTGCATTCACACAAACACACTCTGCATTATATAGAGTGTGTGTGTGTATATATAATGCACACACTGCATTATATAAACACACACTCTGCATTATATACACACACTGCATTCACACAAACACACACTGCATTCATTATATACACACACACTACACACAAACTGAATTCATTATATACATACACACTACACAAACACTACATTCATTATATACACATACTGTAAATATTAAATTAATGTAATTTTATTGGGATCTAATTTTAGATATTTACCAGTAGCTGCTGCATTAATGTGCTTACAAATGCTGTTGTGGCAGAGTAAGCTGCTTTGTTCATTCGTGCACTCAAAAATAAAGAATGAAAAAAACTAAAAACAATTTCAAATAAATTGGAAATATGTTTGTTTATTGGTATGGTATTCAATTATTAGTATTAACAATATATATCTATATATTATTATTCAGTCATATATAGCAAACAGGGTTAACAGATTTTTATTTATATGTTTTTTTTTAAGCTATTTTCTGTTCAATTTTGGTGTGATACTCAATAAGTGTGGTTATTTTATTGGCTTGTAGTTTTTCATATTTGATTTATTAAAAAGAATTATATTAATGAAATCATTTAAAAAAAAAAAAGTATTTTAAAAGTATTTGGGCAAAAAGGCAGTTTCAGTTTTCAAGGGCATCCTGAATTTTCGGTTTCGGCCCTGAATTTTCATTTCGGTGCACCCCTAGTTTCAACATAGCTATTCACGTAAATAAATTTGAAGAAAGTCTTGTCTTGTAAAAACTAGTTTATTAGTGCTGATTGAACTTTTATACCACAAGCATTATTAGTCACTAAGGAATACCTGAAGTGTATCCACACCACCATTCCAATTAAAAAAAAAAAAAATCTATGTATCTGCGATAGATGACCAGGCCCACTGTCCAGCCACACTCTACAAAGACTATATCTTCCTCCCAAATGTGAAGAATCAGACAACAAGCTTCCTATTATTGTGGATTTCAATAAAGACTTTAGGATTATTAGAAATATTGTTTTATTGGTGGGTGATAAGCCCAGACTTTAATACCATGGAGCAAAAAAATTGATTAGTGAGCTACTTCACAGGTTTATTGAAGAGACAAACATTATAGAAGAAGAAGTGGGTTTCTTTCCATGAAAACAGTGTTTGGCATATAAAACTACTACTTTCAAGAAAAATAAGAGGGAGACATGTAGCTCTTTAGAAACAATTTCAAGTTATAGATTTGCTGACCTGTAACATTTAGAACATAATCTATCTCTTGTGGTGCCCTCCTGGACTCCAATATGTGGGGATGACAACAAAGGCACTGAACAGAAGAGTGTATAACATTAAAATATTGAAGATTTGAAGATGTATTTATCACCTCTAAGTGTAGTGGTCATTGATAAATTAATTAGAAACATACTTTATTTTTAGTAGATTTTTTTCTTAAATTTTTAGGATATACGTATATATAGTTTTTGTATATCTCGTAGATTTTTGATATTTTGGGTGTTTGGTCTACGGTTTTACTTCATCCCTAGCAACTTATTTATATAGAAAGTGAACACATATAACCATCATAATTTGTATATATAACTATGTTATAGTTTTGATTTTATTTTCTCATATATGGTTAAATGTAATATATGGTTTGAGAACAGTTCATCCCTTCAGCAAGATGGCAACCGCAGTTTCCCATTTGTATGGGAACATATTAAACTTTGGTTCTCCGTGGTTACAATCACATAACCACCCACAGTATGAGGAAGGGAAGAGAGACTGTTCACATACTGTCATGTGACCTGGGGATTGTAAAGGAAGCGTATAGGTCGTTCTGAGAATGGCGATCACATGATCGGAAACTCCAATCAGCCTGGGGTCATTATAAGGAATTATGGACCCTATAAATAATTGAACGGGGAGGTTGAGGCAGCAGAGACACCTGAAAAAGACTCCGGTCGAAACACTGTGGGAATTTAAAACTATTTAGAAGGGGGCTGGTTTGTGGTGATATTCTCACTATGCACTTATCTGGTTATCTCCCACTTGGGCATTTTAGATAATGGACTAATTTTTATTGTTTTACATTCTGCAAGAATAAATTCATACTTTGGCTGGTGTCTATGACCTGTACTACTGATTGTATCAGCCTATGAAGGAGGCACCATGAAGCCCACTATATAGAGTTTGGTCACAGCTCTACACAATGTGCAATACTATGACGCTATGAAGCTTTGTCTTTCCTTTTATTAGTTCGCATGTGGTCTCCAGGAGGTGAGTATCATGTGTGAGGGCATTACACACCAGCACTGTGCACACTTTGTTTTTTAATTTTAAATTGGTAAAAACTACAATGTTATTCAATCGGCTGTAAAACATTTCATTAACATTAATCCTTGAACTTCTGTTAATTTTAGCTTCCTACATAATAGGTTTAAACAACTCAATTTAAAGCGGCGCTGTCATGCCGAATCCTGTTTTTTTTTTTAACCCCCCTCCCGCCTCCACTACATCTAACTGACCTACTGTTCACCCCACTCCGGCCCCACGGCGACGGGTGGGGCCATAAAGATAATGAGGGGGTTTGGGGAACCTACTGTCCTCCCCCGCCCCCACCCTTTGGCGGCGGGTGGGGGCCCTAAGTTATTTCCCCCCCCCCCAAGGTGACTAGGGGTCCCCAAGCCCCTAGTCATTCATCCCCCAACCCAAATAAAAAGTCCCTACCTACCCCCCCTCACCGTAAAAAATAGTGAGTGGGGAATAAAATAACTAGCCTGTAAAATAAAATTAAACTTGCCATTCGACGTCGTCTTTTTTCTCAAATCTTCATTTTTCAGCCCCAAAAAAGGCCAAATAAAAAACCATAACCGTCGAATTTAAAATACAGACTGAGCTCCGCAGGGCGGGGGAAGGCTTATAAAGCCTTGCCCTGCCCTGCAATTAGGCTAAGATCACTCTGGGTGCTCTTTGTCATTTCTTTGGAATTTTCCCACACTGTGTAAAATGACACAGAGCACTGTGATTGGATGGCTTGAAATCCATCCAATCACAGTGCTCTGTGTCATTTTACACAGCGTGGGAAAATTCCAAAGAACTTTCCCACGCTGTGTAAAATGACACAGAGCACTGTGATTGGATGGGGTGGGGGCCAGAGGGGGGGTGGACAGTAGGTCCCCCCCCCCCCTCATTATCATTTGGCCCCCACCCGCCGCCCAGGGGTGGGGGCCGGGGAGAGGACAGTAGGTCCCCCCCTCAATATCATTATGGCCCCCATCCGCCGCTCAGGGGTGGGGGCCGGGGGGGAGGACAGTAGGGGCATATTATTTACTAATACTAAGTAATCTTTCAGCCTTTTAGTAGATAATTTCCTGATACCGTGGGAATTAGGGAGTTATCTACTAAGCGGCTGCAAGATGCAGCTGCGGCAATGAATAGGATCGGAGTTTCATTCATTCGAATGAAATTGCGATCCGAACAAAATGCCGAATTGAGTTCTAAAAGAAACGAACATGGGGCGGGGCCTGGCAGCCAAGCAGCCCAGACGTGTTCAGCATGAGCTCCCACGTCTGGGGACGAATAATGGGGTGTTTCACCTAAAAATCTGCACTTACGGGCCACAGCTGACACTAATCAAACCCGGGAGAGGCTGCTACACCAGACGGTACCTCCCCCGGATTTCTACAACATTGGACCGACCAAACGAGGCTTGCGGCCTACAAGAAGCTGAGTCCAGGTGAGACGGCCGCTCTCCGGGATCTCAAGCAGAAGGTGGACGCCCTGCACAGAACTACTCCCCCCCCCCCCCGGACCGGCGGGGGTCATCCCGGTCCATATTAAACAAAGGCAGCCACCCTGCGGACAGCGAGCAACCGGGTCTGCGAGAGGCTATAATACGACTCAAAATGGCGGAGTCACAATCCACAAGTGACACGAGGCAGGCCATGCCAGATGGCTGTCCCACGCTCGATCGCATGCTGCTACACCTCGACGAGATCCTCGCCAGATTCTGGGAGCAGTTGGAATTACGCGCAGCAGAGGGGGCTGGGGGACAGAGGAGCGGACTGAAGCGAACAAGAGAAGGGGTGCAGGGAGCCCCGTCGGGCACAACCACCTACCCTGCCTCTAACCGGCACGCACACAGTCCACCGGGCCAGAAAGCCAACAGGGAACCCATTCCGAAGCAACAACAGACGCACCGAAAGGCTCTACAGCAGCCGATAACACACTCCCTTCTCAAGCGGTTTACAACCCTGCAGAGGCAGCCCATGGCCCCAGTAAAGAGGAAGGCCCCCAAAAGGTGGCGAGTAAAGCAGCACACACCGCATCAGCTGCAGGCGCCACATGAGCGGGCACTTTTGAAACGTAAGCCAGCCGACACGCCTGAGGCAACAGTGGAGACATCGACCCTGGTGAGTGGCCTTACCCTACGACCCACCCGGAAGCCTGGAAGCACAAGACATCTCTCCCAAAGACGGGACTGGGCTCTTCCCCTCACAGGCATAGGCTAAGCTGAGCTGACAAGTGGAACTCTCGGGGACTAATGACCAAATATATTTTTCTTATAAGCACTGATTTTTATTATTTTTCTTTTCATATGATTATACCAGCAGTCCTGATAGCCGACATATATATATATTTTTTTTTTTTTCTTGGCCCTCGATTAATAAGGCCTTTATCTACCACCCCAAGGGGGCCCCCGGGGGTGATCAGGCTGACAGACCAGCAATAAGAAATAAGTTTTATCGTTATCTTAATATGCTGTTTCAATGTTTCAGCACCTCTTTACTGTGGTCATCTCACTGCAGCTCCAGCCTTCAGTGCTAATTAAGCCCAAGAGCAAGCTGCTCAGACCCATTATGAGACAGGAAAATGTAGGAACTACTTAAATAAGCGTGTATTGCATAGCACACCATAGTTTTAGCCATACACATGCCTAATCGAAAATATGACTCCCTACTGTAGTTTTAACGCAAATTACTCTGTCCCGCAGCACTCAAACCTATACCAGTTTTATTAACCCCTCGCAGTTGGTTTAGCCTGTTTTGAACTCGCAAATAGTTGTCAACCTTTAAGTACCCGAAGTTATGCATATCTGACTGAATGTCTCGAAATAAGCTATGATGAACATATACTAGCTGTTACTAATCTATGTTAAACATGACTCCATCTCCTAACTAAAAAATGTGCAAGTACCAATGTATACTCCATTGTTATTAATGTTTGCAAAGCATGAGGATTGCCTTTGGGGTACCCCGTGCACGTATGTTATTCCATATGCACTGCAAAAATAAAAAATTTAAAAAAAAAAAGAAACGAACATACTGTTCTCATTCAGTTAGAACGCAATTCGGCAGTTTCATGTAAAGTGACAGGAAGCATCGCGGGAACACAGAGGAAAGGTAAGAATTATGGGAAAATTGCTCTGACCAGCAGAAATGAAGCACACTTTGCTCCTCCGCTGGTCAGAGCTGGTCAATCGGAGGAATCCTCCATAAGGCAAAGAGTCCCTACTTTGTCTTATGATTTTAAAGAAAACTAAAGAAGACAGGAAGAAAAGAAGAACAGATCCTGAGAGAGAGGGGGGGAAGAGGAAGAGATTGAGGAAAGGTAAGTTCGGCATGACAGTGCCGCTTTAAGGGTGTAACATTTATGGTTATGTACCAGCAATGAAATATTGTCCTCTGTAGACACAGAAGAATTCTGGATGCTCCTTTGAAACGTGTTGATTTTGCACAACAACTGGCGCCCTTTGCAAATAGTACCGTTGATCTTGCTGATGGCCAACTCTACTTTCTCGGAGGAACGTAACTTCACAAATGCAAAACTTTAAAGCAGAAAGAAGTATGTGTTTAAAAGGTGGTCCAAGACAGTAAAAAAATGTGTGCATATATTTCCACAGGGTAGATGGATCTTACCACTTTACATCCCGCTGGAGTTTTTGTACACACTCTGCATCATACTCCTTAAATAAATTGTGAAGTTCCACCTAGCCAAACACAAAATAGGTTTACACATTAAAGAAAAAGAGCTTTTACACTTATTTGTTCTACTTTTGCACTTGCTGAGTACTGAGTAAATACCTCTGTCATATAATATGGAATATTGGAAACAAATATTTGCGCTTCTGCTCGGAGTTCTGCAAAAAAAAAAAAAAAAAGACTACTAAAAAAAAAAAAAAAAGCAAGTCAGTTTAAAGACAACAGGACAATGAAAACAGAATCTTGAGAGGTTTATTGTCAAGGCTAATCCTAAAAACACGTTTCTATTGGTTTTTGCTAGAAACAGACAACATCCTCCTAGTCCTAAAGTGTATTTACAGAGATAAGACCCAGACATGGTCTATGAAATCCCACTTGTACATTTGGTATTTCTAGAAACATACAGCAATCACAACTTGGGGTCTTTCCTGACCACATTAGTCAGACAACATGACACATTTGAAAGAGATAATCTACTTTTGAATGTTAAAAATACTAAAACTGCAACATCAATTAGAGTGATCAAACAGTAGAGCAAACTCTAAATGGAATAAATTATCTAGCATACAGAAAATATGTATTTATTTTCTTTTGTCTAAAAACAGCTTGAAATCTTCATGGTATGGACTCCATGAGATATTGTTAACATTTCAATTGCTGCAGATTAGTCAGATGCCCAGCCATACTACAAATCTCCCGCTCAACCCCACTGGAGGCCACTGAACTCCAGGTTAGGCTCATGGATTCACGGATATCCGGTTGGAAGCAGCCATAAGTAGACTGCAGTCATAAAGGGATGTAAATTGTAAGCAACAATACTCAGGCAGCAGCAATAAAATTAGATGGTATTAAAAGCACTGTGTGCCAAGAAAAGGTTCCACACACCAATGACACCGCAATGACACAAAATGGAGGATCCATATATACATGTTTACTTTAATTTCTAATGCTATCATCTGTATTTTTGCAGCAGAAATCAAGACTGGTAAAATGTTCCATTCTTCTGTTTAGACATGGGCATGAATGAAAATTTTGGTTTACCCGATTGCAAAAGAAAATACATTTTCATTCATCTGAACCGATAGTTATCCATTCTATTGTCTAGTTCAGACAATAGCCACCCATTATTTCCCACTGGAATTTCAATCGGACTAATGAAATTCTGTAATACATAGCTGCATCTTGCATCTGTACTTTGGGAGCTTTGAACTATGGGGGCTCTAATACAATAACTGGGAGAGGGACCTTTTGTGCCAGCCCCCACCCATAGGCAGCGGGTGGGGACTCTAATACTATTACCAGGTTAGGGTACTATATAGTCTCCCCCAGCCTCACCTAGAGGCTAATTGCTCATGGTTACAGATGGGAGCCCTAGATGCAGAACACTAGGGAGAAGAATAACTTAATTCAAAGTATATTCTACAGGTCAAAACTTCAGGCAGTCAAGTTCATATATGTTAAGACAAGACTTAGGTTTAAAGTCCAGGTAGTAAGAGATTCATATGTAACAGGAGCAAAGACAAATCAAAGTGTACATTTTTTTATTTTTTTTTAAATGAGTAAATATAAACTGTGGAACACAAACTATGCAAGAGAACAAAATGATTGAGAAACTTGCTCGGGCAGTTCTGTCCTTCTGCCCCTGCGAATGGTCATTAATGCATCAACCCGAGTACAGGATTGAGTCCCACCCCCGTGCAGTGACTGCAACAGAAAG
>OW240924.1:23196563-23279533 GCA_933207985.1 Pelobates cultripes
GGCCAGCTTACCACCACAGCACTCACTGATTCTGTGATACCCCCAATGGGCTGCCCCCAGTGCCAGCTTACCACCCCAGCACTCACTGATTCTGAGATACTCCCAAATGGGCTGTCCCCAGTGCCAGCTTACCACCCCAGCACTCACTGATTCTGTGATACCCCCCAATGGGCTACCCCCAGTGCCAGTTTACCACCCCAGCACTCACCGATTCTGTGATGCCCCCAGTGCCAGCTTACCACCCCAGCACTAACTGATTCTGTGATACCCCCCAATGGGCTGCCCCCAGTGCCAACTTACCACCCCAGCACTCACTGATTCTGTGATACCCCCAATGCGCTGCCCCCAGTGCCAGCTTACCACCCCAGCACTCACTGATTCTGTGATACCCCCGAATGGGCTGCCCCCAGTGCCAGCTTACCACCCCAGGGCTCACTGATTCTGATACCCCCCCAATGGGCTGCCCCCAGTGCCAGCTTACCACCCCAGCACTCACTGATTCTGTGATACCCCTAAGGGCTGCCCCCCAGTAAGCTTACTACCCTGTGCAGCACTCACTGATTTGTGATACTGGCTGCCTCTGCTGGGCTACCATCCCAGGGGCTCACTGATTCTGGATACCCCCAATGGGCTGCCCCCCAGTGCCAGCTACTACCTCCCCAGCACTCACTGATTCTGTGATAGCCTCCCACTGCCCCCAGTGCCAGCTACCACCCCAGCACTCACTGATTCTGTGATACCCCCAATGGGCTGCCCCTGCCAGCTACCACCAGCACTCCTTCTGATTCTGTGATACCCCCCATGGGCTGCCCCAGTGCAAGCTTACCACCCCAGCACTCACTGGATTCTGTGACACTCTCAATGGGCCAGGCCCCCTGTGCCAGCTATATCATCCCAGGGCTCACTGATTCTGACACCCCCAATGGGCTGCTCCCCAGCTAGAAGCACACCCCAAGTAGCACTCACTGATTCTGTGATACCTCCAATGGCTGCCCCTATGCCATAAGTACTACACCCCAGCACTCACTGGATTCTGTGATACCCCCAGTCGCGCCCTCAGTGCCAGCTTACACCCCAGCACTCACTGATTCTGTGATATCTTCTCCTACGCTTCCCTAGTGCCAGCCACCCCAGCCCTCCCTGATTCTGTGATACTCCCCAATGGGCTGCCCCCAGTGCCAGCTTACCACCCCAGGGCTCACTGATTCTGTGATACCCCCCTATGGGCTGCCCCCAGTGCCAGCTTACCACCCCAGCACTCACTGATTCTGTGATACCCCCCAATGGGCTGCCCCCAGTGCCAGCTTACCACCCCAGCACTCACTGATTCTGTGATACCCTACAATGGGCTGCCCTCAGTGCCAGCTTACCACCCCAGCACTCACTGATTCTGTGATACTTCACAATGGGCTGCCCCCAGTGCCAGCTTACCACCCCAGCACTCACTGATTCTGTGATACTTCCCAATGGGCTGCCCCCAGTGCCAGCTTACCACCCCAGCACTCACTGATTCTGTGATACCCCCCAATGCCAGCTTACCACCCCAGCACTCACTGATTCTGTGATACCCCCCAATGGGCTGCCCTCAGTGCCAGCCTACCACCCCAGCACTCACTGA
Source organism: Pelobates cultripes (assembly GCA_933207985.1). Classification (NCBI taxonomy): domain Eukaryota; kingdom Metazoa; phylum Chordata; class Amphibia; order Anura; family Pelobatidae; genus Pelobates; species Pelobates cultripes. Next base: position 23,198,182 of record OW240924.1, read on the forward strand.
TTCTGTGATACCCCCAATGGGCTGCCCTCAGTGCCAGCTTACCACCCCAGGGCTCCAGGTAAAACCAGTCTTTCTGTGAATGGCCAGTCCGGTCCTCCTGCCAGTGAATGTTCCCGACCAGCGCCCCGTCCCTCCGCCCAGGCAAGGACATACATCAAACCCCACACCTCCTCCATCATCACCACCATCATCGTCCAGCACTGCCTTGCAGCTGTCACATGTGCCAGTCACGTGGGCGGCCCGGGCGCCGCCATGTTTGCTCCGGGCAGCGCCAGCAGCGAGGGCCGCACACCCCGGTGACGTCACGCGCGGTGTGAGGATTCTGTCCGCTGGGGTCGAGCTCGCGCTCAGTCTTGCTGAAGGCGGGAAAGAGTGAGGAGTGGGGGTGCTGCCTCTCTGATACAATACTCAGTGCCTGACAGTAACTGTGTCATTGTATTACCTCAGATCTTTATTAATGGGGAGTTCATGTCCTATGCCTGCTGTGTTTCACTTGTATAATAGTATCCTGTGTGAGTCTGAGGTAAAAATGTTATTTATTGGTCTGTATGCAGTGCTGTCAGATGGTAAAATCTGTGCAGTCACCATGGCAACCATGAAATATTCCAGCTGGTTTTAATAATTTACCTCAGAATTGCTGTCACAGACCAATCTCGCTTTGTGTGGTAATAACTCCATTTTGTTTTGTTTTTTGTTTCCTGAAGGAGAAGCCAGGTCTCTATGAATTTGCTCTTGAGAGGTCCCTGTGTTAGCCCTGTAAGTATAAATGTAATAATAACTTGTATTGTACCTTTCACAGAGAGACCATTAGAAGTAGGTCTGTCAGATCTACCAGGATTTTTTGGACATTTATTATATCTTTTTTTGATGGTGATGTGGAATCAATCACTTAATTGATTATCTTGCGTATCTGCCCCCGGCCAAATTTAAAAAGATGCGTGCACGCTCCTGAAGTAATTCACACCAAACACAGGTTTCGGGTTAATGAAAAACTTGAGGAAAGTTTATTCTGAGGGGACGACATGCCCCTTATAAAACAAAATGACATCATAAGCATTGTCAGAGATAACATGGAATAATACATCAATAATTGGTTAGATGTTAAGTAGTTCATTTAGTGCCCTTCCTACCGGGTGTGATGTCACTGGTACCTTGGAGGTCTCCCTCAGATTCCAGCGCTATCTTGTTAATGAGGGTGTTAGTCGATGTCAAAGGGAAACTCCCTAGCAGCCATTTTAGGTAAATCACATATAAAGTTAAATAATGCTGATTGTAGGTATGCTGAGTAAATAGGCATTTTACTAACCTAAATCGAGTTAATATTTTTGTCCACAACAGTCCCCCTTTAAAATGACTATTTACTAAAGAGACAACTACTAACTGACCCTACTAATGTCCCTACTTGGCTGCAGCTCATCTGTCTGAACAGGCCTTGAACGCTTCACTGCATGGGTATGCCGTAGTGGCTAACCCACTACATTTCCCGCATCAGATTTCTACCCGTGGAGACAGATGCTGTTCCTACAAAGACGTAGCTGTCCTTTTGAGGTGGTGGGACTGAAGAGGTGTATGTGGGGTATCACAGTCCATGTCGTCAATTTCTTGAGGTAGGAATGTAGGTGTGGTGTGGTCAATGGTCTGACCTACAGTCTTCTGTAAGTATTTCTGCACACAGGGCATCACACAGCAAGTCAGGAAGAGAAAGAGAATTACTACAGTAAGAACCGCCATATCTACTTGAAGGAGAGTTTTCTGCCATCCACTCATCCAACCAAACCATCTGTCCCATGAATTGGGGACTCCTGAGTTCTTTGTTAATTCATCAGAGAGACTTTCTAATTTCACTATGGCCATAGTAACCTTACCATTTGGGGCCTGTATTGTCTGGGATGAAGGTACCGCGTGTCATAGTATCGGGAAGTATTTTACACACGCCCCCTTCTCTGCTAGTATCATGTCTAAGACCATTCGATTCTGAAATGTCATTTGGGAGGTAGTCTGTAACTTCTGCCAAGCCCTGGAGGGCATCCCTCGTGTAATTGACAAAGCGTTGCTTATTGTAGTAAATATAATTGATCCAATTAACATTCTTGTTAGCGGTGATGAGTGGGATCAAGATTCGTATTCTGCTGCAACCTCATCTCTGGCCTTGAACTCGTTTGATACCCCCCTGGGTACACCTATGGCATCGATATATATGTGGATCGAAACTACCTCGAACAAGGGTTTCTCTCTTTACCCTAAAATATGTGTGTAGTGAATCAAGTGGGCCTTGGTGGTTATCAGAAATCATATGTATGGGCATAATGGCTTTGGTCAGTGTGCATTCTCCCCACCACAGGCCAGTCATTTTAGAACTGAGCTGCATGTCACCACATAGCCAATAAATGTCTCCCACGGACTTAACATGATTTACTAATAGGGCAGTGGGAGGTTCTCGATAGGTAGTACAGTAGCCAGAAGGGCATTTACGCACACATTTTCCTGTGGCTCCATGTATTTTGTAGCAAGAGTAGTTACCTGGGTACACGGTGATCCCATCAGGTGGCTTGATATTCCCTTTGGGTTATTGGGTATACCTTTTTCCATGATTCACACACAGAATAGTTTGTTGGTGACTGCGCATAAAGTCTTAGAAAACACATTTCAACATCTGAAGGTAGACTGAAGGGCACTGTACACAGATGGGGTCTGGCCTCTCCACAAACACAACAGTTAGTTTTATTGTGTGAATTAGCACTATACCTCATCCACTCAAGCCATAAATTAATATCTGAAAACCCAGTCTCCACAGCCATAGTGTCTTCAAATGTGGGATTAGCAATGGCTACCATGTCTTTAAGTGTTTTAATGTGGTGTAAATAGAAGGTCCCCAACTTGTTATGAGCCACCCCCTTTCCAAAACATTCCCATTACGTACTCCCCAGCGTCTCCTGGGCTGGGATGTTCTATGTTTAAGGTGAGTTTCATTGGGGTAGACCCTGTTGGCTTACATAAGGTCATTCTGTGTAACAAGGGTTTCCCATATCTGTCAATCCTATCTAAGGCACTTTGTGGTCTGTAGCCCCACGGTCGGCCTGTGTTCCAACCTGCTGCTTTCCAGGTACCACAGTGGTGTCCCCAATGGCCACCTGTCACACAAATGTAGGGGTCCTTCTCATTCGGTATGTCTTTGTATATTGCTGAGTGTTGTGATTGCGGAAAGGTACAAGGAACAATATCACAGTAATCAAAGGTAAAAGTAGCTACATGTGTGTTTGAAGAGTTATACCAGAATGTATAAACATGATTGTCTTTGGTAATAGCAACTTGTTGTTGGGCCTTTAATAGGCCTAGCAACAGAAATACACAGGAAGCTTATAGTTTATCGGGATCTGCTTCCTCTGGATCAGGAACTTTCTTACAGTGCGAATATCCAGGTATTCTTCCCGGTCAACTTTACAGAGGTAGATATAGTCAATAGCACTTGGAATGGACCATCAAACCTGGGCTCATGGGTATGTTTTCTGAGGAACTTCTTGACCATGACCCAGTCAACAAGAAGGAGTTTGTGTGCCTGTATTTTATTCTGGATCTGAAATAGAAGAAAACACCTGTGCATGGATTTTGGTCAAAGCATGAGAGAGTGCAGTTATATAATCTACCATTGCATCTGACTGAAGTTGGAGTTGTTGAGGAAAGTAACAGCCTAACTTGGGTGTGGTACCAAATAAAATCTCGTAGGGGGAGAAGCTAAATCTCCCTCTTGGAGTGTGCCTTACACTAAATAGTGCTATGGGAAGACTTTCTGGCCAGGGTAGGTTAGTTTCTTGGGCCATCTTAAGCATTCTGGCTTTCAAGGTGCCATTCATGCGTTCTACCTTACCACTACTCTGTGGGTGATAGGGTGTGTGGAATGCAAGGGTCACCCCCAGTGCTGCCCAGATTTCTTTGGTTTGTAAGGCGGTGAAGGATGTTCCCTGGTCACGTTCGATCACCTCAGGAACCCCATATCTGCAGGTGATTTCGGTAAGTAGACGCTTTGCTGTGGTCTTCGCGGTGAGATTAGTGAAGGGAAAAGCTTCTGGCCATCCTGAAAACATATCCACTATGACCAGTGCATATTTATACCGGCCACTCTTTGGCATTTGGATATGATCAATTTGGATCCTTTGGAAAGGGTACTGTGGCTTGGCCAAATGGTTTGGTGCGGCTTTAATTATTTTTCCCGGATTACATCTGGCGCAGATAGTACAGGATCTGCAGTAATTTTGTGTCAAAGTGGTGATTCCGGGAGCTTCAAAATATTTGTCAGAGAGTTCATGAGGTGCTTAGATAAATGAGCTGGTCCATGGGCCCACTGGAGGACAGCTGGGTACATACTCTTGGGTAGACAGAATTTGAGGTTTATTGTGTATACTTCATTCTGGAGGGTTGCCCCTTTATCTTTCCAACTTTGTTTTTCCTGAGGGGTGGCAGCGGCCTGTTGTTCTCTTAGGAGCTTGAGATCGGTGGGTAAGGTCTGAATAGGAGTCTTTTTGACGGACTCTCTTCTGTCCACTTCCCAACACTTTCGCGCCGAATCCTTAGCGGCCTGGTCGGCTAAGTGGTTGCCACGTGCTTCTTCTGAATTTAGTCTCCCGTGGGCCTTTACCTTCAGAATGGCCACCTCTTCAGGAAGCAGTAAAGCGTCCATCAATTCTTTGATAGCTGCGCCATGTTTCACAGGGGTACCTGTTGCTGTAAGGAACCCCCTGGTTTTCCAGATTAAGCCAAAATCATGCGCCACGCCCAGAGCATACCTTGAGTCTGTGTAAATATTAACACACTTCCCTTCAGTCATCTTGCATGCTACCGTGAGGGCTATTAGTTCGGCTTCTTGTGCTGACTTAGATGATGGAAGTGCAAATGCTTGGTGTAGCGGAGAGGTAGTATAATCCACAGTATCTCCGCTGGGTAACAGGAACAGCATAAAATAATCCAGGGAAATAAATACAGCATACAATAATCCCGGTAGCGTTGTAAGAATCCTTCCCTCCAAAGAACTGGACGACACATAGGCTGGGAGCAGTGGCGTACATACCAGGGTCGCAGGGGTCGCGACTGCCACCGGGCCCGGCCCACCAGGGGGCCCGGCCGCCCCTGCGACCCGGTATGTACGCCCAGGGCCAGCCTCTTCCCCTTGGGGGGCCCAGGAGCCGACCACCCCAGGGCCCCCCTGAGGCTGGCCCTGCTGACCCCGGGTGGCCGGCCGGTCGGGCAGGAAGGCGGGCGCGAGGGAGCACTCAGTGCTTCCTTCGCCGCCGCATGATGCCACCGGAGCCGGAAGATGATCGCTATCTTCCGCTCCGCATCCTTTACGCCGGGCGCTGGCTGTAGGGAGCTGAAGAGGAAGCACTGGAGGCCTCGCGCTGGGCCTGCCCGACCGCCAGCCAATCTTCAGGAGCCCAGCAGCACCACTGGACTGAGTCCCCCCCAGCACCCAAAAGGTAAGGAGGCTGGGGATTACATAAAAAAAAAAAAATCATGTGTGAGAGTGAGTGTTAGTGTGAGTGAGTGTTAGTGTGAGTGAGTGTTAGTGTGAGTGAGTGTTAGTGTGAGTGAGTGTTAGTGTGAGTGAGTGTTAGTGTGTGTGTTAGTGTGTGAGTGTTAGTGTGTGAGTGTTAGTGTGTGAGTGTTAGTGTGTGAGTGAGTGTTAGTGTGTGTGAGTGTTAGTGTGTGTGAGTGTTAGAGTGAGTGTGTGAGTGTTAGAGTGAGTGTGTGAGTGTTAGAGTGAGTGTGTGAGTGTTAGAGTGAGTGTGTGAGTGTTAGAGTGAGTGTGTGAGTGTTAGTGTGTGAGAGTGTTAGAGTGAGTGTTAGTGTGTGTGAGTGTTAGAGTGAGTGTTAGTGTGTGTGTGTTTGTGAGTGTTAGTGTGAGTGAGTGTTAGTGTGAGTGTTAGTGTGAGTGAGTGTTAGTGTGAGTGAGTGTTAGTGTGAGTGAGTGTTAGTGTGAGTGAGTGTTAGTGTGAGTGAGTGTTAGTGTGAGTGAGTGTGTGTGTGTGTGAGTGTGTGAGTGTGTGTGAGTGTGTGTGTGAGGTGTGTGTGTGTTAGTGTGTGGGAGTGTTAGTGTGTGTGTGAGTTAGTGTGTGTGTGAGTGTTAGTGTGTGGAAAGTGTTAGGTGTGTGTGTGAGTGTTAGTGTGTGTGTGAGTGTTAGTGTGTGTGTGAGTGTTAGTGTGTGTGAGTGTTAGTGTGTGTGTGAGTGTTAGTGTGTGAGTGTTAGTGTGTGTGTTCAGTAAAGAGCTAGGCAGCATGCTGGGCCAGTGAGTGTGTTACTGTGTGTGTCTTTATTATGTGTGTGTGTTAGTGAGTCTGTTTGATGTCTGTTAGTGAGTGTGTGTGCTAGTGAGTCTGTTTGATGTCTGTTAGTGAGTGTGTGTGTGTGTGTGTTAGCGAGTCTGTTTCATGTCTGTTAGTGAGTGTGTGTTTGTCAATGAGTGTATGTTTTGTAAGTGAGTGTGTATGTATGTCTGTCGCTGAGTGTGTCTGTCAGTAAATGTGTGTGTCTGTTAGCTAGTGTGCATGCGTCTGTAAGTGTGTGTGTGTCTTCAGCACTTACCTTTCTCCAGCGCCGGACTCCCTTGGTGCTGAGGATCCCTCAGCCTCTCAGCTCCGAATGCGACCGCGCACGCATTCAAACCGCCCATAGGAAAGCATTACACAATGCTTTCCTATGGACGTTCAGTGTGCTCCTCTAGCTGCTGTCAGTGAGACAGCCACTAGAGGCTGGATTAACCCTCAGTGAAACATAGCAGTTTCTCTGAAACTGCTATGCTTTCAGCTGCAGGGTTAAAACTAGAGGGACCTGACACCCAGACAACTTCATTGAGCTGATGTGATCTGGGTGTCTGTAGTGGTCCTTAAAGTCATACTCGTTTTCCCGGCACTATAGTGCCCTGAGGGTGTCCCCACCCTCAGGGACCCCCTCCCGCCCGGCTCTGGAAAGGGGAAAAGGGGTAAAACTTACCTTTTTCCAGCGCTGGGCGGAGAGCTCTCCTCCTCCCATCCTCCTCTTCTCCTCCCCGTCAGCTGTATGCGCACGCGCGGCAAGAGCTGCGCGCGCATTCAGCCGGTCACATAGGAAAGCATTCATAATGCTTTCCTATGGACGCTGGCGTGCTCTCACTGTGAAAATCACAGTGAGATGCACGCAAGCGCCTCTAGTGGCTGTCAGTGGGACAGCCACTAGAGGAAATAGGGGAAGGCTTAACTCATTCATAAACACAGCAGTTTCTCTGAAACTGCTATGTTTATGAAAAAATGGGTTAACCCTAGCTGGACCTGGCACCCAGACCACTTCATTAAGCTGAAGTGGTCTGGGTGCCTAGAGTGGTCTTTTAAGTGTGCATCTGCATGCACTGGCGTACATACCGCGGTCGCAGGGGTCGCAGCCCTGTAACACCGCTGGGGCACGGATCAGTTTTTGCACCGGGGCCCCATGGGTCATGTGTACGCCACTGGCTGGGAGTCAACTGAAGTTTTATTCACAGGGCACTGTATTTATGGGATTCCCCATGCAAGGGGTTTCCCTACTGACATTCCAGGGGTGGTACAGTAGGGGACTACATGGGGAACTGAACAACACATACATTTCTCCCACCATGCACTGCTCTACGAGAGGGATACTCCCACTAGAATATACAGCTAAGTGGATTATCCCTCTGTGCAGCAGAACTTACATTTTACATTAAAATACATAACTTCCATAATATTCCCTTTATTTAAACGAATGGACGTTCGGTAGATAGCTGGGGTCTGAGCGCACAGTTCGTGAGAATACCGCTCAGATCCCAGTCTAACCGAACGCCGCACGAAACACACATTATTTTCAAATCACCTTTAAAGTACCGATTGGTATTAGGGGAACAAACTACCGAACGCCCGGGGCTCCCGAACAGCCTGGAAGTCCAGCGGTGTTCGCACCGTCGAGTAGTCGATTTTAGTTCCAAGTGCTTGACGACCAAACACCGCTGGGCTAACAAAGGAACCAAGATGGCTGACCGCCGCGTGGTCGGTAGCCGAACGTCGGCCACCTAGGAAAGCCTTTAACTACCGATTGCAACAATGTTGCAATCGGTTAATGGGCGCCACACGACCTCCTGTGTGTGGTCGTCCATTCGGTAGGTTATTCGTTTCACGAACAGTGTTGAAACTCACTGTTCCTGAAACTACAGTATGAATGCTGGGGTTTTCATGACGCCAGCATACGAATGCCCTCATTCGCCTGAAATGGCAATACAATCATATACTTGGTTCTCACAGCTGTAGAAGGAATATAAACTTACTCATATAGTGATCGTCTTAAGTGGCTGGTTTTGCCACAATGCTCCCCCAGAACCAAGCCGGCATACACAGTCTGATCCCAACGGATCGGCTTGGGGTTGTCCGGAGGAGTACTCACAGATCACGGTTCCAGGTCTGTTTGTTGGGATAACCCATCGGCGTTGCCATTTTGCTTCCCAGGGCGCTAGTGAATTGTAAAGTCAAAAGGCTGCAGCGACAAACTCCAGTGCAGTAGCCTGGCATTGTCTCCCGACACCCTGTTCAGTCACACCAACGGGTTGTGATCCGTGAGTAATGTAAACGGTTGTCCATATAAATAGGGCTGCAGTTTTTTGAGGGCCCACACCACAGCCAGGCACTCCTTTTCGATGGCGGCGTAGCTGACTTCTCTGGGTAAAAGTTTTCGGCTTAGGTAAGCTACTGGGTGTTCGCCACCATCTGCTCCGACTTGGCTCAGTACTGCTCCCAATCCAAACATAGAAGCGTCTGTATGGACGAGAAAACGTTTAGTTGGATCAGGAGCAGAAAGTACAGGTGAGTTAACAAGTGCCGTCTTGAGCTGTTGAAATGCCTGTTCACACTCTGGGGCCCAGACTACTATCTTAGGGAGATTCTTCCGTGTCAAATCAGTGAGAGGTTTGGCTAGGGTGCTGTAGTTGCCCACAAATTTCCGGTAGTACCCTGCGGTCCCTAGGAAGGCGAGTACTTGGGTTTTGTTGCGAGGAGTTGGCCACTTGGCGACTGCCTCTATTTTGGCGGGTTCTGGCTTCTGCTGTCTGCTTCCTACTCTGCCCTAGGTACTGAACCTCTGTCATCCCTATATGACATTTGCTGGGTCTGAGGGTCAGCCCTGCTTCCCTGATCTGGCCTAGTACGGCTCCTATGTGGGTCAGGTGTTCAGACCAGGAGTAGCTGAAAATGGCGATATCATCTAAATATGCGCATGCGTACTCCTGGAACCCATCCAATAACGATCTACCATCCTCTGGAAGGTAGCTGGGGCATTTTTCATCCCGAATGGCATGACCTTAAACTGATACAGGCCAAACGGGGTGACAAATGCCGATTTTTGGAATAGCGTCCTCTGCTAGTGGAATTTGCCAGTACCCTTTACACAGATCTATCGTGGTGAGGTATTGGCCCCTGGCCATTTTGTCCAGGAGCTCGTCTATCCGGGGCATAGGGTAGGCGTCCGAGGTAGTCTTATCGTTGAGCCTCCGGTAGTCTACACAGAAACTGGTTGCCCTGTTTCGTTACTAGTACTTCGGGGGAGGCCGAGGGGCTGTCAGAATGTTCTATCACCCCTATTTGCAGCATTTCCTCAATCTCCTTCCGCATACTTTCTTTGACGGCTTCTGGTATGCAGTAAGGAGTTTGGCGAAGAGTCTTTACTAGGGTTTCTACCTTGTGAGTGGCTAACTGGGTATAGCCGGATAGATTTGAAAATGTGGCTCCCTTTTCCTGTATTAACCTTTGTACTTGGGTTCGCTCCTGGGGTTTTAACCGCTCTCCTAACTGTACTTCTCCCAGGTCTTCGCTCTGGCCCTCTTGGTCTAGGAAATCGGGGAGTGGCAAATTATCAAAGTCCTTGGTGGCAGGGGGACAGATCGCGGTTACCTCTTCGGTGCGCTCGTGGTATGGCTTGAGCATGTTCACATGGAGCATGCGTTTGCCTCCCGCGCCTGTGACCGGGCCAATCACATAGGTGGTGTCACAGATCTGTTCTACCACCTTGTATGGGCGCTGCCAGGAAGTCTGCAGCTCATGTTTGTGGACTGGCCGCAAGATAAGTACTTTTTGCCCCACCTGAACGCTGCGGTGCCTGGCTCCCTTATCGTACCATCTGCGCTGTCGTTGCTTTGCTACCTGGATATTGTCTCGTACGGTCTGGGTACAGCATCTCCAGGCGTTCCCTGAACTCTAGCACATAGGGTATGATAGGGGTGCCGTTAATAGTTCCTTCTCCCTCCCAGTGTTCCCGGATTAAATCGAGGGGGCCCCTCACTCTACTCCTGAATAACAATTAGAACGGAGAAAACCCGGTGGATTCTTGGGGTACTTCCCTATACGCAAATAACAAGTGGGGTAAAAACCTTTCCCAGTCCTTCTGAGTGTCTATGAACGTACGGATCATCTGTTTAAGTGTTCCGTTAAACCGTTCACAGAGCCCATTGGACTGGGGGTGATGAGCGCTGTTCAAGACTTGTTGTACCCCACATATCTTCCAGAGCTGATGTGTTACTTCAGCGGTAAACTGAGTGCCCCTATCTGAAATAATATTCTGGGGAAATCCTACACGGAAGAATATTTGCATCAGGGCCTCTGCTACTGTTTCCGCATGTACGTTTGTCAAGGCGACTGCCTCAGTATATCTGGTGGCATAATCCACCTCGGTCAAGACATATTTCTTGCCGCAAGGGCTGTGCTTGGCTAGGGGTCCTATAATATCTACGGCCACCCTACTGAAGGGTTCCTCAATTTTGGGCAGAGGCCGGAGATGAGCTTTGTATCGGTCTCCCCTCTTCCCTACTCTTTGGCAGGTATCACAGGTCTGGCAATATCGTTTAACGTTCTGTGAAATACCTGGCCAAAAGAAGTTCTGGTTCAGCCTGTGCTTAGTGCGGCTGATTCCTAAGTGCCCAGACAGGGGAATTTCATGGGCGATACGTAATAGTTCTAACCTATACTTTCGAGGCACTATTGATTAATGGGTAAAGGTATGGATCCGGACACCACCTTTTCTGCGTGACGGTACAGTAGTCCTTTGTCCCAGATATATCTTTCCCCTTCTAATCCTTACTGATCTATCTATACGGTCTTTCTATAGCTACAGAGAGGGGTCTAGGGCCACTTAAGAACCAAACTCTAGGGGGTTCGCCCATGGCATGACAGTGGGCATGGGGGAGTCATTGCTTACCTGAGCCTCAGAGTGGTTAGGCAAAGCTGTGGTGCGGGCCTGTTGCCGGGTCACAACCGGATAGGCTTCCTGTACGGTGGACTGAGGAACAAATGCTGAAGTCAGCTCCCCCAGGTCGTTGCCCAAAATGTCGGCTGGCATGTCCTGCATCATCCCCACATACACATTCCCGTGCCCCGCTCCCCAATTCAGTTGTACCTATGCCGTAGGTACTTTGTAAATCGCTCCCCCTGCCACCCGTACAGCAACACAGTCTCCAGTTAAATTGGGTTTAGGTACCAAATGACTTCGGACTAGTGTTAAGGTAGCCCCAGAGTCACGAAGTCCTTGTACCTTGTTCCCCTCCATATGGACCTCCTGTCGGTGCCCTTGCCGGTTATCTGAGGCGGCCTGGATGGGGTTCACCTCATGCAGTGTTCCTAGCGGTTCTTCCATTTGAGTGACAGCCTCGGTTGTTCCATACTGTTCTGTTTGTACACAGTGTATGACTGCTCGGTTGCTTGGTGCTGCATTATTCCAGCTGGGCCTGGGTCGGTTGTGTGGACAGTCCCGCTGGATATGCCCCTGTTGGTTGCAGGTGTGGTACCGAATTGGTGGACGTGCAGAGTACCTGGGGGGGGTAGGTATTTTGGCTTACCCCAGGTCGTGGCTGGATAGTGGGGGCCACTGCTAGTATCGTCGGTGCGGGGTTGTAAACTGGTCGGTTATGCGTGCGCTGGTCCCTCCGGGTATCTCCGGGTAGTGTTAAGGTAGCCCCAGAGTCACGAAGTCCTTGTACCTTGTTCCCCTCCATATGGACCTCCTGTCGGTGCCCTTGCCGGTTATCTGAGGCGGCCTGGATGGGGTTCACCTCATGCAGTGTTCCTAGCGGTTCTTCCATTTGAGTGACAGCCTCGGTTGTTCCATACTGTTCTGTTTGTACACAGTGTATGACTGCTCGGTTGCTTGGTGCTGCATTATTCCAGCTGGGCCTGGGTCGGTTGTGTGGACAGTCCCGCTGGATATGCCCCTGTTGGTTGCAGGTGTGGTACCGAATTGGTGGACGTGCAGAGTACCTGGGGGGGGTAGGTATTTTGGCTTACCCCAGGTCGTGGCTGGATAGTGGGGGCCACTGCTAGTATCGTCGGTGTGGGGTTGTAAACTGGTCGGTTATGCGTGCGCTGGTCCCTCCGGGTATCTTGGAACTCATCCGTCAGCTTGGCAGCCTCTTGTAGGGTGTGCGGCTTTCGGACCCGTACCCAATTCTGTAGATAGGCAGGTATTCCGACGAAGAACTGTTCCATGACCATCAATTGGAACAGGCCCTCTGTGTTAACCTGGGTCTAACCTTTCAAATCACCTTTAAAGTACCGATTGGTATTAGGGGAACAAACTACCGGGGCTCCCGAACGGCCTGGAAGTCCAGCGGTGTTCGCGCCGTCGAGTAGACGATTTTAGTTCCAAGCGCTCGACTACCAAACACCGCTGGGCTAACAAAGGAACCAAGATGGCCGACCGCTGTGTGGTCGGTAGCCGAACGACGTCACCTAGGAAAGCCTTTAACTACCGATTGCAACAATGTTGCAATTGGTTAATCGGCGCCACACGACCTCCTGTATGTGGTCGTCCATTCGGTAGGTTATTCGTTTCACGAACAGTGTTGAAACTCACTGTTCGTGATGCTACAGTATGAATGCTGGGGTTTTCATGCCGCCAGCATACGAATGCCCTCATTCGCTTGAAATGGAAATACAATCATATACTTGGTTCTCACAGCTGTAGAAGGAATATAAACATATTCATATAGTGATAATCTTAAGTGGCTGGTTTTGCCACACTTGGAGTATTTGGTCTTCTGTGGTGACTGCATATCCGGTATGATATTGTCCCTGTTCATCTGCAAATCTAGAACCATCCACAAACAGTGTGTAGTCAGGATTGGATAGAGCAGCCTCGTGCACTGTTGTGAGATGGGTTGTTTCCATTATCATCTGTTCAAAGCAATCATGAGGGGCATCCGGGTCTTGTTCTGTAGGGGGGATGTCTTCACATATCTGTGTGATATCGAGGCTAATTTATGGTTCTTTTGATGACCCCTGTTAATGTGAGCTGTTCTTGGGTTGCAGTACTCCATGTTTTGGCCAGTAGGCCAAGGTCTTTCCATGAGATCTGGAGACTTGGTGAAGGAGATATGAGGAACAGACACCTCCCAATGGTGAAATAAATGCGAAACCTCCATAGGCAGGTAGACTAAGAGAACAATGTTTCCTTTGGAGTCACAAAACAGGTCTGTTAGTGTAATGTGTATTTCTACCAGGCTGAATAGTTCTTCTTCATAGTATGGGTCAGGACCTGGGGTGCTCTTGAACCACAAGGTGCAATGTAAGTAGCTCTCTGGCTGTTCATCATGTGGGACTGCAGGCTTTTTCACCTGAAGTTCCATATGAATGTCAGGATTGATGTCCAGACTGTACCAGTATTGCGGTACTCCCCCCTTGGGAAGTGGCAGAAGAGTGGCTGGGTTCAATGAATAACATCTTTGTAACGTAACATTATCAGGCAAGAGGAGGGAGGTCTGAAGGCGGAGATGTCTCTGAGAAGAGAGATGTTTTGGCTGGACTTGATAAAGGATTGCAGCGATATCATGGGGAGCAAGTTAGTTTATGTCCAAGAACAAAGTCATTTGTTTTGTCCAGCAGGGCACTGGCAGCAAAAACTGCATGCAAACAGGAGGGACCACCCCTAGCATGCATGAGAAGTAACCAATAGGACGTTGACGGGAACCATGTGATTGAGTAAGGACCCCTGAAGCATGGCCCATCTTTTCTGAAACAAAAAGTTTGAACGGTTGCTGATAGTTAGGTACGCCCAAGGCAGGGGCAGAGGATATGGCTCTTTTAAGGGCATGGTAACAGGTGGGAGCTGTAGGCGACAATGAGAAGACAAGACATCATAGAGAGGTTGCATGAGCTGAGAAGCCTCAGGGACCTGCAGTATGTGATGAGGCCCAAGAAGGCATGAAGAGCCTGATGGGTGGTCGGAAGGGTAAGGTTGGTAATGGCAAGTACTCTGGTCCTTGTTAGATGTCGGGTGCCATGGGAAAGGCAATGTCCCAAGAAGACCACAGAGGGCCGGCACCACTGGAGTTTCGCTCTGGAGGCTTTACATCCTTCTTCAGCGAGGAAACAAAGATCATCTTCGGATTTTTGTTCAGCAGTTGAAGAATCATCTGCTTAGAGGAGTAGATCATCCACGTACTGGACCAGGACCACGTCGGGGTGAGACTTCTGCCAGGGTTCTAGGACAGCTGACATAGCTTTTGCGAATTGGGTTGGGGAATTCTGTGCACCTTGAGGCATAACAGTCCAAGTATACTGTTGATGATCGTATGTGAAGGCAAACAGATATTGACAAGAGGGATCCAAGAGCACGCTGAAAAAGGCGTTGGCAAGATCAACCACAGTGAAGAATTTAGCTGTAGGAGGGACTTGTGACAACAGCAGTGTCCCGGTTGGTGACATCATTAACAGCGCGGCGGTCTTGAACTATACGGTATTGGTCAGGTTGGCCCTTTTCAGTCGTCTTCTTTACTGGAAATCGAGGGGTGTTACACTGTGAAACACACTTGACCAGAGCACCTTTTGCCAATAGACTTTCAACTTGCTTTGAGATGGCGAGGGCTTGTGCAGGCTTCAATGGGTATTGTGGTCGTCGTGGTGGATTAGCTCCCTTTATTAGTGTAACTACCACAGGTGGGACTTGTAGGCGTCCAATGTCATCAGGACCCGTGGACCAAAGTTTAGCTGGGACCTTATCCAGGGCACTGGGGGCATCTGGGACCCTTACCTCTTCGGTGGGGGATGTTATGTGTTGTAGTAGTAATGGCAGAGAGCAGAGGGCAGAAGTATCTTTGCGAGAAAGGGGGGTTAATCATTGGACCTGGCCAGCAGCAGTGAAAAAGATAGAAGCTTGAAGATGGGACAGAACATCAGCACCTAAAAGGTTAATTGGACAAGTGGAAGAGACAACAAAGCAAGAGTATGTCAGAACCCACCCGCAAGAGCTTAGTTAATGGGTTGTTTCTAGGGGTGCCATCGACACTAACACAAGACATCTGTGGCAGATAAGCAAGATGGTTCAGACATGGTTTTTTTTTTCTGAGATCACTGCGGGCTTCACCTGTCAACTAAAAAGGTAGTAGGATGACCCTCAACGGGTAGGACAACTGTGGCAAGATGCCCCCCTTTGTCCCCTGTAGACACTGCCATGACAGGGGTGTTAGACACAGGTTTGCCGGTTACCTATTGCACAAGGTCTAGATGAGATTAATCAGGGCCAGTGTAGTGATTTGTGGGTGTGGTGGAGTGACTGGCCTGATGAGTCTGGCGTGTAGGGCGATGTTGACTGGGTACAGGACGGTCATCTGGTTGGTAATCATCTGTATCATGACTATCAGGGGAAGGGTGAGCATAGCTGCGGGTATCAGCTGGAGAGGGTTGGTATACAGCTTGGGCATATTCCTGAGGAGGGAAATACGAAGTATGTGCCTGGGGATGTACCTGTGGAGGAAAACCATATGTGGCTGCAGAGGCATTGGGGTACATAGGATAGCCGAACACAGGATTAGACGGTCTAGTGATCAGCTGTCTGGGCACTCTGGGGTGAGGGCAATCTCTCCGGAAATGGCCCAGTTGGTTGCAATTAAAGCATGCCATAGTCTGAGGCCTAGGGGCAGGTATCATGGGCTGTCCCTGTGCAGCTGGCAGGGTTGATGACACGGGATATCCTGCGGGGACATGGGCGGGTCTGATGGCAGGGCTATAAGCGGAAAACATAAGGGGGTTACTTTTCCTTTGTGGTGGTTGTAGGACAGACTCTAGACCTTTGGCAACCAGTAAGAGTATCCAGAGGAATAATTCTATATTCGGGACGGGAGAGCACTAGGCCTTTCCTGATGGCTTCCTTAAGGCCTGCAACAAAGGCAGCAGATATCTGGGTATGTGCTTTGTTGTGTACACTGAACCCAAGGTTTGAGAAAGTTTGAGTCAATCGTGAATAGTACTTCTCCATGGACTCGAGTTTATCTTGTATAATGTCATTTATACAAGTGGCTTGGTCAGCTAGCTTATCCTGAGCCCTGGCTCCAAGCTGTTCACAGAAAGTAATGCCCGACTGGAAATCCATGTCGATAGTGAGGAGAGCGTCGTTAAAACTCCTTTCCATAATGGGCCAATAGGCATCCCCAGCCTTGATCTCACACAGACTGTACAGATCACGCCAGGCTGCTGAGTATGTTTTACGAATCTGGGCAATCCTCCGGAAGAAGGGCATGGGCTGCTTCTCAGGGTCGGGGAGGGAGGTCACTAGGGTTGCAGCTTGCGAGGGATTGAAAATAACATACATCGGGGGAGCCCCTTCCACTGATAAGGCATGGATATGGGTGACCTGTCTCTGGGAAATCCTATTATCTGAAGGACGGAATGGGCTGAGCCACTGCACATTGTCATCCTCGGGGGGGGGGACCGGGGATGGGAGACCACGATAGCTGGCAACATCTGGCGAATTAGGGGCTTGAGTGGCTGGAGCATTGGTGCCAGGGGAACCGACAGCGATGGCCTGGGGAGTAACTAACTGGGAGGCAATGGGATGGAAGCCTGACGCTGCAGGAGAAACGTCTACAGCATGAGGTTGTCCCGACATGGTAGACTCATTCGAGCCAACTACCATAATCTGATAACTGGGAGCTGTCATGAGGGAGGTGGAGACAGGAGTTGGAACGGGCGAGGGGGCATGCATGGTAGGCTGAGGCAAATGAGCGGAGAGGGCGGAAACGAGTGACGAAAGATCAAAAGAAGGAGGGATAACAGGGCTAGAGACCGGAAGGGGATGGGAATCAGGAAGAGGAGAGGGAGGTGGATGAGTAGAGGGAGTGGCACTGGAGGCAGAGAGGGCGGAAATAAGTGACGAGAGATCAAAGGAGGGAGGGACAATGGGGTGGGAGGTGGGAAGGGGAGGGGAATCTGGAATGGAAGGGGTGATGAGGAAACTGAGGAGTAGGAATAGAGGGAATAGTAATGGAAGAGGGAGATGCAACGAGGGGAGGCAGCAGGTGAAGATGGGAGGGGAGCAGGAATAGGAGGAATGGTAGAAGGAGGGGGTTGACATCGGAAGAAGTGACGGGGGAGATAGTAGAGGGGCGGGATTGGCAGTGACAAGGGAAGGTGGAAGAGAGACGGGACCAGAGGGAAATGGGAGAGGGGCTGGGGTAATGGGAATGGCGGCCTGAGGCGGGAGAGGGACGGGGTAATAATAAGATCCGTCCGCCCTGAGGATTGGGTACAGAGGGGTTGGGATAGATGAGCCTACGCCAACTGGAGGTGGCGACTGGGTAGTGACGGGGGAGGCGGGGCAAGATTCATCCACAATGCTTTGGGTGCCATCATGGCGGTGGTCAGGGAACATCGAGATGAATTATCATTGCAAAAGTTTTTGTGATATACATAAACCGTTTGACCTTCAAAATCTAGTTCTTCCTCTGACCAACCCTCCCGCTTGAGTACCCTTGCTACCCGATACCAAGCCTCTACGGCTTTCGTTAACCCATTATCCACTAACAAACCCTCTTTATCAACAAGTAATTTCCTCCAAAACTCTGGTTGTAACCTACCACTGGGTGACATTTGAAAACCACAACTCTTTGCTATCTTCTTCATTTTTAACATAGCCTCTTCCCCTGCCCTCTCCTTAACAATATCACAAGCTAAATAGCCTTTAGAAGGTCTGGCATGTTCTTGTCCCATTTTTACCAAACAAGGCTGCCCCCGTACGAGGGACACAGAGAGAGAGAAGAAAAAGAAGGAATGTCTACAGTGTTCGATTGCCACGAGGAATTGATCCACGTGCATCTTCCCAAAACGTAGACTAGTCACGGGATCTGCCCACCCGAGATGCTGGCTACGGATCTGAGTAGGCGAGCGTGGGTGACTAATACAGCTCTGGGCAGCAAGTACAGAAGTGGTAGAGAATAGGGAAAAGTTGAACGTGGAGAGACTAATTACAGACTTTTACAAGAGTCACAGATGTAGAGATGTGCACATAATCCGAAATCAAGAATGAGCAAAACACACACACACACACACACACACAACTAGGGTACCCACACTATGGCTATAACTGAACAGAAACCAAAAAATAATAAAGAACAGTATAACAACGAGCATAGTAACGACTAAACAGCAAATAAAACCCTGTTCTACTCTGAACAGTACAGCAAAATTCCCAGCCTTTCTCTAGGCGGATCCCAGCCTTTCTCTAGGCGGTTCCCAGCCCTTCACCGGGCGGATGCGTTCTCTGCCCGCTAGGCAGTTTAGCTATAATAACAAAAATAGTAATAAACCACACACCAGCTGTCTCACACACATGCATACACTCAGGAGGTAGATAGACAATCGACAGGTTCGTTTTAAAAAGGCACCGGATAAGACATTACCTGTCTTGTAGCCTTCTGGAAGCTGGAAGTGGACACGGAGACAGACCGGCACAAAACAGGAGAATACAGACAAAACGCTGTATTTAAGAGGTGATCAGGCTCCGACTGTCCCACTTTCCGGAGGTCCGCTCCAGTCCCGTTTTCCGGCCGTCCGAACAGGCGAAATCCGGTGCCCCACGTTGGGCGCCAAATGATGTGGAATCAATTAATTGATTATCTTGTTTATCTGCCCCCGGCCAAATTTAAAAAGATGTGTGTGTGTGTGTGTGTGTGTGTGTGTGTGTGTGGCGGGGCTTGACCGCCATACTGAGCGGACGCACGGTCGGTGAGCTCTCCACACTACCTAAAATCGCTGAAATACAGCTCACTGACGACCACAGAAAATACAGACCGAGGTCTGAGGGTGCAAAGAACGAGCCGGCTATACTCTGCGACACTAGAGCGCACTGAGGGACCGAAGAACTGACTTGGTACGAGCGGCCTCTCAGAAACCGACAGGGAGGAGCGGCCGACCTCCCCATCGGTAACTAAGCAGACTCTGCGGCTACTCGAACCCCGTTTCCCCCCCCTGGACTGGTGGGGGTTATCCCAGTCCTAGCTGATCACGCTTGGATTAAAGCTCACCACCCTAGCATCTGGCTTCAAGCCGAGAGGCACTGCTGCATCTCTCTTTACCCAAAATGGCGACAGCCTCCCCTTGCAACACGTGGGGCCTGGGCCTCATGCAGCAAACCGCTCACAGCTACATCGAACAAGGCAAGCCGCACCTGGATGAAATCTTTAATGCCTTCTGGGCCAAACTGCAAGCCAGAACACAGCAGCTAAAACAGCCCATACCAGAGTTAAGAAACCGCACAGTGCTGAAGCAGGGGAAATCACCTGTGGGCAAAGAACCTCCTACCCATACTGCAGCGACAAACCGCCATCACAGGCTGAAACCTCCCGAGGCACAACAGGTAGATGCCGACCAAACCGGCTGAAAATCTCCAGTAGGGGAGCAGGCTTAGCTCCCAGGCAGTCCCGAAACCCTGGACCCCAAATGCTGGCATACACCCATGCCTGGAGATGGAAGGGAAACCTACCACAGCGCACACAAGCAAAAGAATACGTGGACCCACCGGACTGTGCCCAAACTTTTCAGCACCTCAGCACAGACCTGCACTCGCCCAGACTGGGAATAGGCTGAGGATCAGACCTACCCTGGGACAGCGTGATCGCTAAGAGAAGTACACACCCTGGACGTTAACTGCCCCACTTGACGATCACGAGTATTAGCCCTTATGCAAGCTGCTGGCTTTTGAGGGTGCTTCTAGCCCGACACAAGCTTGCTACAGAGAGAAGCAGTATTATTTTCATTTTTTGTTCTTCCCTTTTCGTTTTATTATTCAATTGTACAGATACAGCTATGCTGGCTAATTACATGTCATTACATAATTTAACCTGATAACAGCCAGGCTACAAGCATGTACGGTTGGGAGATATCTCACCTCTATTAACGAGTTTGCAGGGTGGTTTACAGCTTACCAGTTAAACATTGTAATTTAGCATTACAGTCTAAACATGTTTTCAACATTATATATTCTCTGATATATAGCTAAATACAATCTGACTAAGTCTACAAACCTCGCTTATCTGCGCTATATGTTGGGAATCTTGCCTGCTTAAAACATACATTCTTCAGTTATATGCATATTTGACGTTATCTTTGAAGATCACATGTTGCGTTAAGATTAAACACATAATTATAAAAATGTGCAACTTCCCATGCCACTGTCAATCCTATTAACACATATTGTGGCGTTTGATAAAATGTACCTACCTGCACAACCAAAATAAAGAATTAAAAAAAAAAAAAAAATGTGTGCACACTCCTGAAGTAATTCACACCAGAGACAGGTTTTGGGGTAATGAAAAACTTGAGGAATGTTTATTCTGAGGGGACGGCATGCCCCTTATAAAGCAAAATTACATCATATGCTCTGTCAGAGATAACATGAAATAATACATCAATAATTGTTTAGGTGTTAAGTGGTTCATTTATTGCTCTTCCTACCGGGTGTGATGTCACTGGTATTTGGAGGTCTCCCCCAGATTCCAGCACCATCTTGTTAGTGAGGGTGTTAGTCGATGTCAAAGGGAAACTCCCTAGCTGCAATTTTAGGTAAATCACATATAAAGTTGAATAATGCTGGTTGTAGGTATGCTGAGTAAATAGGCATTTTACTAACATAAATTGAGTTAATATTTTTGTCCACAACAATGGTATCATGGTTTCATTCTACTCACTGCAGGGCAGCACCTTTCATGGACTGCCAATCAGTATGTGTAGGTGATGTGTCCAGGGAAATTGGTGGATCCAACAACCCTTATTTCTATTCTAACAAACGTGGTTTAATCATGTTACCTTTACTGAGGTTTAAAGGGACACTTCAGACACCAATGCAACTTAAAGGAACACTATATTGTCAGGAACTGTGTATTCCTGACATAGGTGTAAAATCCCATTTTAGGTGACCGGCCCTCATTGGCTACCATTAAGTTATAGAACGTACCTTTATTACCAGCGCTGCGCGGGTCTGGTCGCAACTGGCTTCGCCTCCGTGGCTGATGATCTCCGCCAATTCACAGGGAAGCATTGCAAGGCTATTGTGTATGCGCGGCAAAAATCAGTGCAACTCTATGAGGAACGTTTGGCGTCTCCATACAGGGTTTGGAGACGCTAAACATCAGTGCTATGCACTGTGCAGCAATGACTCAGGAAGCACCTCTAATGGCAGTCTGAGTGACTGCCACTGGAGGTGTAATTAGCCAGCAATGTAAACAGTGCCTTTTCTTTATACAATTTTTTTTTTTCTTTTTGCGCCTCACATTGTTATAGTTTTGTGCACAAAAATTAAAGGAAAAGCCAGGGCACCATAACAACATAGAAATAAAGTTATGGTGCTGTGAGGTCAAGGCACTCCCTTAAAGGATCACTATAGGGTCAGGAACACAAACATGTATTCCTGACCCTATAGTGTTAAAACCACCATCTAGACCCCCCTGGGCTCCTCATGCCTCCATACATATAGTAAAAATCTAACGGTATTCAAGCCAGAAGCTGCTGGTTCTGCTTTGTCTGCCTCAGAAAAAAACAAGCACTCTGCTGACATTATCAGAAGCGGTAGCCTGATCCAATCACAATGCTTCCCAATAGGATTGGCTGAGACTGACAAGGAGGCAGATCAGGGGCAGAGTCAGCATAATTCAAACACAGCCGTGGCCAATCAGCATCTCCTCATTGAATTAATGAATCTCTATTTAATAAATTGAATTAATGAATCTCTGAGGATAGTTCAGTGTCTGAATGCAGAGGGAGGAGATCCTGGATGTTTGGATGAATTTTAAGCAACCATGACCCAGGAAGGATCTCTAACAGATATCTAAGGAGTGGCCAGTGAAGTTATCACTAGGCTGTAATGTAAACACTGCATTTTCTCTGAAAAGACAGTGTTTACAGCAAAAAGCCTGAAGGGAATGATTCTACTCACCAGAACAAATTCAATAAGCTGTAGTTGTTCTGTTGACTAGTGTCCCTTTAACTTTAAAAGTTAGCCTTCCAGTTCCTTCCTGCTGCTGTCTACATCTGCTTTCAGAAATTAAGCTCGAGATAGCCAAGGAGGGGCACCGATGATTGACTTAGATCGGTCAGCTGATGCTTGTAGCGGACTGTTTTGCTACTCACCATCTTTCTTATTTTTGGCTGTCCCTACCTTTAATTGTTGCAGTATTTTACACTATTTGCCACTGTTGATTACTTAGAAGAAACAAGTAACAAGCTATCTGTTATATCATTCGTCTAGTTGTTAGGTAAGAATCTACTTTCAACCATCTGAAGTCGTACCATTCGACAAACGAACAATCTACCGAACAACAAGGCCACCCCGGAGAGGAGCTTGACACTAATTGACACCTCACTATCGTTATTCACACTACCTTAAGTGCCAATCACACGAACACACTGGGTATTCCCTGGGTGGCAGCCATTGGGCATACGAACACGTGGCGACGGCCATCTTTCCATACGAACGCACCAGCGGTGTTTAGTAGTCGAGTGTCTGGAACCCAAATCGGACACTTGACCACGCGAACACCGCAGAGACCTCCATACTCAACCACGTTCATGGAAACTCAAGAGAACAGATGGCGTTCAGTGAAAAGGATCATACAAACCCGTGCTTTTCAAGGCCATCTGGTCCCCTAGGGGAGTGTCCACCAGGTGGGAGACCTGCATAAAAGCCGGACAGGTAGCCCCAGTAAATCAGTTCTGCTTGACCCTCAAACGAAGTGTCATCTCGTTTTTGTGGGGGAATTGGATTGTATGCTGTTACAGTGCGACTGCCAGGACTGTAAGCTGTTCGTATGGTTTTTCCTGTTCGGCTGTTTAACAGCATTCGTGTGTTCCCGAGTTGGTGAATTTGTGTGTTCCTGAGTTGGTGAATTTGTGTGTTTGCGGTTCCGGAGATTGGTGCTTGCAGCAGCTGTTTGTGTATTTAATTGCCTAACCGTTTTTTTAACCTCTTGTGTGCAAAACGGTCCGTTACTCAGAGGAGGACATGTTGTTGCAGAGAGATTGCCAGAGCTGGGCTGTGGGACGAAGCCCTAGAGAAAGTACAGTATTGGCGAGGGGATCGGCGCCGCAGCAGAAGGCAGCGAATCCTGGCTCGAATGTTAGAGCGGATGCCCCTCCTGAGAAAACAGACCGAAGAAACGTGGGTGACTAGACTCAAGATTCTAGTATATGCAGAACTTGCACTCAACGACGCATACCAGGCGATACAGTGGTACGCAGCTCAGTGTGTCCCCGAGATGGCAGAGTATGAGTTCCCAGAGGGTGGAGATTACGCTGGCCCTGGCCTATTTTGGGATAATATTGACGATGAGGACTTTGGAAAAGCTACCGACTCTCGTTTTTGGGACCTATGTTACGACCGAGAAGACATGCTGGGTCTCCCTAGCGCTGTTGATCTCAAGGCAGACCTACGGTATCTGGTCGCCAAGGAATGTGACCTGGAGTGGGATTACCTGCGACTCATCAATGAGGCCTGGGAAGAGACAACCGGTCCTCTTCTCCAACAGCAACCAACAGTACCCGAGGTAGCGGACCTCCTAGACTGGTCCTGCGAGGATCCCCAGCGGCAGTATGTATCCCAGGGAGCTGAAGGTGCCATCCTTCCTCCCCAGCGCCAGTGTGTGTCCTTAGGAGAGGAGACAGTTGGTCCCTCTCCCCAGCGGTCAAGTGAGTGCCAGGGAGCCGAAGGTGCCGTCCTTCCTCCCCAGCGGCAGTATGTATCCCAGGGAGCTGAAAGTGTCGTCCTTGCTCCCCAGCGGCAGTTGTGTTCTTAGGAGAGGAGACAGGTGGTCCCTCTCCCCAGCAGTCAAGTGAGTCCCAGGGAGCCGAAGGTGCCGTCCTTCCTCCCCAGCAGTGGGACAATATATTGAAAGGGGAGACAGTCCGTCCCCCTCTCCACCATCAGAGAGAGTGTAAGGGAGAGGAGCTTGTTACCCCCTCTCCCCAGCGGCAGCGTAGCCCACCAAGGGGAGACACTAAGCTCCCCACCGGCGCAGATGGGACCGTGGTCTCTGCGCCCAAGCTACAGGGAGTACGGACAGTCAGTCCTGCTCCCCAGCAGCAGAGTATTCTACCGGGTGGAGAGGGCCTCGTTCCTCCTCCCCAGCGGCAGCCTACCCCACCAAGGGGAGATGATAAGCCCAACACCGGTGCGGTTGGCACCATTGTCTCTGCCCAAACCACAGGGGGTAGGGATGGTCGGTCCTGTCCCTCATCAGCAGGACTGGTTTTCCAAAGGGGAGACAGCCTGTCATCCCCTCCAGCAGCAACACCAAGTCCAGAGGGAGGAGCCTTCTACTCCTTCTCAGCTGGGCTCCAACCAGGCTTCTCCCGTGGTAGCGCTGGCACCAGGGTAGAGTACCACTGGTCTCTGCCCACTCAGCAACCCACTGATCCGGAGGGCTAGTACCCCCCAGAGCCGTGGTGGAGCCCCTGGACATGGACAAGCTACCCACTACCCCAGATGCAGTAGCCAATTCTTGTGGGTGGGCCACTCTGTTGATTGTTTTATGGGTGGGTTGCTGGACTAACCAAGGCACTGACCGACAGGAGGTCAGATACCTTGTTAGTCTGACTGGTAAAGGGGAGAAATGTGGCGGAACTAACCTCGCCACTGGAGGAGCCTGGTCGCCTGCCTCCTGCCACTGGACTATGGCCCTATGTTTAACACTGTTCTTTTTCCCTGCAGAAAGGCTGGTTCGTGCCTTTCTGCGGACTGTTAAAGTCACGAACACCGCTGAGCCGCTGACCTCCATTCTCCTACCTGCAGTCAATTATCCGAACACCGGTCCATTCGGTACTTTACTGTTTAAACCATGCTACCCCAGATAACTAAGCCATGGTGCCCAGCCGCATACTGAAAGACTGTATGAAAGACTTTGGCTCCATGGCGATTGAACTGTATGTATGTGATCTGAGCGCCATCCGGTGGTAATGTGCGCTCAGATCTAAGCTAGCTGGGGGATAGGTAGAATGTGTATGTTCTATGTGATAAATGTAACAGTATGTACTTTTATGTATTTTATTGCCTTTTGTCTGCCATGTGGTTAATGGAGTTTTGCCTCTGTCCTTGGAGATAATTGGATTACTTCCCAATTATCTCCAGGACAGAGAGGAGGGATTGTGATGCATTGTGGGATTGTAAGCTTGTGATTGGTCAATATCTAATATGTTTCCCAGTCTTCCATCTGGTCCCGTAGGGGAGTGTCCACCAGGTGGGAGACCTGCATAAAAGCCGGGCAGGTAGCCCCAGTAAATCAGTTTTGCTTGACCCTCAAGCGAAGTGTCGTCTCGTTCTTGGTGGGAATTGGATTGTATGCTGTTACAGTGCAAATGCCAGGAGTGTAAGCTGTTCGTATGGTTTTTCCTGTTCGGCTGTTTAACAGCATTCGTGTGTTCGGGAGTTTGTGAATTTGTGTGTTTCCTGTTCGGGAGTTTGAGTATTCATGTGTTTTGCAATTCGGGAGATTGGTGCTTGCAGCAGCCTTTTGTGTATTTAAAAGGGGAATATCGCCTAAACAGTTTTTAACCTCTTGTGTGCAAAACGGTCCGTTACAGGATGCATATCCCAACCTTACCTTATTTTGTCAAAATTTTTATTTACGTTTCCATTCTTCACAATTTCTTGTTTTATAAATCCCTGTAAGGCTTGTTTAAACGAATGATCCCAATTTTACGCATTTGAATCTTAAAGTACTTAATATGTGAAACACCCTTATTAAAATAAAATAATCGTGGGCTGATTGGTTTAGTCTGCATTTTTGTCAGAGAAAAAGACTTTATCTGTATGCAGACCCATATCTTCAATCTGCTGAATGATGCTATCTTGTCAGTTGAGATTGATTAGTGTCTAAAAGGATGTTTTAACCTTACAGGGACCTGAAGAATATTCAGATGGCTGAAAGCACAAACACAGGTAAACATTACTCTGCTGAGTTTTAAAAGCAAGCAGCCCTTGCTTTTTAATTTTTAAACTGTAAAATGTTAAAGTTTGTATTGAACCCACAGTATAGTATATTTTAGGACATACCACTGTTTTTTTTTTTTTCTTTGTTTTAACCAAAATCTTATTTTAATTGAACCCTGAATGGGATTACATGTGAATATTGCAGAAACTGAATAATTTCACATACAAATGATTTATGTGAAGCTCTTACCCCCCAGAAAGCTTTGTTTTCAATACCCCCCACCAGACAGAGGATAATAGAGATATGGAAAGTTAAAGAAAAGAGAAAAACATATATATTAAAGGTAAGGGCACAAACCTTTACTGTGGGATGTCAGAAGTACTGTTTCAAGTTTCTGAGATGAAAATAAACCTTGACAGGAGAGTTTCTCGATTTAGAATGATTGAACTCTAAATGCTGTCCGTGTGGGGGCATTGTAGGCACTATAACCATTTCATCTTGCTGAATAGTTTATGGTGCCTGGAGTACTCTATTCCTCTCCCTACATTTAGTGTTAAACCATTATTGAGAGGTTTAACACTTTATAAGAGTTCCTGCCCACTCACATCTTGGCCCCTCTTGGAGTTGTACCTAAGGCAGAGTTTACACACTTCGTTCTAGTCATACCAGTCATGGATGCCGTGATAGACTGAAAATGGTGAGCTGATCACAGCTGCTTATTATCGCTCAGGCTAATACTTCCTCATGTGCTCAACCCTTACAGAGGGATGGGCTGCTGGAGACTCTTGGCATTAACACAAACATTTTAACATTGAAAAAACAGATTGCGCCTGGGGATGGCAGTCACTGTAACCACTTAGATGAAGCAGTTATAGTGTCTACTATGTCCCTTTAAGGAAGCTCTTATACTTTCCATTATGTAGTTGTATTATGGTTTTAGAATAATTGTCGACTAGGTTAACATGCATGTTTGTTTTTGTTTTTTTTAAATGCATTTATTAGGAATGTCAGATATTATTACATACACTGATAGCATACATCATTGATTGTTGAAGATCACAGAGTGCAATATGGTATAATAATGGACGCGCCAAATCAACTTTGCAAATATAAACACACAAAATGTTGAAAGTAATGGAAAGCTAAAACCTTAAAGGACCACTATAGTGCCAGGAAAACAAACTTGTTTTCCTGGCACTATAGTGTTAATAGGTCCCCCCCCACCATCATGGCCCCCCTCCCGCCAGGCTCAAGGGTGAGGAAGGAGTTAAAGGCTTACCTTTCTTCAGCGCCGGGCATCCTCAGTGCTGGGGACTCTCCTCCCTCTTACGACTAATGCACATGGGCGGCAAGAGCCTTGCGCACATTCAATCAGTCCATCTTCTCACTGTGAAAATCACAGTGAGAAGCGTGTAAGCGCCTCTAGCGGTTGTCAGTGAGACAGTCACTAGAGGCTGGATTAACCTTAACGTAAACATAGCAGTTTCTCTGAAACTGCTATGTTTCCAGCAGGCAGGGTTAACCCTAGATGGACCTGGCACCCAGACCACTTCATTGAGCTTGAAGTGGTCTGGGTGCCTATAGTGGTCCTTTAAATGAACACTATAGGGTCAGGAGCACAAACGTGTTACCTTTTCTCTAGTCTGCTGCTGCTGGCTCTGCCCCTGATCTGCCTGTTTGGCTGACATCACCAGTGGTAATCTAGGCCAATCACCATGCTTTCCCATGCAATAGGAAAGCATTGGGTTGGCTGAGCTTGTCAAGGAGGCAGATCATAGGCAGAGCCAGTACAAGCCAAACACAGTCTTGGCCAATCAGCATCTCCTCATAGAGATGCATTGAATGCATACAATGTAGCAATGTATGGACAAGTCTAAAACATAGGGTAGGTGTGTCTTCTTGTCCTCCATTTTTAGATTATGGGCCTGAAGAGTATAAATGTGTCACAGACAGACTGGTTCTATATACCATTGATAAAGTGTGTACACATTTTTCTTATTGGTGAAGTGGCCATTTAATGTGAAAAAAAAATGGAAGCCCGATCTTCAGCTGATAACTGTTCTGATACCATCTATCCATTGAATGGAAGGTAGATCTGAATATGGATGAGAGATAAGAATTACATAAATGCTAGTGATAGGTTTTCTTTTTTTTGGTAAATCTTTTTTATTGTATGACAGGATGAAATTACATAGTTGCGTTATTACAATATTTTAGACATTGTACAGTACACCAAAAGTTACAGGTCGGAAGCGGAAATCCTGTACAGTTTTTTGAACTGTAAAATTTTTGTTTCCCTTTTCCCCCCCACTCTGTTCTCCCTCCTCCCCCCTCCCTTCCAGTTTACTTTATTACTTTGCTTTGTTTTGTTTTGCGTTAGTGTGTGTATGTGTCCCATGGCTTGGTTTTGTGAGTTACGTAGGGTAGCTAAGTATAACTTTGCGATTCGTAGGTCTCTGCGTTCCAAATGTGTATGCGGATCTACAGCGTGCTGTGTGTGTAGATTGAGAGGGGATCTAAATGCTAGACGATAAGGCAGTTCGTGTGGGACAGGTTTTTTGTCCAAGTTCGTCATGTTAGGTATGCGTTGCTGAGCGGACGTGTTGGCGAACATCGGGCCGTGTTTATGACTTATATAAAGTTTAGCTGGGTCTACCTGCTGGTCTGTTTTGTGAGCGTGGTGGTTAGGTGTTATGTGTTGATTAGTGGTTTGTGTGATATGTGTCCCTGTCTCCGTTACGTTATCTTATATAGTTATGGGAGTTGTCATCACTCCTTGCAGCTGAGCCTACAGTTCGCGTGATTTCCCGTATGTGATTCTTTAGTTGCGTCAGTAATGTGTGTAACAGTGACCTCGTAATATGCGTTTGGAGTGGGTTTAAGAGGTTGCGTGCCTTTTGCGTTGTGTGAGCGTAAGCTCTTCTCTCTACACTTTTCCGTGCTGGAATGTGTAACAAGGCATGGTATGACTCGTGTTTCCCGAGGGGGTCTGAACATTTCTCAGATCCCATCGGGGCTGAGTGTTCATCTTTTTAGTATTTCAGAGGTCAATAGTTCTTTTGTGTGGTGGTGTATCTCTCCGATCCCGCTCCCGTCTCCCCGGGCCCAGGGTCCGTCCAATGAAATAGAAGAGAAAGGAGGAGGAGAAGAAGAAGAAGAAGAAGAAGAAAAAAGGGGGGGGGAGGGAAGTGTGGCTTACGGGTGGGGTGGGTTGTTTCTGGTGGGATCCGCATCTGCTGTTGCCCCATCAGTGGGTTCGGGGGCATCACCTGCTGGTCTGTAGCGGGTGATGTATAGAAACCATGGGAGCCACAGTTCTGTATGTTTTGTTGCACGACCCGTCAGGGAGGCGTGTATTTCTTCTTCTCCGTGGATGTCTTCTACTCTGCGGATCCATTCCTTCTTAGTTGGTACATCGCTTTTCTTCCAGTGTGCCGGTATGTTAGCTTTGGCCGCGTTTAGTAAGTGACGCAATATAGATCTTTTATACGTCCGAATCGATTGTGTCGTTATGTGTAGTAGGGCTAGTTCCGCGCTCCATTCCGGGATATCGCCCAGAATGTCGGTCACAGTGTCTTTAATCATTCCCACCATATATGTATCTGCCTGGCATCTCCAACACGTCGGGGTGGTTGATGGGAAAATCTGGTGTAGGAGGGATGGCGTTCTGTACCAGAGGGAGAGCAGTTTGTAGTTTACCTCTTGGTAGTATGAGCTCATAGAGCTTTTTTGCTGCCACAGTAGCGCCGAGTCCCATTGTGAGGGTGTGAGCGTCTTTCCAAGTTGTCCTTCCCATTGGCGGCGGAAGGTGGAAGCCTGGGTTGTGCCTCCAATAATTAGGTGTTGGTAGAGTGCTGATATGGCATGGTCTAGTGCGGTGCCACTGTCACAGAGGCCCTCAAACCAGGTGAGGTCTCTGTGCAAGCGATCTTTATGTGGCATTGTGTCATGGTAGTGTTTTAACTGTAGATATCTAAGCACCGTGAGGGGGGTCCTTGGATCGTCACCTAATAATGCGGTTAGGTCCCGGACTCTGCCACCTTCAAGGGCTTTGTGTATGGGGATGTAGTCCCTCTCACTCAGGATGGGCCATGCACCGGGTGGGAGTCCACCTCCCAAGGCCTTGTTATGAGTGAGTGGGATCATCGGGCTAGGGGTGGGCGATATATAGCTCTGATCTCTCAGCGATCTCCAACCGGTGATTGTTTGCGTTATCAGCCCCTCATTGTTTTGGGCCGCCGGGCCTCTCGTTGTCCCCCATATCCTCATTTCCAGTGTTGGTCCGATAAGGCCTTTATCGAGCTCTACCCATTGTTTCGTTGTAGGTTCCTGGTGCCAATCCATTATCTGCTGCATTACCGTGGCTTGGTGATATTTCTTGATGTCTGGTAAAACTAGTCCACCATGGTTCCTTGGTCGGCAGAGTATGTCATGTCGAATTCGGGAGCGTTCCCCTCGCCACACAAATTTAATTATCGCCATTTTCAGGGTGGAGAAGAAGGTCCCTGGGATGGCTAGTGGGATTGTTTGCATGAGGTATAGGATTCTCGGCAGTATGTTCATCTTGAGGATCGCAACTCTTCCATGCCAGGTTACATGTGGGTACGACCATCTAGCCAGGTCCGCTAAAATTGTTTTCAGGAGGGGAACGAAGTTGAGTCGGTATATGTCTTCTGGGTCTGTGGTCACCCAGACGCCCAGATACTTCATCCGTCCGTAGCATCAATGAAAAGCGAATTGCGAGTCCAGGGATATGTATTCTTCTGTGGGGATCGTGATGTTCAGGACCTCACATTTTGAGAGATTAAGTTTGAAGCCCAAGATCTTCCCGAATTTGTCGAATTCGGAGAGGAGGCACGGCAGAGTTGTTCTAGGGTTCTGTACAAAGAATAGGAGGTCATCTGCATATGCGGCCACTTTATGGTTTGTTCCTCGCCAGCTGTATCCTTGAATGTTTGGGTTTAGGCGTATCTTCTGGAGCAGTGGTTCCAGGGTCATAGTGAACAGGAGTGGTGATAGTGGGCAGCCTTGACGGGTACCATTGCTGATTGTAAAGTCTGCTGTCGTGGCCCCGTTGACTCTCACGTTTGCATGTGGTTTGCTGTAGAAAGCTGATACCCATGCGAGTAGTCTCTGTCCGCATCCCATGTGTTGTAGGGTGGTCATCATGTACGACCAGTCAACCCTGTCAAATGCTTTTTCCGCATCTGTAGATAATAGTAGCATTTTAGTCTTTGTCTTCCTTGCGTGTTGTTGGATTGAGAACCGTCGTAATGTGCTATCTCTGGCCTCTCTGCCCGGGATGAAGCCTGTCTGGTCCGCGTGTATCAATTCTGGAAGGGAGTTGTTGAGCCTGCTCGCTATAACTTTTGTGATTAATTTGGCGTCTACATTAAGCAACGATATGGGACGATAGCTACCGCAAAGCAATGGATCCTTTCCTGGCTTGAGCAAGACTGTGATGGTCGCGGCCAAGGATACCGCGCCCAGGTTTCCTCCGTCTCCCATAGAGTTGATCGCTTTAGTTAGCCATGGTATCAGGAGGCCAGAGAAGCTCTTATAGTATCCAGTCGAAAAACCATCTGGTCCCGGTGCCTTGCCTGGCTTGGACGCTTTCAGTGCCGCTGCAAGCTCCTCTGTGCTGATTGGTGTGTCGAGTGCTGAAGCTGATTCTTGGCTAATCGTTTTGGTGATCGTGTCAGATAAGTAGTCTCTTATCTGAGTGGTTCTTCTTTCGTCACTCGTTGTCCTCGTGGGTGGGCTTAGGTTGTAAAGGGTTTGGTAGTAGGTCCTAAACTCATCGGCGATTTTTTTTGTGGATAGGGAGTCACTTCTCCCGAGGAGAGACGGAATTTGCGTATTAGTCTACGGGGCGTAGGGCCCTTTAATAATCTAGCCAGGTATTTCCCCCCTTTATTGGCATGTGCGTAGTAAAAACCTTTTGTGCGTTGTAGATTTCGGAGATGCTTTTTTGTGATGAGTCCTTTAAGTGCCCTTCTGTGTTCCATCAATTCCCCGTATATTTCATGTAGTTGGGATCTTTTGTGCTGATTTTCCAACGTCGATATCTTTTGGTATAGGTTGGTCATCTCGATAATATTCGCTTTCCGTTTTTGCGAGGCAATGCGGATGAGTGCTCAGCGAACGACGCTCTTATGTGCCTCCCATACGGTTATCGGGGAGACCTCTGGTGTGTCATTGTCTCTGAAGTAGTGTTTTAGCTCTCTGGTTATTTGTTCTCTGGTAGCTGGATCAAGTAGGAGAGCCTCGTTAAGTTTCCACGTCGCTGGGCGGAACATGGGGGACTCCATTTCTAATCTGACCGAGCCATGGTCCGACCATCTAGACGGGTCGATGTCCGCTTTGAGTAAGCGTGCGAGTCCCTCCTGCGTGATGAAGAGGTAGTCTATGCGAGAGTAGCGGTTGTGAAGAGCGGAGTAGTAAGTATAATCTTTCACCGTTGGGTTGAGTGTTCTCCAGCCATCCACCAGTCTCAGGTCTTCCAGCGATTTTCGGATCAACCGGATCTTGCTTTGTGTAATACTGCTATGTCCCGACGATGAGTCTAATATTGGGTCCAAGGGTACGTTAAAGTCCCCCCCTACGAGTAGTATTCCATCTGTGAATTCCTCTAGTATGTGCAGCGTGTTTCGGAGGAAGGGTGCTTGTCTTCGGTTGGGAATGTAGATATTAGCCAGGGTGTATATCCTGTCGGCTATGATCCCCTTTAAGAAGAGGTACCGTCCATGTGAATCTTGTGCTCTCTCAAGTTCTTTGAATTCAAGCTCGGCTGCTAATATTATGGCTGTACCCACTTTGTGTGACGTCGAATGATTAGAGAAATAGTTGTTCGGGTAGTGTTTATTTTGTAGCTTAGGTGCCGTGCCTTCTTTGAAGTGGGTTTCCTGGATCATGGCCACTGCTATATGCTTTTGTTTCAGCTCCCTCAGCAGATGGGTTCTGCGTTCAGGGATGTTGAGGCCTCTGCAGTTCTGGGTGAGAATCCTCAGAGGTGTGTTTCGGTAGGCCATTCTCGTGGTATAGACTGAGTGTTCCCTTAAGTCCGAATTGTATGAGAAAGGGGAAAGGAAGGAACGAAAAAAAAACCCCAAAAAACGTGGGGGGGTGGGGGGGAAGGAGTGAAGGGGTAGTACTTTAGTTTTCAAAGACTGTATTCCAAGCCCGGGGCACCGTGGATTGGGACCAGTCAAGACCTGTTGTGGTGATAGAAAGAAGTGTGCCCGGGTTGTGGTTTTAGTATATGAATCGGGTGAACCCGGGTTTAGTTCCCTTATGGGGAGACAAAGATTATAGATCTCGTGCTGCAGACAGCACTAGTGGGGCCTCGCCTCGGTACCCGCCCGGGGGTCGAGAGCGCCTTTAGCCTGTCTGCACTACTCTTAGCACGAGTAAGTGTGTTGGGAAACGCGAGTCAGGCTCCGCCCAAGGATGTAATCAACTCAAGAGTGGGATCGTCCACCCCACCGGACCCTCTTTGGGTAATGTCGTGCAAGTCCAATTCTCCTGTGTTTGCGGGGTGTGCCTTGTGGTTTCGATTATGTATCTCTATGGCCGAGGCAATGTCCCCGGCATCATTGGTTTTAATATCCCCCCCCCGCCCCAGTGTCCCTTGCCTCGTCTATGTGCCCCCTGGGACTGTGAGCTCCCCCCCCAGTGCTCGAAGTGGTCTGGACCCTCTGCTCCCGGCTGCTGTGTGTTCCACTCTGTAGTGTGGCGTATCGGGGTGGGTGTGCGTGGCGTTTTTACCAATTACGACGTTAGTGTTAAAACTTAGGCCAAATATGTGTATTCAGCTGTTGTTGGCCTTTCCTATCTGTCTTCTCGGTGGTAGGTGACTACCCTCTCCCCTGGGTGGTTTCTGCCGGTGTCTCTCTAACTTAATGTCTGACCATTGAAGGGGGGGCACATAGCGAGGGGGTGTATCCATTACCTATGTACATGGTGTGGTCAACAATAACATAACATAACAAGTTTCAACATTTCAACATTGCTTCATCGACATCACCCAATATCCCCCATATGACCCCCTGACCGTCAACAGCTGCCCAGCCCCGATGTGAGTCCCCAGTGTTCCCCACTTGTCTTCCGTCGTGTGTGGGGTGGGGGGGCCCCCCAAGTGTTGAGTTGTGGGGTGTCCCGGGTCAGTGGCCCTCTAGTGATAGGTTTTCAGTTGTCAAGTGAATAAAGCAGATGAGCTCAAACATTGTTGAAGGTTTGGGACTGCATTTTGTTAGTAAAACAAATTGTATTATAATGTAAAACCTAATTTTTCTGCATATTTTTAGTTACTTATTGTGAAAATGTATCAAGCCACAATTGAAATATATTTGAAGAATGACCATGGTTTAAAGGACTACTCCAACCAAAAAAGTGTTTTTCTATTTTTAATTTTTTTTTAAAATTCTTTAATTTTATTGTGCTTTGAGTGAAAAGAAATAACATACAAGCTCTTGGTGCCCCTATAGCATTCCTCGAGCACATTTCCAATCATAACAGTTGGAGATTATTGGCACTTTTTTTTTTTTTTTGAAGCATTAGAGTAATGCCGATTAGGTCAAGATATAGGTAAATGCGGGTTGCAATAGCAAGAGTTGTGGTTACAAGAAATGAATAATATGACAATGCAAACATGCTTGGCTAATGGTATGTTAGGTCATGCATGTATTCAAAATAACTGTGAAGGTTAACGTCAGCTTGTGAGAGTCGATTAGTTACAGGAGTCCACCACCTTAAGTGTGGTTTATAGAGTCCTCTTTGCTGGCGGTGACACGTTAGGGTGTCATCAGGCTGTTCGGGTCTTCGCCTTCCCTCATCCGATGCCCAGTCTGTGGGGCGGTCGCTGGTCGTGTTGGAGCAGACAGGCTTTCTGCTGCGAACTGTTTTCTGTGGGAGTGTAAGGCTGTTCTGCAGCTGGGTGCCATGTGGCGTCCCTGCTCGATGATAATCTTGTGGGGCTGAGTGTGTCATGTTCTTGCTCGTCTGGACTCCGTCCTCTCTCTCCCTTGCTACTTGCTTTTTGCAGTATGTTGCTGGCTTCCGTGGGGCGGCAGACGTGCATTTCTTCACCGTGTGCCGCTTCCTGCGGGGGCGTTGCTTTTTTTCGCCCAACTGCCCCGTGGCGTTGGGTGTTTGGTAGGTCTGCGGGAGCGGGTTTGTGGCGTCGCCAGTTAAGCTGCGGGGCAGACAGGCTCCGATGGGCCAATTTGCCGTGCTGCCAATGTAGCTTAGAATCTGGTGAAGATGCGGTCAAGCCTTGCCTGAGATGCTGCAAGATAGGCCTCTGTTGTGGGGCTGTTCGTGTTTCCCGCCAACTTGGGTGCCGCTCTGTCGTGCTGCCCGGTAGCTATCGGATGCAGTGGTGGGGAGCCTGGCGCGCTTGTAGGCTCTGCGATCTGGGCCCAAAGGGCTCTGAGTTTAGTATCGTTTGGATCCTCTTGGTCTCCCCTCTGTAGCCGGCTAGTTTTGCGGTAGATTCCACTGCTTTGCTGCATGCAAGTGTATTTGTAAACATGGTGGGCTCAGGAGCTCGAGTAACATGTGTCCGTTCGGCTAGCTGGTCAAGCGCCGCCCCCCCAAAAATAGTGTTTTAAGATAACACTGGTTTTAGTTCAAGTAACCCCTCTTAGCCTTGGCCGTCCCCAAGCACTTTGAAGCAAAATAAATAAAAGAAATAGGGAGAAGATCAAGTTCCAAAAGTATCTTGGGATAGTCTACACGACCAAGGGGTTTTAGCTCTTCAATCTACATCATACAAGAAATTAAGAATGAAGTGCTAGAAAATGTAACCTTTAT
Source organism: Pelobates cultripes (assembly GCA_933207985.1). Taxonomy (NCBI): domain Eukaryota; kingdom Metazoa; phylum Chordata; class Amphibia; order Anura; family Pelobatidae; genus Pelobates; species Pelobates cultripes. The sequence goes on from OW240924.1 coordinate 23,234,197, forward strand.
TTTGCTAAAACAGCATGATCTAAATCCAATAAACTTATTTCATAAGAGTATAAGTAAGAAAAAAAGCTCCTAAAGTTTGCTACCAAGTTAACTGTGAATTTAATTAGTAAGTTTCACAAATTCATAAGTGTTAAAGGCTAATATTTAATTGGTTTAAAAATTCAATATGCATGATAATCAATATAATTTTCTCTTCATGTAATGCCAGTTAATGGCCAATAGGGGTCATGCAATCATATTTTATAATTTCAATGTCCAAAACTGTTTTATAGTTAATAAGACAGAAAAGGCCAAGGTGCATTAACCAAGTCTTCACACCCAGGTCTAAAACTAGAAAGCAGACAATGTGTATCTCGCCAGTTTAATAGCAGTAGCAGCAGTTTGACATCATACCTCTGATTTCTTGTGTTTTGAGGTCCTGTGGAGTCCTTGCAATTAATGCCTTGACTGGTTTTTCGGTCCTCTTGCTGTATCACAAAACACGTGTCACTACTCTGTAGGTTTTAGCAATGGTACATAGTCTCTCTCTGTATTCATCTCATTTTAAAGCTTGTTTATGTAAACTAGGTGGGCGGTCTTGGTGTGTTCCATTATTAACATTAGAGTCCACCCAAACTGTATTTTGTTTTCCACTGAATTATGCAATAATATTTCGCAAACAGACACGTAAGTACTTGATAAATGCGGCTGTCATGAAAATTTAGCTACAAACTGAAATATAAACATGGGGTATTCAACATTTCTGTGATGGATTGCCTGGTTAATTTCAGCAACTGGTGCTAGGTTCTAAACCACCTCCACCACAAAAGAGCTCTTATAACTATGCTTTCCATCCAAGCCATGTTGGGACTTCACATCCCCACAGATTTAAGTACACTCCTTAGGGTGTTTTGGAGCACTCGACTCATATGCATCTCTATGTGGAAATGCTGATTGGATAGGGGAACGTTTCCCTGCTCCCCCACCCTACATCCTTGACTGATATAATCAGAATTGATGATCTCAGCCAATCCAATGCTTTCCTATGGTAAAGCATTGTGATGTGCGGAGATCATGAATTCTGAGGCGGAAGAGGGGCGGAGCACAGCAAAATGCTACATTTTCTCTGCCCTTAAGTGGAAAACAAAGTTTGGTCCTTGTGGGTTAAAGCGACACGGTCATCCCCATGCAAAATTAGTATTTCATAAAAAAAATCTATACGATATATTCACATTCCTGCGCTTAAATGACCACTAATTGGCACCCAGACCAGCTGGGTGAATGAAGTGGTCTGGGTGCCAGGTCCCCCTAGTTTTTACTCTGCAGCTAAAAACATAGCAGTTTCAGAGAACCTGCTATGTTTACACTGCAGGGTTAAGCCAGCCTCTAGTGGCTGTCTTCCTGACTGCCACTAGAGGCCGCTTCCGCGATTTTACACTGAGTAAATTGCACTTATTTGACGCTGGATGTCCTCAGAGTCCAGAGTTGTCAAAGATCCCCATAGGAAAGGATTCCTCTGGCCGCGCATTCGGAAGCTGACGTCGATAGAGGAGAGGTCACCAGTGCCGAGGGAATGAGTCGCTGGATTAAGGTAAGCAAATAAATGGTTAATCATTTATTCGCAGTGGAATGGGGGCCCTAGTCACCGTTTAGGTAACTAGGGATCTGTAGCGTTAGGAATTCAAACTTTTGTGAATTTCTCTTCACGTAGTCTCTCCCTTTATAGTGTAGTCATAGTGTGTGTTTACTATGTGTTGTTTGTGCGGTGAGTACTGACTGCAAGTGTGGTGTATGCAATGTATGTGGTGTACTGGCTGTATGTGTTGGCTGTGTGTGTTTGTGATTGCAATACACATTCTCATACACTAATACACTGACTCGTACACATCCACTAACACACTCACTGACCCATACACACAGAAACTACACACTCTCTGACACTGATGTACAGCACAGATTACCAGAAGCTGCTGAGATGTTAAGTGGCTAGTGCAGCCTGTCCTATGATCTCTCCAGGATATGATGCCACACTGTATCCTAGCAGCCTTCAGCCTTTTGTATCATGAGGAGTGGCTTGTGGCACTTCTTGCTCCTCCCTGTATTTAGGAATCTGCCCCAGCTAAACTCTGCTGCCTACCGTGGACAAGTCCAGACCGACATCTGCTGGAGGTACACCCCCTACCCGTCAGCAAATACATCGATGCAGCCCTGCTTGGCTCCTGCAGCTTCATGCCCTGGATGTCGAGTGATCCAAGTTCTATAACCCTGTAGACCTTAAATTAACTTGAGCTGGTTCCATGTCTCTTATTGTTTGTAAATGTACCAATAGAAATTGTCAATTATGAGGGCTAATGTAACTGTAGTTTTTCTTTGATTTCTTTTTATTGGTTACTTGTACTTGTTTGAATACATTGAGGCACTTTCTAACCAGGATCTTGTAAATGGCGTACCTTGGTTTTGTTTGTTGCAGGTGCCAAAATGAACCAGAATATAGTGTATGCTGGTAATCTCCATAATGAAGTGACTGAGGTAATTATAAAGAAGATTACATTTTAATGCTGTGCAATGCCTTGGAACCATCTTAACAAGGTTTTGAACTTTGAGAAAGTATGTGTGTGATCTACGTATATACAGTATGTGTGTATACAATATATATTCTTTTTTTTTTGTGTGTTGTATGCTTCCCTTTTGATATATCTTATATCCACATGGCTCTTAAAATAGACAAAAACTGGTTGCGCCAATGGATAGATATAAAGGTAAAATGAGTGAAGAAATATATATAGAATAAATAATAAACGTATAAAGTCCAATATTTACAGTCCAATGATCAAAATCCCAGCTGCTTTTAAATTCTTGATAGGTATCGGTTCTTGATTAAGGTGCTTGTCAACATATGTAAAAATATACAAAATTAAAGATACTAGTGGTGGACTGTTTAAGCAGGAATATAAAACTCTCAATAATGGTAATTTCACTCACATTTCGTTGAGCTTAAACTAGCTCGACGTAAAATTGCTTGCAACAGTACAATCCCCACTGATGGATATAAAATTCTGAAGGCCAGTGTCTCATCGTACAGATGGTTATATAAAAAAAGATACACAATAGTGCTCACTATTATCCCACTGTTCTGTCTCATTGGTTTTTTTTAAAACTATATTCTGTACATCTTGCCTTTGATTGTATCCATGTTGCAGTACATTATTTGTCATGCGATGCATGGAAAATTAAAGAATAATATTTAACTCTCTTACTTGGTTCTCTAGATTGAAAAAAAGACTTGAGTCAATCAAATTCAACCAGAATGTATGAAGTCCATTTTTTTTGTGTGTGCAGTTGATTTAAAGGAAGGCAGAAAAACAATTGTAGCTATTTCCAATTATGCCACAAAAAATCCTTCTTGACCCTATTATGGCAATCCAATTTCCGCTTGGATCAACCACATTTTTTTTAAATTCTTTGTTTTTGTTTAAGGTCATAGCCTCAATAGAAAACATCACATGAGATAAGCATACGTAAGACATTATAAACATTCAGAAGAGCCTATCAAACAGGCTATCTAACATTTTGGCAATGGGCCAGGAGCTGAGGGATTTTGGTTTAAGACTGTAGGTACCAATGCTATATCTTAGGCCGTTCGTGCCCAGAGAGATAGCAATATAGCTGATTGGGCCAATAGGTTTGCATATAAGGTTGGAGGTGCTTAGAGTAGTATAATGATATGGTCTTCTGACCAGGGGCAGATGGGATGAGTTTCACTTGTGGTAGGGGCATAGACGTTGTGCCTTGCATATCTTGAATGTTTGACAAGGAGTCGCCGTGCTGGACTAGCAGTGTGCGAGGTCTCCTCCCTTGATATTTGACGTTATGCAAGCGAAGGAGAGCTGTGAAGGGCTGGAGTGAGCGTCGCGAGGCCAGAGTGGATCCAGACAGATCTGCATAAAATGAGAGCTGCATGTTCTCAAATAGGTAAGGTGAGTGGTTTCGTGTTGCTTGTATCACCGCTGATTTGTCTCTGTGACTCTGGAAGCGCACCAGAAGATCCCTTGGCCCTGTGGTCGAAACCTTAGGTAGCCTCTGTAAGCGGAATATCGCTTCTAGGATCACTTGTTTAGCCTGCCTGGGAAACAAGAGGGCCAACATAAGTCTCCTAACAAAGTGCGGCACCTCGGGCTCCGATATCTCTTACCCGATACTCCTAATCTTGATGTACAGGCTTTGATCTTCCAATTCTGCGAATCTCTGGTCATATTTGTGATTCTGCTGTTGCAGGTCGAGCACTACTTGTTGCAGAGGTGTTGTTATGCGAGTTTCGACAGGAGTCTTCCTCCAGAGTACTCAGGCGGCCTGTCAGGCCCTGCAGATCTTTGTGGATCGGGGCCTAATCAGCTGATATGGTGAGCTGATAACTTCTGTGGTCACTGGAGTTGTCAGTTTGTGGGAGAGGAGCCTTCAAGACGGGTGAATGTGCTGTCTCTGCTCCAGTTGTAAAGTCGTCTAAGATGTTGGAGTAGTTATCGGCATAGGCGGCCTTATTTGGCCCCACAGTGCTGTGCGCTTGTTTCCATAGATCTCCGATATTCATACTTTGCTGAGGTTTTCGGGCTTGGGCTTTTTCTTTTTTCGACTCAACCCGCCAACTGCAGTTTGGTGGTCTGTTTGGCACCATTTGTGATGAGTTTGGGCTCTGGTAGAGGGCCCAGAGTGGCTTTTAAGTGCAGAGCTCTGGCGGCACGCGGCCATTCAGGTCCGTTGCTTTGGATCAACCCCATTTTTATATCTTAAATCTTAATGAAGTGGTCTGGGTGCCAGCTCCAGCTAGGGTTAACACATTTTTTTTATAAACATAGCAGTTTCAGAGAAACTGCTATGTTTATAAATGGGTTAAGCCTTCCCCCAAAGCCTCTAGTGGCTGTCTCATTGACAGCCGCTAGAGGCCCTTGCGTGAGTCTCACTGTGAAAAGCTCGCAGCTCTTGCCGTGCGTGCGCATTCAGCCGACGGGGAGGAACGGAGGAGGATCGGAGGCAGAGAGCTCCCCGCCCAGCGCTGGTAAAAGGTAAGTTTTACCCCTTTTCCCCTTTCCAGAGACGGGCGGGAGGGGGTCCCTGAGGGCGGGGGCACCCTCAGGGCACTATAGTGCCAGGAAAACGAATATGTTTTCCTGGCACTATAGTGGTCCTTTAAGATACAGGTATCATTTTTCATCATAATAGTTTTATAATGGAATTGTGCTATTCATGTTGTGAGTATGCACTGTTTTTTTTTTTTTTGTTTTTTTTTTAACCGCCTTGTCTTTTGTTTCCTGGGCTGATACTGGAGTAATTTTATAGCATGTTTGTATGGCACTGAACAACTGGGATTGGTTAATGTTAAAGGAACACTATAGGCATCAAAACAACTTTATGAATAGAAAGAACCGTTAACAATATAACCAGTTTTATACACTACCCAGTATTGGTAATATACTTCTATTACTAGGTGGTGTATAAAACTGGTTATACTGTAGATAACTGTTCTTTCAATTCTTATATGCACTTTATGGTGTTTGGGGATACACTTATACTTGTTCACCGAACTGTTCAGTTTTCTTTCTATCAAAACAACTTTAGTTTTATGACGTAGTGTTGGTGTATAGATCATGCCCCTTAAGTCATACTGCTCAGTTCTCTGCCATTTAGGAGTTAAGTCAGTTTTGTTTCTGTTTATGCAGCTCTAGCCACACTACCTGTGATTCACACAGCATGCATGACAAAATGGTTTTATTTTCAGATATTATTTTACTTTAAAAGTTTCTATCTCCTGCTCTGTAAATCAAACTTTAAAGCAATACTATAGAGTCAGAAACACAACTGTGTGTTCCTGACCTTATAGTGTTAAAATAACTTTTTAGCACCCCTATCCCCCCTTAAAGTCTAAAACTTCCCTTATTTCCAGTGCCGCATGGGTCTGCCTGCACTGGCTCAGCTCCTGTCCCGCCTCCTTGGCAGACCTAATCAGAATTGATGATCTCAACCAATCACAATGCTTTCCTAAAGGATCTAACTTCTGATCTAAGCCAAGGATGCGGGGCAGGGGGCAGAGCCAAACATCACACTGGCCAATCATCTCATAGAGATGCATTGAATCACCATCTGTATGGGTAAAGTTTAGCGTCTCTATGCAGAGCGTGCCACAGGGTGCACCTCTAGGGGTGTTCTTAGGCAACAATGTAAACACTGCCTTTTCTTTACAATAAAGGGGCAGACTATACTCACCAGAACAACTACATAAAGGTATAGTTGTTTTGGTTTCTATAGGGTCCCTTTAATTACATACTTGAGGCTGCTGCAAGGTCTAGCAAGCTATTAACAGTGCAACATATAAGAAATTCAAGACTAAACAGAATAAGCAATAAAGGAAGTATAAACATTAGATCTTCTCAGTGTTTATGAAGGCTGTGCGTGTTACTAGATCTGCATAAACCTGGGGGATTAGTAGTCACTTAGGGGATGGGACCCTTATTGGGAGGGTGGACAATGGTATGCCTCTCCCCCTTTTTTCCCCTTTAAAATACCCCACCAAAAGCCAGTGAGGGCGGGTTAGAGGACATTGGACAATGGCATGTACACCCCTTTATTTTACTATTTCTCACTAAAAGACCGTGGGTGGAGTGTCCAACTCTTTTGGATTATTAAATAGCCCCCACCTCCAACTTTATTTTCTTTATTGTTTTTGAATAGGCAGTCAGTTGAAGAGGTAAACAACAAATATTTCAGTGTGTACATAATACATTCGAGAGACAAAAGGTGTATCCATATCACATTGCACTTAGTATTGCATTGTAAAAATAGTTGATATACAAGAGCGTTTCGAAGTTGAGAGGAAGGAAATTGAGAGTAAGAGATCGAACTGTTAGATATCCTGCTGGACAGGGAGCTAGACTTCAGTGATCCACACGTTTAGAGACAGAAGCGTGTCGTATCCTCCTACAGGGGCTTTAGAGTGCTTTAGGTTTAGGAGTGAAAGGAGTTGTGCTGACTGGATTAAAAATTACTGCTCCGCCACATCAGTAGACCTCTCGGTTCCTCTTTTGATATCCCCCTCAGAGGTTTATTGGTAGGTGCCTAAATTATGTATCAAATTGCTCCCATAGGTCCCTGACCTTGGTAAAGGTTGGGATAGTGTTTGGGACCTGTGCAGTTAGCTTGTCCATAAGGTAATTGTCTTAGATTTTATTAAGGCCTAGCAAAATTGGAGGTGCCTCCAGGCATGACTATTTGTGCCATAGCCCTTTGGGCAGCTAGGTATATCATGTTTAAAAGTTTATGTTCGTGTCTGGTGAGGCCGTCTGTAGGTCTAGAGAGCAGTCAGGCCCATGGATCCAGGCCTAGTTTCCTTAGCATAATCTGGGATCCTAGTTCCATCACTCTGCCAGAAGCCAACTACCACGGGGCATGACACCACACATGAACATAGATTGCCTTATCTCCACATTGGTGCCAACATGCATCAGTGGAATTCAGTTTCATTTAATACTGTTTCACTGGGGTCGTGTACCATCTAAATAACATTTTATGACTGCTCCTGGAGAGTCCCACACCCTTAAGGGCTGTGACAGCTGCTTTCACTTTATCTTGAGTAATAGGGGCTTTCAATATCTTGGCTTCATCTCCGGTCATGTTATTTTGGTAATGATACGATGTTGGCAGTAGTCAGATCACTGTCAGGTTTTCCCCATTGCAAAAAAATGGTTGCTGAGGGTGGTGAGGTGTGGAGTCCATCTCGGAAACGCTTGTAATATGTTGTATCTGTCATGTCCAAAGGCTCGGTCACCCTTAAGGGCTGTGACAGCTGCTTTCACTTTATCTTGAGTAATAGGGGCTTTCAATATCTTGGCTTCATCTCCGGTCACCCTTGGCAAGGAGAGTCCAAATAGGAACTGTTGGATCTTTGTGGAGCATAGCAAGACCACTTCATGTTATCTTGCATATATTATTATTATTATTATTATTATTATTATTATTATTATTAAGTGTTCTTGCATAGCAAGACCACTTAATGTTATCTTGCATATATATTAAGTGTTCTTACATAGCAAGGCTACTTAATGTTCTCACATAAATATTATTATTATTATTTAAGTGTTCTTACATAGCAAGACTACTTAATGTTATCTCACATATATATTATTATTATTAAGTGTTCTTGCATAGCAAGACCACTTAATGTTATCTCACATATATATTAAGTGTTCTTGCATAGCAAGACCACTTAATGTTGCATATATATTAAGTGTTCTTACATAGCAAGACCACTTAATGTTATCTCACATATATATTATTATTATTAAGTGTTCTTGCATAGCAAGACCACTTAATGTTATTTCACATATATATTATTTATTATTATTAAGTGTTCTTGCATAGCAAGACCACTTATTGTTATTTCACATATATATTATTTATTATTATTAAGTGTTCTTGCATAGCAAGACCACTTAATGCTATCTTGCATATATATTATTATTGTTAATTGTTCTTACATAGCAAGGCTACTTAATGTTATCTCACATATATATTATTATTATTAAGTGTTCTTGCATAGCAAGACCACTTAATGTTATCTCACATATATATTAAGTGTTCTTGCATAGCAAGACCACTTAATGTTATCTCACATATATATTAAGTGTTCTTGCATAGCAAGACCACTTAATGTTATTTCACATATATATTATTTATTATTATTAAGTGTTCTTGCATAGCAAGACCACTTATTGTTATTTCACATATATATTATTTATTATTATTAAGTGTTCTTGCATAGCAAGACCACTTAATGCTATCTTGCATATATATTATTATTGTTAATTGTTCTTACATAGCAAGGCTACTTAATGTTATCTCACATATATTTTATTATTATTAAGTGTTCTTGCATAGCAAGACCACTTAATGTTATCTCACATATATATTAAGTGTTCTTGCATAGCAAGACCACTTAATGTTATCTCACATATATATTAAGTGTTCTTGCATAGCAAGACCACTTAATGTTATCTCACATATATTATTATTATTATTAAGTGTTCTTGCATAACAAGACCACTTAATGTTATTTCACATATATTATTATTATTATTAAGTGTTCTTGCATAACAAGACCACTTAATGTTATTTCACATATTAAGTGTTCTTGCATAGCAAGACCACTTAATGTTATTTCACATATATATTATTATTAAATGTTCTTGCATAGCAAGACCACTTAATGTTATCTCATATATATATATTATTCTTATTATTATTATAGCCAAATTTACCACCCTAACAACTCCCACAGATTTTACACTACATAGACAGTAATATACCGAAATGTTCGGATTGTTCCCGATTGGATTACTATTACTTTGTGGAACGTTTTGTCGAATGGTTCACGGAATATCGTCGTTCTTGTGGCGAAATTGGTCCCATAGGAATGAATGGCAAAATGTTCAAAACTAGAATGGGAGCTGGCAAAAGCTGAAAAATCAGGACATGATTTCTAAACTGCCACCACTCCCTCATTTTCAAGCCCACCTACACTCAAGTTACTTACATACAGGTTGTTCGGATGCAAGAGCTTAGGTATTCTAGAATCGCTCTGTAAAGCCCCCCGACATCATCCATAGCCCACATGGCAGTATAAGGTTTCAGTTAAGGCAAATATATAGAGCCTGTTCAGGAGTCGGCTAGAGATGTCATTATTGACTCTCTCTACCACCCACCCCCTAGAGCCTCGTGGGGCTCCCCGGACACTATCCACCACTTGTATGTCAGTATAAACAAGCAAGGTATCGATTAGGGCAATTATATATAGGTTGTTCGGGAGTTAGTTGGGTTATGGTTGTTAATGACTCCATTGAGGCCAGAGACTGGAAGCCATGCGAGCCCGGCCGGCGGCCATCTTGTTGGGCCTGAGATGTGCATGAGGCCATGCAGATATCTGCCACAGACTGTGAGGTTAGCTGCTGTTCCCATTGTTTTTTCCGGCATAGTTTTGTTCACGAGCTCCTGGAAGATATCAAGGTAAGTTATGATGGGCACTGTGAGGTGCGATGCTGGTTACAAGTGCTGGAATGCAAGTGGATTTGAGGGAGCCTTGGAGTTTAGCAGCCTTTTAGATCGGCAGTTAGACCACACCCCCACCTGAAATTTATAGATGGGTGTTAAGCAGGATAGTAAGACCACACAGACACTACTGCCCACATAGTAAATTAATTTAAATGGTTTAACCCCTTAAGGACGCATGATGGAAATTTTCCGTCATGCAGTATTTTTCCAGCAGGGTATATTATCTGTGCTGGTAATTATGAGCCCCAGGTATAATTTGATTCCTGGGGCTCCCCTCTCTCACGTGGGGCCAGAATTAGTGGCCCCTGACCGATGCTCTGTTTGCAGAGCTCAAAGTGAGCGCTGCAAACAACATTTAAATGGGGATTTAAATCCCCATTATTACAATTTGGTGTGAACAGGGTAAAATCCCTGCTCACACAAGGGATTTCCAGGTATCAATGGAAACCTTGGGCTCCCCTCTATCAGTTGGGGACGTTTTTAGTGACCCCAGCCTTTTTGATGCGCTACATGCAGTGCTGGAAGTCAGTGCGGCATGTATCTGCTTAAATAGACATTTAAATGCCTATATCTAGATTATTGTGTAAGCAGGGTTAAATCCCTGCTCACACCAGGAAACCCAGGTATTATTAGAAACCTGGGGCTCCCCTCTGTCAGCTGGGACCATTTTTTAATGTCCCCAGACTGACAGCTGAGCTGCATGCAGAGCTCAAAGTGAGATCGGCATGCAGCTGTTTAAAAGGGGATTTAAATCCCCGTAGAGCACAATGCAGCGTGGACAGGCTTAAATCCCTGCTCACACTAGGAAACCCAGGTATCATTAGAAACCTGGGGGTCCCCTCTGTCAGCTGGGATCATTTTTAGTGGCCCCAGGTAGTGATGTGCCGAACGGTTCGCCGCGGACTCATCATTGAGTAAACTTTGACCCTGTACCTCACAGTCAGCAGACACATTCCAGCCAATCAGCAGCAGACCCTCCCTCCCAGACCCTCTCACCTCCTGGACTAAGAATGCAGCTTCAAAATGGATGCTGTCCAGGAGGTGGGAGGGAGGGTCTGCTGCTGATTGGCTGGAATGTGTCTGCTGACTGTGAGGTACAGGGTCAAAGTTCACTCCATGATAAGTCCACGGCGAACCGTTCGGGACATCAGTAGCCCCAGGCATTTTGGTGAGCTGCATGCAGAGCTTAAAGTGAGGCTTGCATGCAATTCTTTTTATGGGGATTTAAATCCCCATAGAGAGCAATGTAGTGTGCGCAGGGTTAAATCTCTGCTCACACCAGGAAACCTAGGTATCAATAGATACCTTGGGCTTCCCTCTGTCAGCTGGGGCCATTTTTAGTTTCCCCCGACTTTCTGATGAGCTGCATGCAATGCTGGAAGTCAGCACTGCATGTAGCCCTTTAAATCCACAAAGAACACTGCAGCTGAGTGATCACGCTCAGCTACAGTCATTCTCTCAGGTAATCTGGTGCTTGGGAGAATCCCAGGGTCTGAACAGACCCTGGGGTGTCACCCTCTACGCCCAAATGCCATTCTGATCAGTGCTGGGCTTTTTCAGTTGCTCAGCACAGATCGCATTGCTTTGGGCATAATGTCTTCAATGTAGATAGGAGACTGCAATACTGAAAATAGCCAGTAGATGGCAGCAATGTACCACTGTCTGTTTAAAGGGACTCTCCAGTGCCAGGAAAACAAACCGTTTTCCTGGCACTGCAGGTCCCCTCTCCCTCCCACCCCCCCATCCCAAGTTGCTGAAGGGGTTAAAACCCCTACAGTTACTTACCTGTACCTGAGGGACATCGGCGCTGGTTCAGGGTCCGCCCACGCTCCTCCCCGCCGATGTCATCCGGTGGGGGAGACCTATTGCGCATGCGCGGCTGCTGGCAGGGGAGACCTAATGCGCATGCGCAGCAATGCATTGAAAAATGCTTTCCTATGGGGATTTCAGCGACGTTGGAGGTACTCGCATAGCGTGAGGACGTCCAGCGACGCTATAGCACACGGAATGTGTGCTGTGAACCTGGAAGTGCCCTCTAGTGGCTGTCTACTAGTAGAGGAGGAGTTAACCCTGCAAGGTAAATATTGCAGTTTATGAAAATTGCAATAATTACACTTGCAGGGTTAAGGGTAGTGGGAGTTGGCACCCAGACCACTCCAATGGACAGAAGTGGTCTGGGTGCCTGGAGTGTCCCTTTAAGTTTAAAAATCCCTTTACTAATATCAATACTGATATTAGCAAAATGAAGCTTTTGGAGTTAGGATTAAATTAAGGATTACAATTAAGGATTATTATTCGGTTTAGAATAAGTATTAGATTTATTATCAGGTTTATTATTAAGTTTATGTTTAAAATTAGATTTATAATTAATTATGTTTCAGATTAGGATTCAGATTATGGTTCAGATTAAGATTAGGGTCAGCACTGACATCCCTTGCTGAATATAGCAAGGGAATTCCTCTGCTGACACCAGCAGGGGAATCATTTTACCACTATTGCTAAAGGTAGGATTGAGATTAGGATTAAGGTTATAATTAGGGTTACACATGGGATAACGTTATGGGTTTGGGTTGTGGTAAGGGTTTATGATTAGATTGAGGGCTAGATTTGGAATAAGGATTTGGTTTAGAATTAGGACTTGGTTTAGGATTAGGGATTTAGATTGGGATTAATTTTAAGATCGCTACTTTCCAAAGACCTACATATGGGGTATATTTGTACTCAGAAGATGTTGATGAGTACAGCTAAGATAATTTTATGACCGTGGGACGCACAAGATTTAAAAAATAAGCATAAAAAATACTGTATATGTAAAAATAAAAATGAATACCACAAACTTTGAAAAATAAATGGTAACAAGATGTCACTTCAATAAAGCTTATAATATTTTATGTGAGAGTCCCCGAGGTGTCCACTTTTGTAAATAATATGCATTGGTGGCATAATTTAAATATATGACTAAAATGCCCCAAAATGAAACAAAGACCCATCGTCAATTTGCCATTTACAAATAAAAAATTTTACTGGGCCGGGTATGATTTTAGCCCTGTATTTTTTTTCACAAAAACCTGGCTAAGGTATACAAAGGGGGTCTTTTTGTACTCTGGATATATAGCTGAGAATAATTTAGTGATTTAATTTATAGTAGCATATATGAAGTTTTCCAAAATTAACCACTAAAATACGTGTGTATAAAAATGCAAAAACTATGATAAAATTTGAAAGAAATTGGTGCTAACATAACTGTATAATAAACCTCAAAATATACCATATGACATAGCCCGTGGTGTCTGCTTTTACAAATGGTATGCATTTATGGGGTAATTTTAACTGTCAAATTGCTACAATGCCCTAAAATGTGATAGATACACATCAAACTAATTTATCAAGATTCTAATTGTAAAAACGGTAATGGTCAGGACTTTTAACCCCTTAAGGACCAGACTTCTGGAATAAAATGGAATCATCACATGTCATGTGTCCTTAAGGGGTTAAGGCACTGTAGCTTCACAGGATAGTGGCAAAGACATACATTGGGGGTATTGTTTTATTCAGAACAGTTTGCCGAGCATAATTATGGGGGTTTGCTCACAGTGGCACATACCAGACTTGAAAAATGACCCAGAAAATGTAGTTTGTATGTAACTAACAAATGCAAAAGAAAATATTTTACTACAAAGTTTGACATAAATAGATAAAAAAAAAAAATGCCATCACGTTATGGCACAATATACACCATATGAGATACACTGAGGTCCTTGAGGGATAAATTAAACAGTCAAACTGCTACAATACCCCAATTGAGACTTGCAATCATCATATTCATCTATCAAAATTCTCTCTTATGGCACTGTAACATCACCGGATAGTGGCAAAGGCATAGATTGGGGGTATCGTTTTACTCAGTAGATATGGCTGCACACAATATGGGGTTTTCTACTGCAGTAGTATACATCGGCTTTATGAAATACACATTAAAAAACCTTGTTTTATGTGTGTATGTTAGAAATCTGAAAAAACCCCACAATTTTACTACACTATTTAGCAGAGATTGGCTGCGAAATGGCTACGTAAAAAGTGTCAGAATACCCTTAAGTAAATAGCCTGTGATGTGTGCTTTATATAAATATATACTTTTGTGCGGCAATTTTGCTTTCTGTGATGGTTATTAAGCTTACTAGACAAACCTACTAAATTCTAAAATAGCTCCACATTAAAATTTAATTTTACTCCTTGTATTTTGTGACCTGTAACTTTAAAAATAAGCTGAAATCCTAGGCCTATTATGTACTCTGAAAATCATAACTAATTTAATATTTTTGAATTACTTTACTTAAGCTGCACTTATTATACACGTTATTATTGCCTAAACTGTGAAAAAACTATTTATTTTTTAGAATAAGAATTTATATATGTTCATGTCACATCAGATTAAATCCATTTTTGTCCTTTAAAAAATGGTATATAACATGTGTTGGTGCAATAAATTAGAAAAATGCAAACTGAGATTGAACACAAACAGCAAAAATTGCTTGTGTCCTTAAGGGTAAGTCCAGTTTTTAAAGCTGTGTCCTTAAGGGGTTAAAGGAACACCCCATGCATCATACATCTCCCCAAATATAGGTACTCAAACAGTTTGCAAATTGTTTGATGTCATTTGTGGGGTCTGCCAGACATCAATCCCTTCCTGTATAGAGTGCCAGAATCTCCTACATACTATGAGGGCAAGTTCATTGGCTGAGAGTTTGCAGACAGCGTCCGGCTCTTATAGAGGAGGTGACTTTGCCTGGCAGACACTAGGTAAGTTGTTAAACCACTAGCAAACTGTTTTTTTTGGTTTTTTGTTCTTGCGTGAAGGGGGGTCTCATGGCTCCATATTGTTCCTTAAATGATGAGATGCATATATATTACAAACATTTGTACAGTTATAATGGCCACATTACAAAAACAAAAATAGAACGCTGAATTTGCATTTTTCTATAATTGTATAGATGTGAGGTGAATGTTCTCGTCTATAACATTTAGTTTTTCTTTCATATAGAAAAATTGCTTCTTTTTCAACTAAACAATTTTTATAAAGCGGTTTTAAAAAATTTTTTGTATACTGTGTAATGTGGGAGTGAACGGACTACAATCTGTAATGTGTACAACAATGGTGCCCTAAAAGTAGACCCCGGATGTTGTGGAACTACAGCAATTCTAAAGGCATGCAAAGCATCATGGAAGTTGTAGTTTTACAACATCTGGGGACCTACCTTCTGGGCACCCCTCGTGTATAACATTATCATTACAGCTGAAATTATATGTAAATATGCATGCTCAGGGAAACGATTAACCAAATCAAGTTGCAAAGACCATTTCTACTCTTATGACTTGCCTGTCATTAGCTGGGAATATATTTCTGGACTGTCTTTACCATATCTTGACTGTATCAGACGGGCACTGACTTGCATTATGAATTGGCACCTATGCTGTGGAATAAATTGTCCTAACTGTGAAAAGTGATTTATGACTCCTCTTACACATTAGTTTTCCTAGACCCGTGAGTTTAAAATTCTCAACAGACAGCTGGAGAGAGTCATTTCACTGCATAGGAGTTTTGTTTAAATGAGTTTGTAGCATTTTAACATGCATAACTATTATTTATTTTTCTTCTTTATCTTAAGGAAGAATTATTATTGCTCTTCAACGATTATGATCCTATACATGTGAAAAAGTATCGGCGTGATAAGAAATGGTAACGCATTTTAACTTGTATTTTGTCTAGTGTGTACTTACTATTATATAATTGTTGCACAGATACATATAGAAACATAGAATGTGACGGCAGATAAGAACCATTCGGCCCATCTAGTCTGCCCAATTTTCTAAATACTTTCATTAGTCCCTAGTCTTATCTTATAGTTAGGATAGCCTTATGCCTATCCCACGCATGCTTAAACTCTTTTACTATGTTAACTCTACCACTTCAGCTGGAAGGCTATTCCATGCATCCACTACCCTGTCAGTAAAGTAATACTTCCTGATATTATTTTTAAACCTTTGTTCCTCTAATTTAAGACTGTCCTCTTGTTGTGGTAGTTTTTCTTCTTTTAAATATAGTCTCCTCCTTTACTGTGTTGATTCCCTTTATATATTTAAATGTTTCTATCATATCCCTCTGTCTCGTCTTTCCTCCAAGCTATACATATTAAAATCCTTTAACCTTTCCTGGTAAGTTTTATCCCGCAATCCATGAACCAGTTTAGTAGCCCTTCTCTGAACCCTCTCTAAGGTATCAATATCCTTCTGAAGATACGGTCTCCAGTACTGAGTACAATACTCCAAGTGAAGTCTCACCAGTGTTCTGTACAATGGCATGAGCACTTCCCTCTTTCTACTGCTAATACCTCTCCCTATACAACCAAGCATTCTGCTAGCATTTCCTGCTGCTCTATATATGAATTATATTGGACTAATTTATATTGTTACATGTTGCTCTTATGCTCAGAAAACAGTTGATTGAATGTAGTTTTTGCTGATATGTTCACTGATCAGTGAATAGGCAAAAATAGAAAGCTTAGGACAAAATGGCCAGGTTGAAAAATACATAGTGGTGGATAATTTTTCTTGCACTATTTTGTCCTGCATTGTGTTCTCGTTTCACGGTCTAGCAATTAGTTTATTAAACATCGTTTTTCTACATGTGGAGCAGCTTCCATTCACTGCCATCTAGTAGTTTTATCCTAAATTGCAGAGAAATTGCAAAGGTCCCTTTTGCGCCTCAATCACACTGGTTTTGCTTGATTATTGCAGCTTTGCCTTTGTCCAGCTTTCTTCTTCGGATGGTGTCTTGCAAGTGATCCAAAAGCTAGACAAGACTATGTTCAAGGGCCGCTTGTTAATTGTGCGTGGTTATGAGCATGAATTTAACAAATCCCCTGATTTTACAAAGACTGCTGGAACAAATCAGGTAATTAATAAATTGATCTAAAAACTTAGACCAGAGTAGTAGTTATGAAAAAGTCTCCAACTTGAGACATTCGGGAAAATGGCCAGACGGGGAAGGAGTTCTGTCATATAATGACAAGAATAAAACCGATTGGGCAGACATTTAGGAAAAGAAAAGCTTACTAGGGAGACACAAAAAAAACTTAAATATTAGGGGAAATTCTTAAATGGGAGACTGGAACAACCAAATAAACGTACAGTAAAACATTTATAAATGGCAGACAGGCCAACATAAATATGAACTGGAATGGCTGGAGCAGTGTCTTATAATCTGTTTTTTTTTTTTTGTTTTTTTTAGAATAACTGCAAGGGACTGCTTCATTTAACTAGGCAATCCAGTCATTATAATGTTTATATATTTAGTTATGGTTTAGAGGAGGTATTAAAGGGTATTTTTTTCTTTGTACTTGCAGGACTGTGAGTCTGCGTCTGCAATCTGTAAAAATAAAGGTACAATAGTGCACATAAGCATGTTCTTTGTCTTGCATTTTCTTACATTCATAGTACAAGAAAGTGTAATATAGATACGATACCAAACATTTCCAATACTTTAAGATCCTTCTGAATTTTGTGAAACTGTATTGTTGTATTTCTGCAGTTTTTTTTTTTTTTAATTTAAATTATTTATTTTATTTATGCATGAAGTAACCATGAGCATGCAGAGCCACGACAGCTGCTGCAAGCATTTTCTTAGCATTTCAAAGAGTGGCAGTTTGAACAGCACATTTTTTTTTTTTATAACATGAAAATAACAGGCTAGAAGACATTGGTAGTTTATTTTAAACATGCTAGGCTAGTTATGCATATGACCAATTTAGTTACGTTTAGTACATGAGCATTTTGTAGTTTGGGTCAGGTTATTTTATTTATTTATTTATTTGGTTAATTTTTTTGTTGAGGCATTAAGTAAATGGGGTACAGAAGGAAGAAGAGGGGTCGTTTGTTTTTCATACAGATTGGGAGTACGATAACATTATACAACCTTTCCCTTGAGTAACAGCCTTGTTTTATATTAATTAGACGTTCAATAATAGTGCTAGCTAGTTTAGTATAATAGTAGTGAGTGTAGTTAGACATAAGCAGAACATCAAGCAGGTTATAACAGGCATGTAACATGAGGAACAGTGTACCTTGTAGTTTAATGTGGTAGAGCTTTACTTTCCAGCTCAGCCTAATAACATAAATGCATTAAGTATTCATATGTGAAGCTTATCGTGCGGTACTTGTGTCCATGTCAGATCTAGCGTTTCTAGTGCAAGTCCTGCGGGTGATCACGTCTAGCCGGTCTGAGTTGCCAACTCCAGTGGAACGCTAAGGGCAGTGTTCTCTCATGGTTGGTAGGTTACTAGGCATCAGTCAGTAAGGCTAGGGTATGGTTAGTATGCTTAAAGTCTGACTGCTTGTCAGTGCATGTCTTGCGAAGTAGGCATAAGCTAGTAAAGGTCCGTAGGTGAGGTACATAGTAGGTACATACAACAGTAAGCATGCAAACGCCGGACAGTTTAGCTATCTCTGGCTATCAACAGAAGCTGGTGGTCTAATCTATCATATCTGGCTCATGCTCCCCTCAAGTTCCACTCTAGAATAAAATATTGCAAAATAGAACAGTCCCTGTGTAGAGCATATATTACAGATTGGTAAGGAGTGAAACAGGACCCAGGTTCAAAATTGGTCTACTCTGCATTTCTGCACAGTGTCTTTTGGTTGATGCAGAGGGGGAGGTCATCTGTGTGCTGCCTGGTCAACCAATTCATCTGGGCAGGAGTTGCAGCAACGGTTTCAGGTAAGTCAGCGAGGAGTGGAGATGAGTGCGGTGGGAGGCTTCTCCCTTGCTTCTGGCAGCTTGTGGGGTCGTCACCACGTGGCCACAGACTCTGGTACCTCTCGCGGCCGGGTCTTTCTCGTTATGGGCGCTGAGGGTCCAGGTGGTCGACCGCCGCTAGCGGCAGGTAGCTCTCCTGCGGTGTGGTCGGTGAACAGGAGAAGGTCTCCCGATGATCCCCTGCCTGGGTGGGTGTTCTGCCCGTTGGTGCGTGGCGGCTTTTCCTGGGATCTGCCCGTTCTGCCTCACCTCCTCTTGGTGATTGGGGGTTTGACGTGCCCTCCGTCTCTCCAGTTTCTCCCAGAACTGACTGAACAGGGCATCTAAGCGCTCATGTAGAGGCTGAGTGGTAGCAGGCTCTGCAGTGTGGTCTGTGGTCGCCATTTTGCGTGCGTCCGCTTGCCGTTGTGATGCACACTTTTGGCTGTCTCCAGCGATTGCAGGCTATTTAGGCACAAGGTACAGGCTTGTAGGGTCCGGGATAACCCCCACCGGTCCTAGGGGGGGAGGGAAGCCCGATGCTACGGGTGCTACTTGGTTCGGTGAGTAGGGAGAGTGGCAGTCTCTCCCCAGCTCCGTTTGTTGTAGGCCCCAAGCCTCCGATCCGGATTCCCAGCGGGCTTTTAACCAAGTGAGGTGTCCCTCTGTACCCCCGCTTTCGCATTACAAGGCGAGGTGAGCTCAAGTACAGATTTGAGTGATTTACCCACAGTTTTCTGTCGTAAATCGGGCCCAGGCTCGGGAGCTCACAGAAAGCGTGTCTGTTCAGCTCCCCGGTCAGGCCCCGCCTCCTTGGGTCAGGTTATTAACTAGATGTTGGTGAGTACCGTGATGTTTTGCTTTTAATTTAGGCATCAATAATTTGCATGAGGTATATGACTGTGCTGGAGTTGTATATATTGTATGCATATAAGGAGTGTGTCATCCAGTCGGTTGGTTAAGTGTGCCTGTGTAGTGTAAGTCGTGGGTTAACCCCTGAGCTGCCTCAGTGTGTGGTGTGTAGTCACATGAAGGTATGCATTCAGAAAAAACACTGTCTTGGGGCTTACAGTGTGACATATTGCCCCTCTAAAGGTAAGGGAGAGTTTAGGGCACTAGTCGTTAACGAAAAAGACAGTAAGCACTGCTCGATGGGCCCAGTTCTAAATGACCTCTGTCTTCCTCTGCAGCTGTCACTTGCCGATCTACGGGTCTGCCGTCTTTTCAGCCAATCACCTGGGTTGGCAAGACTGGGCAGGTTTGAGAGTTTGTGAAATTGTCGGTGGAAAGTGCCGCAGGGAGGCAGGTTTTGTATGGGTGAGTCAAGCTGCTTTGCGGCGGTGGGTTACACCTCCTGTCGGCGGTCTGTTCCCTTGTCTGCTCCACGTTTCTGCGTTCTCGTGTGCCCATTGTGATCCAGTAGATTCCGTCTGGGGGATGGCAGGTAACTCCATCAGGCCTGTGTTTGTGTTTGTTGATGGTCTTTACTCCTCCGCTTGAGTGGCCGGTTCGCCTTGGGTATCACTCGTCTCCTCCGCAGCTCATGTGGTAGTGTGTAGGCTTTTCGGCGGTTCAAGCTTGGTGAGCATTAGGGAGCATGAAGTGAGTCCAGTAGCGGATTTGCTGTTTCCGGTTTTTCTGCGTGCAGGCTTGGTTTACTCTCGAGCTTCCAGAATGCTGTAAACAGCCTGTCGATTCGGACCTCGAGTGGCTCCATTAGGATCAAGCGGTGGAGGGCTTGGTGGGCGGCTTGAGGTGGGTGCTTGTAGGGCTCTCAGCTGCATTCTGTACTCAAGCTTCAGCCTGAAGATTGGGAGTGTTTGTTCCAAGCTGGTCAAAGGAGCCTGTTGTACCTCCTGGCTGTTCGCTGACCTCTTGATCGCAGCCATCTTTGGTGAGTCTCTTGATCCTCCGATAGGTTCCTCTGTTGTCTCTGCTATATCTGGGAGGACTCCCAGTGGTGGACCGGGATCACCCCCACCGGTCCTGGGGAGGGGGGGGTTGCGGACTACCCGTATGTAGCAATCTGCTCCCGGGTCGCTGCAGGCTGGGAGCTCACCCGCCATTCCCGGCCGCATGCCTGCACGGGTATAGCCTGCTGTCTTTCGTCCAGTCACTGGCCGCATCACCGGTTTACCGTGTGGACTGAATGCCAGTGCGTTGTTTGGGGTCAATATGTGCATTGTCTCGTGGTTTGGAGGTGCCTTTTTAGCCAGTTTAGCAATGATCAGTAGGGAGCTTCAGTTTGGCACGTCTTCCCTCCATGACAGTCAGGCCCAGCCCCTTTCTATAGTTTTTTTTATAGGCCACGTGTGTCTGTTTCACGTGTAAGTGGCCATCTTCTCAACATCTCAATTTAAGAGAATGTCTAAAATATTTGTGAATTTAATACACGTTTAGACTTCTTGCTTCTGCTTAAAAAAATGTAATACTTTGAGATATGTTATTGCTATTTGATTACTTATTGATTGGGTACACACCAGAACCACTACAATGGAATGCCATATTGCCTTCGTTTATGGTCCACTTTTACAAATGTGGATTTAATATTGTAAAGCTCTATGGAATCTGTTGGCACTATATAAATGGCGATAATAATAATATAAAGGGAGTTAAAAGAACTATGCAAAAGTTACACACTACTACATGTGACTTAGACCCTGCTCCAACTCCGCTTATATCTGCATGCATTGAAACACTCGCCCTATCCCTCACAAAAATAGTTCAGTGTTGACAATAAATTGGAGACTTCCCAGATCATCTAAAAGAAGCTGTGGTAAAACCACTCCTAAGTAAACCTTTATTAGACTCAGACTGCATGGCTAATTACAGACCAGTATCCAACCTTCCATTTCTGGGGAAAATAAATGAAAAGGTAGTGGCAACTCAACTGGAGGTCTATCTACCAAGCTTGAACATCTTTGATCCTTTCCAGTCAAGCGTCAGATGCCGCCACAACACTAAAACAGCGCTAGTCCGAGTGCTAAATAATCTCCTTATGCTGAGAAACAAAGGTGATGACACCATCCTAATCCTCTTGGATCTCTCAGCTGCATTTGACACCATTGACCATAGGACTTTAATAGAGAGCTTGCAGCACATCTGTGGTCTGGGAGGCACAGTCCTTAACTGGTTTAAATCTTTCCTTGCTGGTAGATCACATAGAGTAACATCATGATCAAGCTCATCGGCACCAACAGAACTGGCCTGCGGAGTTCCACAAGGATGATCTTGTCTCCCATGCTATTTGCAATTTACTTGATACCACTGCGGAGCATCATTAGGCGACAGCGCGTAAAGTATCATTGTTGCCCTGATGACACACCGCTCTACTCCTCCTTTGCTCCAGATACCACAGACCCAACATGCCGGGTACAGTTGTTTAGCAGACCTCATAGAATGGATTAATGCTAATTGGCTTAAAGTGAACCCGAACAAAACAAGGTTACTCTTGGTGAGTGGATCCTGGGCAACAAAAATAATCACCCAACTGGCTTGAAGGCTCTGAACTTATCAGTTCATCAACTGCTGATTGACTCTGGACTATCATTTAAACAGCAGACTTTCTCCGTAATAAAATCTGCTTACTTTTATCTGAAAATCATAGCCAGGTTACTACACTTAATTCCACCGGATGATATGCCAACATTAATCCATGCATTTGTGTTCTCTTGGCTAGATTACTGCAATGCAGAAAAATAACTCAATTGCCTTCAGACTGTACAAAATGCAGCAGCCAGACTACTGACCAATCAAACTCGCTCCTGCCACATAACACCTGTTCTCCACTCCCTGCATTGGCTTCCAATTAAATAACTAACCTATTTTAATATTGGCCTTCTAACCTTCAAGGCCCACAGTACCTGAAAGAGCTCCTGACACCCTACATTTCATCCCATTCACTTCTGTCAGCCATCAAATCCTTCCTGTCAGTGCCAAGAATAAAGGCAGACTCAGGTTCCAGGGCATTCAGACATGCTGCCCATACCATCTGGAACTCTTTACCATGCGCAATCAGAGAGGCACCGTCCTTACAGACTTTTATAAAAAAAAAAAAGCTAAAGACCCACCTTTCATCAGGCATTCAGTCTGCTCAGCTGACCTTCAGAAACTCCTAACTTTTATGTCTTTATTTTTGTATACTTGTAAAGTGCTTTGAGTCTCACAGGGAGAAAAGTGATATAAAAATTTGCAAATTATTATTATATTCTATTACTGAAATTTCTTTTAAGTTTCCCATATTCATATATACATTTATACTTGGTGACGGCTATGGGAAATCGGCCCAATTTATGGAGAATCCCGTGGTCTCACTGGGGCCTCTATAGACTTCAATGCTGTACTCTCATCATGGATGCGTGAAAGTTCAGCAATGACGTCAGCTGCACCAGGTGCTGAAGATGACCCGCCGTGAGAAGATGGTGCCTGTAAGGGGCAGGTTAAGGTAAGTAGAACTCACCTTTGTTTCCCCTCTCCCTGACTCTCAGCGCCAATGCTACCGTGGGGATCTTTGCAAATGCTGCGACGTCCCCAAATGGTTTTAAGATTTTATTTAGAAAAAAGCACAGTTTGAATAAAGCTTTTTTAACGCTTGTCTGGATTATTGCCTGTGTCTGGACTCTTGTGCCATCTAATGTTCACAACTGGTATTGAACTCCAGTTAGCCTAATTTTATAAATATAAAAATGTGTATGTGTGTGTGTATACACATTTTATTTAACTGTATTTTATTTAACTGTAGAGACGCTGCATTGATAGAAAATAAAACTGTTAGCAAATTAGATACACCTCCAAGGAAACCATCCATGGAATTCTATTTTGAATATTTTATTTGGAGGAAATGTAAAGAATATGTAAAACAACTGCAAGCATATTTCTTCTGTATCGGGCAGTGTCCAATTAGAGGCTTCACTTTGAAAATCGTTGCAGACCTGCCCCTCATGCGTGCAGCTGTCCAATTAGAGAATTCTGTATCTTTGCAAGGTGGTTATAGCGTGATGCTCTGGCACAAGCCACAGTTACTTACTGAAATCTTCATTATGTATTCACTTATCCCTCTGTTTTTGTATTATTGATCATTAAGAATGTTTTTTTTGTTTTGTTTTTTTGTGTGTGTGTTTCCTTGTCATTGTCTTTCTCTATTTTTTTTATTTTTAGATTCTAGAAGGGAAGAATTCTCTTCCACTACAAATCTGCCATGTGACATAACAAAGGTATATACATGTCCATGTCTGTCAGTCAAAACTACAAAAAGCATATGGTGTTGATAGTCCTGTGCATCTATAAGAGATCAGCAAGTGGTAGCCCCACTTGTTTAGGGGGAAGGATAAATCTACATACAAGGCAATTAAAGCAGAGCAGCCATTTGAACCATTGAAAATCACCAAAACGTGTTAACAATTTAGTTTTTTTACATGAGCCATGCCATTTTCTTTTTATATTTTATAAAAAAGATTTAGCAAATTATGTCATATTCCAGTTTAGGCAAGATGATGCAAGGATTAATGTAATTTTTTTTTTTTTTCTGTATGTTGTCTCTTTGCTGACTGCCAGGTGCAAAGGACAGAGTTTGTAACCATGACTGACGGGGAGATACGAGGAAGACTCACAGAGATTTATTTTACTATTTAACACCTCACACGTATGGTTTTTTTACATATAGGGTTAAGTAAACATTTTAAAAATTATTGAATGTGACACTTGCCCTTTAAATTATTAGGACATCTGGTTATTACTTGTTATATGTTTACTGATTAATACAAAGGGAACAGCCAACAGACATAAAACAAAACATTTTTTTATAGCGTACTTTATTTCAGGATTTGGTTACACCATCAAACCATGTTAAGCCCATCACTTCCTCACACTACTGCAATATTATTGGGTTTTACGTTCATTTTTAACAAGGGAGTTTCACAAGGGTTATTTGCTTGTTATGTAGTTAAGGACCTAATTTTTGCTATATGTGCGTTCAAACACATTTTCCATCTTTCTCATTTATCGCACCAACATATACGTTTTTTTGAAAGTACAAAAAGGACTTTCATCTGATCTCCTATACATGTATAAATTATGTTTTTGTAATTCTTTATTTTTGATGTGCGTAAGATTTACATGCAAGCTTGAAGAGCCACAACCGCTTCAACAAGTACAACGATAACAAGAATGATTTTTTTAGGTAGTAGTCGCAGGGTGATCATCAGTGAGTCAAACATTTCTTCATCCTACCTAGAACCTCCTCTAAAGTAATATATGGGATGTAGGAACGCACGAAGTGTAATTATTATAGGCATGTTGTGGACCAAACCAAGTGTTTGATTATT
Organism: Pelobates cultripes; assembly: GCA_933207985.1. Taxonomy (NCBI): domain Eukaryota; kingdom Metazoa; phylum Chordata; class Amphibia; order Anura; family Pelobatidae; genus Pelobates; species Pelobates cultripes. The sequence continues at coordinate 23,259,385 of OW240924.1, forward strand.
TGAATATCTTCCCCTGTCCAAATTGTTTAAAATGGATGCGTGCACGCTCTGAAGTAAATCACACCAGACACAAGTTGCAGGCTAATGAAAAACTTCGGAATGTTTACTTAGGTGGGCAGGAAGCCCCTTATAAAGACAAGAATACATCATATGCAAAAATGTAGATAACCGAATACATCTTTAATTGGTTAGGTGTCAAGTGTCTTATCTAGTGCACATCCTACAAGGTGTGATGTCACCACCTTCCCGGGATTTTACTCTGGATACAGGCACCATCTTGTTACACGAGGTAGTTAGTCGATGGGAGGGGCTGCTCTAGCAGCCATTTTGAGTAAATATTGAATACAGGTTTGCATAGTAATTAGGCATTTTACTAATACTATTTTACGTCCATAACAGGCAGGGGTATCTCACACAGTAAATTATCGCGCTATTACTACTGGGACTGACTACCATGTAAAGGAGAAAAAAAGATATCCGTAGGGGTATTTCAAAGAGGCGTATGAAATCAAAATGGCGTGTAAATAGGGAGAGCGCGGGAGTCAGCTGACTCCTGTGGTGGGCAAGTATAGGGGGTACTCAAGCTTTGTGCCTGGACCTGCAGCATATCGGCACCTTGGTATACCATATAATGGGTATGATCTCCAGCCCCAGGCCTTGTTGAGGGTTTGCCTCCTGTGCCAACAGACCTAGAGTCTCTCATAGACATCGTTCTTCCCCGTCTGGGGATAGCAGAAAATTCTACTTGTCATTCTGCGTTTGCTGGTAGCTGTCTTCCACTTGCGTGGACTGTGTTTGTGGGGCAATCCCCCGGATTGGTGCAAGGATCCAGGCCTGATAAGAGACCACTGGCTTTCTGTGGTTTGTTTCCCCGCACTTACACTGGTTTCTGAGGTAGTGCTGCCGCTGCTCTCTTGTAATGCTGCCCAGAAGCGCCTAAAAGTCTAATCCAAGTGTGATAAGGCACTTTCAATATAATTCTGCTGAGCTTCTCTTGCCCCTTTCTGGCCCTGCTCCTCAGGAGCTTGAACAACCGCCATCTTGGAAAGTGTGGCTGTTGATAGACAGGCGGATTGAGCGGGTGCCCAAAGCCGGGAAAGTAGGTCAGTCCAGTGGGGACCTGGATAACCCCCACCTGTCCGGAGGGTGGGGGGGAGGGTAGGAGAGTCTCGGTATCGTGCTCACTCAAAGTAGAGTGAGGAAATCGGATGCCTTTCCTCTGCTCTGACTTTTGAAGGCAGCAACTTGCCGCAGCGGTTCCCATCAAATACAAGTCCCGAGATAGGTATCTATAGAATAGTTAATGTGTCCCCTAAGTAGAGCGCATCTCTGATTGGGGTGTCCTCCTCTGTGATTCGGGGTATTACCGTTAGATAAGCGTGGATCGCAGGAGCTCATGCAGGATACGTCTGGTCTGCTTTCAGGTTCCCCCACTCCCCCCCCTGTATAAATTCTTAAAGGTACACTAGACTAGCAAAATAAAAATCACTCTAGTGGTATTTCCCCCGAATGAAAAGTTGCATGCATTTAATTGTCTCTTTTTGGGGAGGATATATCTAAAATTCAGCTTGCAAAACCTTGTTGTCCTATCTGCTGCCTTTGCAAGTTCTCCACTTCTTACCCTGCCCAGATTTTCTGTGGATGTCCAATCACAGACTTCCCAATCCATGTCAATGAAAAGTCATTGTAAATCAGGTGCTCTGTGCAATTGTTGTCAGCTTTATTGAGCTAACAAAACCAGAAAGTAACATTACCTGTTGTTTCTTTGAAAGCCAAAGAAGTGTAAACAGGTTAATTTACGAAAGTGTCAATTTCTATTGAAATCTGCACTTTTTTTTTTTAAAATGAAAAAATAGGACACTCTTCACGTATAAAGCTTTTCAACAAGTAAAAGTTGTTTAGGGGCCAGGAGTGACCCTTTAATTGTTATTATAAACATTTTTTTCCCACAGTTTTGGCAACAATTGTGTGCATAATCAGTGTAGCTTAAGAAAAGTCAATCAAAATGATTCATTTAGTTGTCCGGATGTACAGAGTACAGAAAGCAAAATTGCCACACAAAAGTATATATTTATAAAAAGTAGATATCCAAGAGTATTTTGACACTTTTTACATTGTCATTTAACTGCCAATCTCTGCTAAATATTTTATATATAAATACACACATTATCTCACAAAAGTGAGTACACCTCTCACATTTTGTAAATATTTTATATATTTTCATGTGACACTGAAGAAATGACACTCTGCTTCCATGTAAAGTAGTAAGTGTACAGGATGTTAATAGGTAAATAACATATTTACAAAAATGTGAGGGGTGTAATCACTTTTGTGAGATATTGTGTGTGTGTGTGTATGTGTATGTATATGTATATGTGTATATATATATGTATATGTATATTTTTTATTTATTTTTTGTGTATTTAGTCATCCTGATGTGTGCTACTCCTATACAAAACTCCACATTGTTTTCAGCTACATCTTTTCAATACAACAATGCCGTTAATGTATGCCTTTGTCACTATTGTGAAGCTACAGGTTATGATGCTTTTATCTATTGATAAATGAGGTGTAATTAAATTCCCTATTTAGCACTGATATGGGACTAGTGTCCTAAATTTAAAAATCCATTTTGCTTTTTTTGGAGAAGACATTAATTAAAATCTCCTTTACTGCAGTACGGTTGCGACTTCTCTATAGCTTGAAAACTGAGATGAGACATATTTGAGTGGTGGAAATTGGTAATATGTCTCGCCACAGGGGTGGGGGTATTTACATTAGTGATGGAATAGATATGCTGGAGTATTCCACTTCTGAACTGTTGGAAGGTTTTACCTATATATTGCCTTCAGCAACTGCACGTAATCAAATAAATTACTTTTGTGGTTCAGCGGTTTCCAAAAGCATTAGTGTGAATTTTTAAATTTGTTTGGACACTGTGAGTTTTGATGGTGTGATGAATTGGCAGGCTTTACAGTGTAAACATCTGTATGTTCCTTTGGTTTGGATTAGCCATGACGGATCTTGTTTTTTAGGGGGCAGGTAGCTATGTACAAGTAGGTCCTTTGTGTCTGTGGTGTACTTTGGGGAATTTTAGCAGCTTACATATTTGAATGACCCCTAAATGCACACTATTTGCAAATGTGGACATGGAGACCATTTTAAGCTTTGAGTTGCCATTTTTTTGCAACATTATTATTATTAAACCAAACCCTACTTAGAAATCAAATCCTGAATCTAGCCCTAATTTTAAACCTCCACCTAATCCTGTGCCTATTCCTGTGCCTATTCCTACTGATGTTAGCAGAGGAATTCTTTTGCCTATTTTCAGTAGAGACATACCATTGTTGTCTCTAAACCTGGCAAAGATGAGCACCGAAAAACAATTCCTGCTGGTGAAATACATCATGACTGAATTATTCCGTCATGGACATCCATGACAATTCTGTCATGTGAATAAGAGGTTAGACTGCTTCCAAAGGCTCTCTTCAAATTATATGCTTTCCTCTGTTCTTATATGCTTAGATCGGTGATTTAGGGTTTGTTTTTTTAAAAACACTTTAACTTAGAAACGTGTGTTCAGATGTGTGCTCCCCAATTCTCTTGTGCCCCTCCACCCCCCCAGTTTTTTTTTTTTTTTAAATGTATTCATTTTTTTCCTGTCTTTATTAAAATGTTGAAGGAATCTTAGCCAGAAAATATGCAAACAGATAAGTTGAGCTTTAAAGGGACACTATATAGTCTCAGAGACCACTTCAGCTCTTAATCCAGTCTCTAGTGACAATCTTCCTGACAGCTGCTAGAGCGCTTCTGCAACGCTGGATGCGAAAATAGCATTCAGCGTGCAGAACGTCCATAGGAAAGCATTGAGACTGATTGCGCGTGCGGCTCTTGCTGCGCATTTCGGTCCACTATTGTAAGTAACTGAAGGGGTTTTAACACCTTCAGCGCCAAGGGAGGGGTGCCCTGAGTAGGACCCAAGGGTTATATAATGTCAGGAAAACAATTTTTTTTTTTGACACTATAGTGATCCTTTAAATGGTATTATAAATTTTACAAACAAATTCACTGAATATAAATCCAATTTCCTTGCCTTTCCTCCAAATGCCTTTTTCTTTATGCTTTTAAGTTGTGTGCTTCTGAAGTTGTGTTCCTATGAGAAAATCTAATTAGCTGTTGGCAAGATCAATGGGAATATATACAAAGGGTGCCAGTTAATCTACAAAGTGAATACAGTGTCAAGGAATGCATTAAAATCCATGGTGTGTTCAGAGAAATTGATGGAGATGTTCTTAAACAGGTTTTATGTAGGCTTGTGCATATGAAGAAAATTCAGTTTATCCATATTGTTTTTTTTGTTTTGTTTTTGTTTTTTTTTTAATCAAATTTTTTTTTTTTTTTTACTTCATCTGACATTTTTATTTTAATAACAAAATTCAGTTGCAGCAGGGATTAAATTAATAAATGAGGGACATTAACAAAATTCTAAACATTGTGGGATCTTGTTGATTTATCCTTCCTCACCTCAGGCTAGGTTGATTACGGCAAACAATTTTTATTGAGGAAATATAATTTGAGAGATGATATCTTGTTACATTTATAGAACAACGATTAAGAGATGCAAAGAGGAGAACAAAGCCTCATTTAGTAAGCGAAACAGAGACCTCCCCCCCCCCTGCCGCCCCACTAAACCCCCAACCTTGAATTATGTAATGTGTGACCATCCTTCTCATTCTCAGTACCTATTTGTATGCTCAAAGAGGTATTTTACTGTTCTGATGTGTGCGTGCGTAATTTATTGGATGCAATCTCTGGGGGAAAAAATTCAGTTTTGTCTTCTGTCTGTGACATTGACTCTATCCAGCCATTGGCAAGTAGATATTCATCCATGATGAGCATACTATGGCTTGCAGTGGTAAGTAACTTTTAATGCCTGGCTAATAACACTGGACTTCATATTTTATGCCTTGACCCTGTCCATACATAAAGCATGCAAATGTAGCTCTCATTAAAGGGTTGCTCCAAACATCATGACCATTTCTGGTTTTAAATGTGGTTATGGTGGAAGGAGTCTGTGCAGCATATCAACTTGGAACACTGCAGAGTAATCTGCACTTTTGTGCTGGGGCTAGTTGCAAGTCCAACACATGACTTATCAGGCAGGCACTCTGTTCTGGACTGCCTAGTGTCAATTATGTACAAAATTTTTTTGTCTACATACTGGTGACCGACGTCAGCACTGCCTGCAAGGGGGAGCTTCTATTTGGCTGCCCTCCCGCCTCCCTCAGTTTCCTATTGCTCTGTTTTTTCTTTTTTACAATTTTTTTTTTTATTTATATTGGGAAGCGGGTGATTTAACCACCCTGCATCTCTTGTCCACTTCCTAACTCATTCCTTCCCCTTCCTCAGAGTGCGCACTTGAGAAAGCCGTAAGTATTAATGCCCAATAGGGAATGATAAATAATAATAAAAAAAAAAAACTACAAAGTGTTTGAGTAACCCTTTAAATTTATCGTTATGGCTTCAGTTAATATCCTGATCTGTAAAATCAATTTCCTGGCTGTAGGCAAGACCATATGCATACATTTAGATTGCGATTTGAAAAAGGGTGGCATTATAACAAATATCTGGAGTTAAATAATTTTTTAATGAACCCCAAGTGTAGTGGGGGATCGCTTCCTAGCTGGAACCGGAGAAAACCAAAGAGATTTTGCCCAAGTCACTGGGGCTTGACTGGGGTCCTCTTGGAGCCTCTCCCTCCTGGACACCTGATTTTAATGAGCCAAACTCTGCTTTTTATGCACAGACCCCAGCAGAGGGGGTCTTCAGAAAACACAATACAAGCCCCTCCCAGAGATCTCTGTGCCTTTATCTTCCAGGTACAGAGAGCCAAACCTAAAAACACAAAAGTAACCAAAAATATAATAAAAACATACAGTAACCCCACATGTCCTATATCCCCAACAGCCCTGATCTGAGCACCCAAGTTGTCCAAATAGCGCTCAGATCATGTAGTATAGGGGAAACGCCACCAGGGTAAGGTTCTTGCGGGCCGCACACGTGGTCCTATGCCCACAATAGTTCCAGAGCAATGTGTGCTTTGGGCAGTCAACTTTCGGGAGCTCCTGCAGCCGAAATACGGGGGGCTCCGTCTGACTTTCAGGGAGCTTTTATTCCTCTTACACTCGGCACTTTCCCTCCAAAAAGCGCTCTCCTGGTGGATCAGCAAGTGGTTTATAAGTTGACCGGGAACTGCAACGAAAACAGTTCCATAAAAATTGCGGCTGAGGACCGTTCACTAGTTAGCACGAACTATCCAAGGGGATCAGGAACCTCAAAGGCCGCATGCCGAAAATAGTTCCATAGCAGTTGTGCTACTGCTGAGGACCGTTCATGGGTTTTTGTGCGAATGGCCGTCATGGAGTGAGCATTCGGTTCAATTTGTTAGATGGGAAAGTGCCAAACCAGGGGCACCGAGGGAAAGCCGCTAAGGGCTGCTGGGCGGGTAACTCCTGAACAGGGTCTCAGTCCCGGACCATAGCCGTTGGGCAGGAGGCCATCTTCCACACACCTCCAGGAGTTCGTGGCAAACGTCCGTGGAAAGGCGCGTTTGTCACACCAGGTAAATTTTATATTTTCCAAAAACCTGCTCAACTCTGGGCAGGACCAAAACCAGTGGTATGGATCTGACTCAGCTCTCCATCTTTTGAACAGTTCCAAGAATTCCTCAGACCAAGCGTGTGTTTCATGGAATAAGACCAGAGAGATTTTCATATACATCTCTTCATATGTAGGTATTGGTATGAGCCTATAAAGTTAAAGAAAGGTTGAGAATACGTCAAATATGACCAGGCCACAGAAATTAGTATTTTTTTATTTTTTTTTGACCCCCTAGAAACCCAACCTACAAGATACACGAAATCCAACAACCCTTTATAAGCAGAGCACGCTTACCAGTCGGTGCTTGGTTGTTTTGTGTCTGCCTTAGAACCCCTAGCGCAGTGATGGCGAACCTTTTTGAGCCCGAGTGCCCAAACCGCAATACATGCCAACTTTTTTTTACCCCTCAAAGTGCCAACACGGCAATAGAACCTGAATACTGAGATTTAAGTTCAGAAAAAACAACTTGTACAGTTGTCCGAACTAGTTAACATCTTTTGTTTTAAAAGACACAACAGAGCGTTCAATTATACAAATTTTAAATAATATTAATAGATAAAATTAAGCATTTATTAGTATCTCCAACAAATGCAATGCATACACACAGCTGAACACATTCACACACAGACTGCTTAATACACACACAGACCGCTAAATACACACAGTCCGCTGAATACACACAATGCTGAATACACACACGCAGTCAGCTGAGTACATACACATATACTGCATTGAGGGGTGCAGTGTATGTGCTTGTGTGTGGGGTGGGGGGATAGGGGTGTTTTGTTGGGGGGGTTTAAGATGCACTAAAAAGTGAAGGGGTGGAGGAGAACACAGCCATCCCTGGTGGTCCGGTGGTGGTCAGTATGTAGGACAGGAGCCTGCAGATCTCCTGTCCTCCCGCGCAATGCTGTGTTGAGCGTTGCCATGGTAACGTGTGGCAACGCTCCACACAGCTCGCGGGGGGACAGGAGAGCTGTTTCCTAGATGCCTCCTCCTGCTTCTGGTCCTAATGACAAGGATGCAGAGTAGGTGCCTACTCTGCAGTGATGCCGAACCTACGGCCGCGTGCCCACAGAGAGGGCCCGGTGTGCCACCTGTGGCACGTGTGCCATAGGTTCGCCATCACTGCCCTAGCGTTATTTCCACTGCCTTCTGTCTTGTTTGTGTTTTTTGACTTTGACTTACCTTCTGATCTTTAAACCGTCGAACTCTGATTATTGCCTAACCCTTGCTTGGATACACTGCCTTGTTCAAATGCAGTCCCCATGCCCTCCCCAACCTGAAAGAATCCCGTTCTCACCCTCAAGATACCTGTGGTTCATGTTTGTAAGATAGAGCGGTTTCTGCATCTTGGCAAACAGAGCTCCCACATGTTGTTACATGACAACCAAACCACTATGGAACTCACAGGAACAGCAGATGTCATTACCGCTCTTACTCAACATGTGGCAGCACTTGCTGAGTCTGTTCAGGAACTACAGACCAGCCACGCCAATCTGCTACAGCAGAACGACAAAGAGCTGAGACAGCACCACATGTGTCTTCAGTCACTGATGGCACATCTCCCTTTATCTCTTACCACCACAGGACCAGCTATCCCCATGCCTGAGAAGTCTACAATGAATAAATTAAAGTCCTTCATGAACCGCCTGTGACGTACTCTTCACACTTAACCACACACCTCTCCTAATGGCTACATAAAGGTACGCACTACAATTGGCATTGCTCCCTGGTCAACCTCAAACTTGGTCTTATCAGCTAGTGCATTTTAATAGTCCATATCTGGACTTCTGGAAGTACTTTACTGCTGCCATGGGTACTCTGTAGAATCCTCTTTGACCATCCACAACCGCTTTCCGTTCCTTAAGTCAAAATAGGTGTACTGCAAGTAACAGATTTCTGGGAATTGGCTCCCATCCAATATGGATGCAACTGCCCATATCTCGAACGGAAGCATTTCTCGCATAGGTCTTTATTAGGCCTTCTATATCACCAGCTGGTGAAAAAGATGGAGGCCTTCGACATTGCATAGATTTCCGTGCCCTGATTAACAGAACAGCCAAGAAGTGATACCTGAGCTCCTGGACCTATTGTGGTAAGCTTCTCTATTCACCAAGATTGTACTACGTGGCTTACAAACTGGTGCGCATACGTGTTGGGAACAAATGGAAAATTGCCTTCAGAAACTATTGCAGCCACTTATAGAAACATAAAAACATAGAATGTGACGGCAGATGAGACCCATTCGGCTCATCTAGTCCAGTGTTTCCCAACCCAGTCCTCAAGGCTCACCTACCAGTCCAGGATTTAGGGATTACCCAGTTGTGTCTAAGGTGTTTTTTTTTTTCTTCTTTGTAAAAACACCTTAGACACAACTGGGTAATCCCTAAATCCTGGACTGGTAGGTGTGCCTTGAGGACTGGGTTGGGAAACACTGATCTAATCTGCCCATTTTTCTAAATACTTTCATTAGTCCCTGGCCTTATCTTATATCTAGGATAGCCTTATGCCCATCCCACACATGCCTAAACTCCCTCACTGTGTTAACCTCTACCACTTCCGCTGGAAGGCTATTCCATGCATCCACTACCCTCTCAGTAAAGTAAAATATCCTGATATTATTTTAAACCTTTGCCCCTCCAATTTAAGACTGTCCTCTTGTTGTGGTAGTTTTTCTTTTAAATATAGTCTCCTCCTTTACTGTGTTGATTCCCTTTATGTATTGAAATGCTTCTATCCTATCTCCCCTGTCTCATCTTTCCTCCAAGCTTTACATGTTAAGATCTTTTAACCTTTATTTGTATGTTTTATCCTGCATTCCATGAACCAATTTAGTAGCCTTTCTCTGAACTCTCTCTAAAGTATCAATATCCTTCTGGAGATACGGTCTCCAGTACTGCGTACAATATTCCAAGTGAGGTCTCACCAGTGTTCTGTAGTGCATGAGCACTTCCCTCTTTCTACTGCTAATACCTCTCCCTATACAAGCAAGCATTCTGCTAGCATTTCCTGCTGCTCTATTACATTGTCTGCCTACCTTTAAATCATCAGAAATAATCACCCCTAAATTCCTTTCCTCAGATGTTGAGGTTAGGATTCTATCAAATATTCTGTACTCTGCCCTTTTGGTTTTTACATCCAAAATGCATTTTCTTGAACTTATCCAGGTTAAATGTCAGCTGCCACAACTCTGACCATTTTTCTAGTTTACCTAAATCATTTGCCATTTGGCTTATCCCTCCTGGAACATCAACCCTGTTACATATCTTAGTATCATCAGCAAAAAGACATACCTTACCATCAAGACCTTCTGTAATATCACTAATAAAATAAGAGAATAGGTCCCAGTACAGATCCCTGAAAAAGCCCACTGGTAACAAGACCATGCTTCATTGACTACAACACTCTGTTGCCTGCTATTCTGCCACTGCCTTACCCATTCAACAATATTAGAATTCAAACTTAAAGATTGCAATTTATTGATAAGCCTGCTATGTGCAACAGTGCCAAAAGCTTTACTGAAATCTAGGTAAGAAATGTCTACTGCACCACCCTGATCTATTATTTTAGTTACCCAATCAAAAAAAAACTCAATAAGTTTAGTTTGGCATGATCTCCCTGAAGTAAACCCATGTTGCCTAATCTTGAAATCCAAGACCTTTATCCTCTTCTTCTACATACCTCCCTTTAGTTTTTAATTGAACTAATCCTTGTTTTACTTTCCTTTTCTCATTTATGTATCTACAAATATTTTGTTCCCTTCTCCCCCCCCCCCCCCCTTTTTTTTTTTTTTTACTGACTCTATTTTCTCTTCTGTGTTCAAATACCTGGTCATGCCCTTCGGCCTCTCCAATGCTCCTGCTACATTTGAACACTTCCTTAGTGACATCTGCAGGCATATTCTGGATTCTTTAATTGTAATTTAAGATGACATCCTGATATTTTCCCATAATCTGGCATAACACACTGTTAGTATGAGCAAAGTTATCCAACTCCTCCATGATTATGGGCTAAAGTGGAAAAACTATTTTTCGATACTAAAGTGGTTGGATTCCTGCGATAAATCATGATCACTGGCTGTATCCAAATGTATCCTTGAAAGGTGAAAACCATTCTAAAATGACTTAATTTCAAGGACAAAAAGCCATGCAACAGTTAATGGGACTTTCATACAGGGGTTTTCCCCAGGTATGTACTTCTATAACCACACTTTCAAAGAAACACAACAAATATGTATGGACGCTCCAGGTTGAAGAATCCTTCAACAACTTCTTTACTCCTATCCTGATACAACCTATCTGTAAGGCCTTCTAACTCAAAGTTGATGCTTACAACATCGCAGTCAGAGGCATTCTGTACCAACTTAAAAATTATGATCATGGCTGTCCACTTCTGTAAATTGACTCCCTCATAAACAAAATATGACGTAGGTGACAGACCGCTTTTAGCCATCAAGTGCACCTTGGAGGAGTGACGGCACCTGTTCGAGGTGTCTTCCCCTTTTATCATAGTATACAGGAAGCACCGCAACTTTAACAACCTCTGCTTGGCCACGCCAAGCTTGGGGGTCCTTTACTTTTCTTGCTTTCTAATATAGATTTACCTACTAGGCTCAAAAAACCCAAAAGGCTGATGATTTGTCACGCATGCTTGAGACCTCAGAACAGGAAGTCACAAGCTTAGATAGCATCCGATCACATGAACATTTCCTTGATACACAGGTGTTTATCCTAGAAAGAACCCGGAAACTAAATACTCAATCACCGGCTGTACACCTACAATTTATATCAAGACAAATTCTGTGAATCCCAAATATTCACCTCCACCTACCCATTTGATATCCAGAACTTGTTCCATGATTTCCTATATACAGGACACGAAGGGATCACCAGAACCCAGGATAGTATCCGCCATTATTTCTGGTTGCCTACCATCAGACAAGACTCCTTTCTTGTGGCTCATGTGACTGGTCCAAATTCCCTAAACCTAGACACTCAGGACTCCATCTCATTACGCTGGAATTTAGTTTATGGATGGACATTGACATGGACTTTATTGCTGACCTGGAACGTTCTTGCTGACCTAATACCATCCTAGTAAAAATTATGAATAAATTTGACTTTCTTTGAGGTATTTGGTCTTTTCCCATGCTGAAAAACTTTCCCTGACTGGTAGAATCAGCTTGGGTCAGAATAATAAAAAACATAAAGTCGGCAATGGTATGCCTGGCCAGGATATCTGAAATGGGACAACATGGCGCTCCAAGAAGATCCTCCTACTCATCAGAGGACTTCTCCTTTGACCTGGGAAAAGAGGCCTCGTTTGGTCAGAAGCTGGGGATTGTCTTCTACAACAGAGGACCATGAACCAGTCACAACAGATTTGCTCAAAATCATATTAGCCAAGCTCCGCACGAATATTGCAGCGGACATGGTCTACCTAAAGGACCACTATAGTGCCAAGAAAACATACTTGTTTTCCTGGCACTATAGTGCCCTGAGGGTGCCCCCACCCTCAGGGTCCCCCTCCTGCCGGGCTCTGGGGAGAGGAAAGGGGTTAAAACTTACCTTTCTCCAGCACCGTGCGGGGAGCTCTCCTCCTCCGATCCTCCTTCTCTCCTCCCATTCGGCTGAATGCGCACACGCGGCAAGAGCTGCGCGTGCATTCAGCCGGTCTCATAGGAAAGCATTCATAATGCTTTCCTATGGACGCTTGCGTGTTCTCACTGTGACTTTCACAGTGAGAATCACGCAAGCGCCTCTAGCGGCTGTCAATGAGACAGCCACTAGAGGATTTGGAGGCTGGATTAACCCATTTATAAACATAGCAGTTTCTCTGAAACTGCTATGTTTATAAAAAAAAAAATCGGTTAATCCTAGAGGGACCTGGCACCCAGACCACTTCATTAAGCTGAAGTGGTCTGGGTGACTAGAGTGGTCTTTTAAGAAGTCTATAGAGGATGCAACCACGAAAAATCGCCCAGTTAAAGCCCTCTAACAGAATCAGTTATACTAGACTCTGTTTTAGAAAAAAGAATCAAGGAACTTCAGTTGCCACATGCAGGGTGGATGCACTGGCGGATGAAAGGAGAAGATTTCCCATGAAGATCAGTGGCATACTGGAGACGCTTGGATTTACTGATTCTACTGTATTTATTTTATACAGTTCAAAGGATCTGCATTACTGCTGGTCCTGATTAGGAACACTTTCACTTGGTCCTGGTCCCTAAGATCCCAATTATAAAACCGGAGAGGCAAGGTTATCCTCTGCTGTTAGGGGCTGCCCAGGGTCCTGCTGTTCACACTTTAGAGCAGTACTCTCTGCGCGGGAAATTACTAGGAGGTCGAGGAGCATGCGTGCAAGTGGGACCTTACTGATTTATCCAAGGCTTTTGGGGTAGGTTTGTCTCGCCTAGATCCAACAAAGAGATGCGTTCACTCCCCGATCTGCTCACACCACTTCAACTGTCCCAACAGTGACCTGACTACCTGGATTGCTGTCATGCAGGATGGCTATATCCTGACTCAAAAACTCTCCCTACTAATTAATACCACAGAACGGTTCTTTTTTTATTTTCATGGTTTTAATACTTTTGTTCTTTACTTTACATGTTCTTTTCGTAAGACTCAACTATGGGGCAATGTTCCTAGGCTAGCTCACTTTTTAGCAAACCGTTAGATACGAGACCTGTCTCTCAACTTGAGTTAATGGTTTCAATTGGTACATGTACTCATTTAATTCCCACCTTAGACCAAATTCCCAGTGAGCTGAGCACCCCATTCATCCACTACAGGTGCCCTATACTGTTTCAGCAGTAAGCATTGAAGGAAGCATGTTAATCTTTAATACTGAAATTGTAGATTATACTAGCTTTAGTGTAACTATAATCTTAATTTTATTAATGACAGAAGGTGAATATTTGCATAAATCGCTTTACTAGAACTCCACAGCAGCACATTAACATAAAGAAAAAACAACCAATCAGAAAAAAGTAATGCAACCATAAAAGGCCCCTCCCAACCAACTATTTCCTTTCTTTGCTGCTCCGCAGTCAGTACAGGTCAGAATACCACTGCCTCCTTTTACTTTGGGTGACTGTGGATATTTAATGCAAATTTTCTACAGATTTTACACATATTTTCTACAGATTTTACACATATTTTCTACAGATTTTTTTTAACGGCACGTGCCGGCCACTCTTAAAGCTACAGGATGTCCTGTACCAGTTAGACATACACAGGGTTCCCAGATTGGGAGTTTGTATGAGTGTTATCATCCTCAGGTTGTTGGAAAAAAAAAACATGGTTTTCATTAGCCCACTGGTTCTAAACCTCTTTATCCCTTGTCACAGGCAGTGAGCTACTTAATTTAATATTCCCTGATTAGGCCCTCTGTTCAAACCAGTCCCAGGTTCAGATTTGTCAACTTTCTAATTGCCCAGGTCCCTGCTCTGTCTAGTACACTTCCCCTGACTGTCATGAGTCTGGTGGTGGTGGGTGGGGGTGGGGGGGGGTTGCGTTTGTCTGCACTAGCCTCCGCCGTGCAGCCTCTCCAGCCACATATTTCGGTGAGGTGGTGCAGTGGGTGGTTGCCCCATCACTAGAATATGTTGTTGTCCTTGTGGGGTCACAGGTTTGGACCCTGGCAGTTGACTCAGTCAGTTTTCCTGCTAAGGTTATTAAATGAGTTTCATTATTTGGGCAATAAAAACATCCCCAGGACACATTTGGACACCAGAATAATCTGATTGTATCTATCCTGGTATATCGTTGCAATTATGGCATTATCGGTGGATTATTACCTCCGTTTTCTGCATGCCAGACATCCTACCCTCCAACACGTTCTCTGCGATATCTGACTGGCCTACCTCGAAGATGCTTTTAGTTGGCCTACACGGTCGGTGCCCATGCGACTGGCCTTCTTGGCTGTGACTGGATTGGCCTGCTTTGACTGTGCCCCGTTTATTAGCCTGCTTTGTCTGTGCCCCATGATTTGGCCTGCTCTGTCTGTGCCATTCTCTATGTACGCCTGACGGCTCTATACGCCCACTTGGACACGTCATGCGCTGACTACTTGCCTCTGCCATTTTAGGGGTGCTGACCAGTTTACATACTGGTGACCCCTGTCCACTATGCCCGTTGGTGTCTTGTTTGCCGACGTCTCCTTGAGCATGGAGCCATTCTCCCAAGAGCAGACTCTGCAAGCCATGATTATTGCGGCAGTGGCGGCCTCCGTGGACAAGGCCCTGGCTAGGGCACTCCCTCAAGTTCAGCCGGAATGTGGGAGCTAGGGAGACCTCCCATATGGCAGCTGACTCGAGAGTCAGACTTTCCTAGGAGAGAACAGGCAAGTGCGCAGGGGCGCTATTGGAAGGGTGAATGCCCTGAACCACGCTCCCGGAAAGGCAAGACTCTGGTGAACAGTCATGGCTCCAACCAGACGCCGTTGCCTGTCAAGCGCGGTGAGTGGTCCTCTATACCCCCCTCCCGTATGACCATCCTGGATGTATGGCGGGCGTACCAGTCCCTTCCCGTTCACTTGGCACATTCGTACATTGGGCCCGCAGACCTCTGGATTGGGAGGTACGCAGTTGTTGAGTTCCAAGGTCAATCAGGTCAGTTTATTTTTGCTCTATACTTCCCACTGGACTATCATTTGCATTCCCTATACCATTTGTCTTGTTTATAGAGCTTCTTCTATTATATGCCCTTATTAAACACACTATCCCATGGGCTCTTCTACATGACCAGCATTTGCCACCTGGTCTGTACCTTTAAATACATTGATGGCTATTAACGGAGTCTGAGTGTGTGTCATTAACGATTTTATTCACACCAGCTGCTAACACTCCTAGGGTCAATTGTAAGTACAGTTTGTATACATTTGTTTGAATATGTTAATGTGTATGTATGTTATATAAGCACTGTTGTTTGTACTGCACTGTATCCTGACAAGTTCCATTAGTGAACTGAAACGTTGATCTACTAGTGGCAGATGCCTGAATAAAAGCAAAGTTTTTTTCACAATATATTTCTTTGAAGTCCTTGGAGTGCTATCATTACTACATTTCTATTATTTGGCTGTTAAGCACCGGGCTCTAAATCCCTATCCTGGAGTGCAAGCAATTGGAAATATATATAGAGATAGATAGGGATATGGATAGATATGGAGATATAGATATAGAGAGAGAGAGAGAGAGAGATAGCTCTATCTAGCTATCTAGCGATATAGCTCTATCTGTCAGGGTCTTACCTGGGTTGGGAGTCTGTAGCGCAGATATGTTGCTCACCCTTGCAGATAGCCACAGGCCAAGGTGGTCAGGTAAGAATTCACCCGGCCTGTGGGTCTGTGCATGGGGGCTGTGCAGGATGAAATACCAAGTCGCAGGACAGGCAAGGACTCAAACAGCAGGATCGTCAAAGGATAGCCGAGGTCAAAGGATGCCAGAAGACA
This sequence comes from Pelobates cultripes, assembly GCA_933207985.1. NCBI lineage: Eukaryota > Metazoa > Chordata > Amphibia > Anura > Pelobatidae > Pelobates > Pelobates cultripes. The sequence continues at coordinate 23,275,501 of OW240924.1, forward strand.
GGAACAACGAGGAGTAGCCGAAGTCAAGGGATGCCAGAGGTCAGAGTAAACGTAGTCAGAAGCCGGGGTCAATAACAAGTAGCAGCTCAAACAACAGGAACACTGGCACAAAGCACACAACAGGATCAAAGACTTGATGCTGATCACAGGGCGAGGCTGAGTTTAAATACCCTGCTAATGTCTGATCAGGGTCAGGTGAAGCACAGCCAAAGTCAAGGTACAGCCCCCAGAGAAATAGACATGCCAGGATGACATAGAAATACAAAAGCTGCAGTGGCTCAGAGGAAGGAAGCAGAACCAGGACTGCGAAGTTCCCCGGTTCAAATCCCTTGTTGGGAACTCCACGGGTGACCACGTCTGGCCGTCTGTTTGCTGCGGCGAGAACCGTGACACTATCTAGCTATATATCTCTATCTAGCTATCTAGAGATATATATATATCTATATATATAAAGGGTGCACTCACAGAACTTGGAAAAATGTTTAAATAGTGATTTAATCGAAAACAATCAACAATTAAATCTGTAAATCCACCGATGTTTCGACCCCTGAGGGTTTTTCTCAAGATCACAGAATGTACCATAATGTTACAATAAATAAAAGATGATGTGAAACACTTACCAATCAATATTGGAAAATAATGGTGTGAACGCTCTCCACCCACATACTGACTCAAACCGAAGTGTCGGGAAGCCGCATGCGACGTCTTGATGTAATGACGCACTGCTTAGATACCAGTGAACTCAAGTGAGCTGAGTGTACAATACCAAAAGCCATGGGAAATAAATGTAAAATAAGAATTTAAAAGCAGACCATACTAAACATATGAAGGAGACCAAGGGATGAATACACTAGATACAGACAGCTAAGGGCTGGAGGATATGACCGTGTAGAGACTGTGTCCAAGGTGACTGAATAGTGTGAACAGAAAATGTGAAAACAAACTACAAAAGTGGTGAAAGAAGTGTATATATGAGGTATAATATCCACAACAGGAATGTGTGTAACCACTGTCAGATACCCAAGAATCCTCATGATTACTTACAGCATGTATCTTAAGACAGGAATACTATATAAAAAAATAACAATGTAAAAAGCACTAAAAGTGAGTGAAAGGATAAATTTGGGAAAAATATTCAAAACCACGCCAAAAAATATGTAAAATTATGTAGTCACCTCGTTGTTGAAAATATATATATTGCTTTGCTGCTACACACGTTTGTGCTGGACCTTCTCACCAGCAATATCAACAAAACTAGAAATGCAAATATACATACATTGGTGGAGCGCTAATTTAAAAGCTCTTTGAGGATTATATAATTCCCCAAATTCCAGTTCACACCTAGAAAATAGAAAAAATGCATAAAATAGTGAAGTACTGTTAAAATACAACAATTTGTGTGTATATAGCTGAAATTTATATATGAAATATAAATGATAATGGAATTGATATGAAATTAATATAAAAGGGTACTTAAGTATCAATAACCTGTTCATATAGGTGAACTCATATCTTGAATGAGTACATCAAAATGTATTAATACTTGTAGTGTAGAAATAATAGAATACAATAAACATGCACAGTACAATGAGACAAAGAATAGTGCAATGGTATTCTGTACCAACTTTTCTGACAAGGTAAATTGCCTTGCACTGTTTAAATCCATCGCAATTGGACACATTTGCCCATATAGGATTTCTTGGAATTTCAAGTGGGCCACCGAAAAAGCTCTCTGCTCTAATACATTTAATGTGGTAATAGAGCAATGAGAAATTTATTTCCCCTGAACTTTGTCCTTGAAGTTAGTTTCCAACTCCAAATATAGTCCGCTCAACCGTTGCAATTTCGGCAGAACCATAGTCATTTTAGGGTGCTATCCTTCTTTTGGACACCCCAAGAAACTGTCTCCAGGAAGCATAGCACAAGCACATTATTAGATGCATTCATGCTGCCCTTAAGGCTGTAGGACCATGCGGAGTTTGCAGTTTCAGCGCTCTCTGCACAGCCTGCCATTAGTTGGTCAGCCTGAGTGATTGGCTGGAAAACTGGCGAGAATTCACTAAAGGCTGACATGCCTGTTCATTGAGTGAACCTGCCCTCTTTCCAGGCAGGTATGACCCGCTATTATTCCACCCACCAGTACACCATGAAGCGGAATGCCTATGTTGGGGTGGCATATGCCACTGTCATGCAACCATGTTGTGGAAGAATGTCTTAATTTTCCCCCAGTATTCCTTACTGCATTGTGTAAGTACCTCATCCAATATTGATGCATCAGCTTATAAGTCTAGTAGGTCACATACCAATATTGGTCCCACGTCAAATCCTATAGTTAAGCAAAATTACAAACTTCTTTGTAATATGAGTGCACGTAATGGTTCAAGGATATCTCATTCTCTGCAGACAGGCACTCGTGTCAGTCAGAGATTGCTCACCTGAAACAAACCATTAGTGTCAAAGACAGGCCAAACTATTGCATCCAAGCACAGCACTATTATTGTTGGATCTTGCCGACATCATTTGTAACATTTTCCATACTAAAGTTATGCAAGCCACAAAATTTGTCTTTTATTTTTAGTTGGTGCGCTGCTTGGCGCAATGCACTTGTGCAAGTCTGACGCAAGTATCTGGTACTGTAATAGCCACTCCTGACTTCTAGGCAGTGCTCTGTATTTAAGGGGTTAAATTGATGACCCACCTGTTTTGATGTTTTGAGATATTGGTGTTCTTTGTTTAAATCTGCACAGTCACGCCAAACTTACCTTAATTCTATTGTTTCCTCTTCTCTTCCTCTTTTAGAAGCTGTTCTTTTCTTCCTATCTGATCTAGTTTTCTTTAAACCCAAGACAAAGTAGGGACTTTGTCTTCTGTATTTTTCCTACACTTGACTTCCTTTGACCAAAGGAGGAGCTTAAGTCTGTTCCATTTACTGTGTCAAGGAGAAGGGTGAATACTTTCTCTGACATAGGAAATGGAGCTGACTTGAGCTCCTCTTTTGATCAAAGCAGGTCAAGTGTAGGAAAATACATACTACAAAGTAGTCCCTACTTGGTCTTATGTTTTAAAGAAAACTAGTTTAGAAATAAAGAAAAGAACAGATTCTGAGAGAGGAAGAGAAGGTTAAGCAATAGGAGAAAGAAGGGTTTGGCGTGACAGTGCTGCTTTAAAGAGACATTCTAGGTATCATAACTGCCTCATCTCATAGATGTGGTGATAGTGTCTGGGGGTGTCCCCTCCCATTGCCCTTCCATTTGGCATAAAACCATTTTTAATGTTTTCGTTTGGCAGTGTCAGCTGATGCATTTCACCCTATTACAGTGCTTATTCAGATATGAATCGGTCTGGCTTCAATGAAGCGTATTTATGTAGCTTAGCCACACATCTAGTGGGAGTGGTGGTTTAACACTGAATTGAGGGACAGTGCCAGGGGACTCCGGGCACTATAGCCACTTCAATGAGATGTGGTACAATGTCCCTTTAATGACAAAATAATTACTGAGCTTTGACCAGGAAAGAATATGATGTAAATAATGATAAATCTGTATGCCTGTCTGTGTAATGTAACACAAAAAGAGCGAAGACCGCACCCGATCTCCCCAGTGTAGTTCAGATTGGTGCTCTCACAGGCTAGAGCTTGCAATACCGCTACAGTATTTTGTAACCGTAAACCGAGGTCCAGGAACTTAATCGCTAAGATAAAGCAGCTTTATTCAGTCAAATAGTAACATGATGTTACAATCATGCCTTTCTCCTGTTTGATGTAAGGTACAAAAGTTATCACAGCTTTCTAAAAGATTGAGGCAAGATTGAGACCAAATATTAGCCCCTGGAACTTAGTGTCATAAAAATCAAAGAAAATTGAAATGTCTTCGAGATGATCGAAAGCATCATGCAATTCGATGGCTATCTGGCAATTATTCCTATGGTTTGCATAATTGATGTTATTGTCACCAGTTTTAACAGCTTTTGACGCATGTGCCCTATACAGACCTATTATCAGCCTCCATTTTCCTTGAGGCTATGTGTCCAGAAC
>OW240924.1:23279633-23293806 GCA_933207985.1 Pelobates cultripes
CCTCCCACCACTCTTATACAGTGCCCCACTCCCTTATGTGCCGATATAAGAAGTCAGTTTATTTAAGTAGAAGCCATTTTTGTTGTGTTTTTACTAAAGGAGAACTGTAACTATATCAATGATTTTAATATCAAGTTTGATTATATCGTATTTAACAGCAATGTATTTGTAAAGTATGAAAAATAAAATTAGTAGAAATACAAAAGTCGTTCCTGAAAATCTCATGACAAAATGTTAACATAAGGTACAGGATATTTTCTGCATGTTATTCAGTGGTTTAAATTTCCTATAAGAGAGTGAGTGTCCTACTTTAAGAAATCATTAACCCAAGCAGGACCATGTCTGGACTGGCAGCCTGTAACCATTGTTCTGAATGTAATAAATTCACCATGCACCCATATGATATATAGGGGAACAAGAAGAATGGTGTAGGGGTAGTGTGGTGCCATGCACTAAATCATTAAACAGCCAATGATTTTTTTTTTTTGTCCTTGTACCAGTAACTGGGCCACAGTAAATTGTCATTCTCCATGGTGTTTGTGGGTGTTTACATCTTTGGTGACTAAGAATGTAGCCATCCACTTGAGCATTTGCAAAGATACTGAAATGCGTACAGTGTAATGTAAAACTGTGATCTGGCATATAATTGCTCATTATTTTTATGCGATCTCCATATTGGGCATATAAGAGTTATTTAAAAGGTTGGCGTGGGTTAGACGCTGAGTCGTATGGCTCCACTCAGAGCACCTGCACTCCACACAAATCCGAGTAATACCTTACTCATCCACAAATGTATTTTTAACATGACTTACCTCTACCGTGCTATGGGCACGCTACAAAACCGCAAACAGAAAGGATGTGTAGAATATTGCATATTCTTTGTTTCTATTGATTATTTATGGATGTATGGATTGACATAAGTAACAGATGGTATCAATAAGTCACAGGGTTTTCTTGTATGAGAAGTCTAGAGGGTTGGGGGTCTTGTCCTTATATGGCTAGTTATACTCTGACATCAGTATGGGCACATCTATATAGTAACTGAACAAAGGGACACGAGGTCTCTGTCTGTCTGTAGATGTAACTCTCCCTTCAGAAGTCCAGCAATTACTATCTGCTGTTGAACATTCATTATCCTGTAACATCCTTTGTTTTATAATGTATCCGTAACTCTAAGAATAAACCTGAAGAAACTGTAAGTCAGATTGCGTATTAGTACTTTTCATTAATATATACTGTAACGGATCACCTGGCACTCCGACTGAGTACCTCCATTGAAGGATGCTCCTAGCGCTTCCTGAGGGCTCCAAGCACTCCACCCGACACCATAACCACCGTAGACTCCTTAAGAGAGCAAGACAGGAACAAGCTCTTACAAGAACTTTGTAGTGATATAGCAAGGGAGTATGACTAGCATAGCAATCCCTTGTAGCAGATTCCTCCAGTAAGAGACGGCACTCCGAATTGAGGGTGAAGTAGAACTGAAGCTTTTAATCAAATACTCTGCTTTTATGCACATTTTACACGCATAGTACTGCCCACAGGGTTTTTGCAGAACAACCAATCAATATGTACAATACACTCAGACACTCCCACACAAAATCCTCCCCTCTGCCTGTGATATAATTACAGAACACAATGGGCTAACTTAATTATCACAGGCAGGAAAATACACTTTTACAAAATATTCATAACTTTAATTGTATACATCACATTCACATACTCGGCATACTCCAAATACAAACATACGTCAAAATCATACAAATTGGTCCAGTGGGTCAAAAGTTAGTTTAAAGTCCCTTTGTGACCATCTGCAAGCTGTCAGGGCTTACCAGAATGGGAGTTTGTAGTGCAGATATATGTGCTCACCCTTGCAAGTAAACACAGGCCAAGGTGGTCAGGTAAGAATTCACCTGGCCTGTGAGTCGGTGCATGGGGGCTGTGCATGATGATGCTCCAAGTGGCAGTGCACACACAGACATAAACAGGAGAATCGTCGTTGGTAAGCCAAAGGTCAGTGGGTGCCAGAAATCAGGATAAACCAGTAGAGAGCCGAGGTCAGAGGATGCCAGAAGTCAGGATACACGAAATAACAAACCAAGGTCAGGAATCAACAGGAGAACACGAAACCGCAATACTTGAACCAGAGTCAATGAACTGACACTGGCCTCAGGGAGAGGCAGTGTCGTATACCTGGCTAATCAGTGATCAGCCACAGGTGAACCATGAGTGACAGGAACAGTCTCAGATAACGTCCAGCCTCCAGTGCTAGATACAAGGCAAGAGTAGACTTCTGGATATTTCCTGAGTTGTATGGTGGCTCAGAGGCAAAAACAGCAGCCCCAGGAGTGCAGAGTACTCTGGTTCAAATCCTCTATTGGGCACTTTTGGGGCAACCTCGTGTGGATGTTGCGGTGCGAACCGTGACACAAGCATGGCTTGGGTGTGGTAAGCCAATTACCTCCAGCATACAGAAAATAGCTCTATTCACAACAACAGTAAAAACACATAAAAATACATAATTCCTATTATACTTAACAGAATCCCCACATTCAACCTATCCCCAGATAGCTTGGATCTGAGCGCTCACTATATCCGAACAGCGCTCAGATACCACAAACACAGTCAAATTGCCATGGGGTTAAAACATAGCAAGAGCTGATGAGAGACCAAAGAGGGACAAAACAGCAAGTTCCAACTGGTCTGGCAGTGTCCCTGGGACAACGCCTGCCTGGAACAATAGACGGGAAACTGGGGAGGGGAAGAGACACATCTTCCCATGGATTCAAATGGGCAGAAACAGTCTTTTAGAAGCCAATAAGCCCCAAATAGTCTCTTTAAATGGCAATACACCCCAGGGCCATAGTCGTGAGGGAGGATGCTGGCAATCATGCTCCTCAAACAGCCAGGTGCAAAGGGCAGTTGGTCATATAAAAATCCAGTGACAAAAAGCATTTTGTCACATTTACGTATATTAATGTCACAAGCCTTTTACCCAAGACTATATATACAAAAGACATGTATATACCAATAAACCAGAAGAAGTTGAATTTTACAGGATGCTTCTGTAGCCACACTTTTTTTCCTGAGAAAGTCCCCAATCACTCACTAGAGATGCAGAGATGGAAGATAAAATTCAAATTGTCTGAAGACACATAGGACACTTTAACAAATGGGAAAATTAAAACCCTATTTGGATCAAGAACTTTGAGAGATCAAAAGAGGAAGCCAGTGCATGGGCCAGTTAACAGCAGAGCTGTACGGGAGAGTGGAGAAAGTAGTGGAGGCTGACAAACAAATGGTTGTTCCACAGTCATGCAGAACCATCTCATGGAGCTAGAAGAGGCTTTGAAAGACCTCTTCAACCGGCATCAGCATTACCGGATTAGCCAAACAAGAAAGGTGCAGGAGGGGTGGCGACCTCCCTCGGGCCCAGGTCTTTAGCCCTCCCTAGTTTTGGCAGAGGGTCTCTGTATCAGAGGGTACAGATGTGATGGATGACTAGGGATGCATTATAATAGGAGCGATATGAATGATGGGGGGCAGGATATTTATTCTACTGCTACTCTAAATTCTGCATTATTCTAGTGAGTGGGACCTGATAGAGAAGTGGAAGGATGTAATATCACACCACCCTCCCACTATCAGCTCAGCTCTCTGGGAGTATAGCACAAAGTGCAATGACAGGAGTCCCCACTATGCAAACACTGAAGTTATAGCATGGCAGTTATAGCATCTTTGAGAAGTGTCATCGCTGTGTAGTGCGCATGCGTGGTTTCGCACTGCACCAATCAGGTTCTTCATAGAGCGGCTCTATGAATGAACTGAGCACTCTACTGCGCTGTATGCGTGTTCGCAAGCTGAGCTGACTGACCGCTCAGCTTGCTGTCTATTCCCACCCCCCTCCTATGGCAACCCTCCTAAGCTCAAAGTTTGTATGCAAACACTATATATAGAGGTATCTCTATATATAGTGTTTGTGAAGAGAAACACAATTTAAATAAATATTGTTAAACACACACACTCTATCTCTATCCATCTGTCTACCTCTATTTCGCTCGCTCACTCACTCTTTCAATCTCTCACAATCACTCTCCCATACACTCACACTCACTCTTACTCTCTCTCACACTCACGTGATCTCACTCTCACACTCTCACTCTCTCAATTTTTAAAATAAGTTTACTTACTGTTTAAAGTCAGTAGATCCTACTGCTCGGTTTCCTGCCTTCAGCCTGTCACACACTGTCTCTGAGTGCTGACAGGCACAGGAGGCGCGTTCACAGTGCCTCCTGTTTCCAGATACCACGTTTGATGTATTCACCCAAGCGTCAAACGTGATGAATGCGAGTTAGGCAGCCCTGAACTCGGAAGTCCGTCTGGTGGCTGTCTGAGTGGCTGCCACTGGAGGTGTCCCTAGCGTTGAGGTATCTCAGAAAATAGTCTTTACATGAGAGAGGCTGCAGTGAGCTATTGTTCTTCTATAGTGTCCTTTTAAACTTCAGCGAGGAACATATCTGACTCTGGTCTAATAATAAATTACATCTTTATTGAGAGTAGCTGCCAATATAGTCTCACATTTGAAAGAGGACGGTGGTTGTGCACACAGTAAATGATATCCTTAGTCTAAGATGAAGTCCCTAGATTCTGTAACCATAAGAAACCATCATAGGGCAATATATCTTAGACTTAAATAAAGTATTAAGAAAACTTGGAAAACTCACAATATTTAGAGCCTATCAGAGTTGGCTCTAAACTTTTAAAGCAGGTTTATCAATCTGGTGCAGATAACGTAGTATAAATCCATTGGTAACCATCAAACGTCTTCTTAATGTAGAAGTCAGGAACCAGGATGACCAGGTAAGTGAAAAGTGAATACTTTAATTATAAAACAAATAAAAATACAGCACAACGCGTTTCGACCTAGTGCAATAGGTCTTCCTCAGGTGCATAACATAAGACAGTCAAACAACATTCTTATATACCATACATAATCAATGTAATTACTAGTAAAACGATATGATTACATGCTGCTTACGCCCCCTCCGGCATCACGTGATCGGAAGACATACCACGTGACCGGAGTAAGATGAAACCGGAAGTAACATAATGCAATTACACGGAGATGACGCGCGCACCTGTATGAGGAACAATATACGGCGGCCATCTTGGAGGAGGCATATATATGCCGTTTCTTGCCGGAAACACTCCATATATGGAGTTAAGGACGGACTTCACAGCTGTAAAGGTTTTACTAGTAATTACATTGATTATGTATGGTATATAAGAATGTTGTTTGACTGTCTTATGTTATGCACCTGAGGAAGACCTATTGCACTAGGTCGAAACACGTTGTGCTGTATTTTTATTTGTTTTATAATTAAAGTATTCACTTTTCACTTACCTGGTCATCCTGGTTCCTGACTTCTACATTAAGAAGACGTTTGATGGTTACCAATGGATTTATACTACGTTATCTGCACCAGATTGATAAACCTGCTTTAAAAGTTTAGAGCCAACTCTGATAGGCTCTAAATATTGTGAGTTTTCCAAGTTTTCTTAATATCTTATTTAAGTCTAAGATATATTGCCCTATGATGGTTTCTTATGTTTACAGAATCTAGGGACTTCATCTTAGACTAAGGATATCATTTACTGTGTGCGCAACCACCGTCCTCTATCATTTTATCCTTGTATGTAAGTGTTATATAGTGACTATACACTTGGGTGGTTATTTGTGTGTGCTGCACTGGTTGACTATATATGATACCCTATATATTGTAATCACTTTTAGCACCATTTTTTATCTCTGTTTTCTACTAATAGTCTCACATTTCATAGTCGAAAGTGCCAAAATATAATTCTAAGACAATCTAGTAGCCAGCCAGAAGGCACATCAGCGGTGTGTTTCCAGCAGCAACTTATGTACCGTATTTTCCGGTGTATAAGACGACTGGGCGTATAAGACGACCCCCAACTTTTCCAGTTAAAATATAGAGTGTGGGATATACTCGCCGTATAAGACTACCCCTCTTCCAATGCACACCAAATAAAAATTAGCCATGATGTACAGTGAGCAGACAGAGCTACACAGCAAGACATTAAATAATGATAATCTGAAATAGCATTTAAAGCCCAGGTATGTGCCAGGCTGTTTGGGCATATAATCCATGCCTGCTGGTCTAGCACACAGGAGGCTAATTGCGATATATTCTTTTTACTCCCCCCCTCCATTCTTTTTACCCCCCCTCCATTTTTTTTACTCCCCCTCCATTTTTTTACTCCCCCCCATTCTTTTTACTCCCCCCCCAATCCTCCCTACATTCTTCTCACCTCCCCTTCCCTGTGCAGAGTGGGTGGCCGAGCTCCTCTTCGTCCTGTCAGTCCGGCCGGGTACCGCGCGATACAGGAGATTCAGTTACCTGTTCCCGGCTGGACTGACAGGACGAAGAGGAGCTCGGCCACCCACTCTGCACAGGGAAGGGGAGGTGAGAAGAGAGGCAGTGCGGCAGCCGTCTGAGCGCTCTCTATAGAGCGCTCAGGCTGCTGCAGCATTAGAAGGGCTGGCGATGGGGGCGCAGGGCGCCCCCGGCAGCCATATAGACCCTATACCCGGCGTATAAGACGACCCCCGACTTTGGAGAAGATTTTCCAGGGTTAAAAAGTCATCTTATACGCCAGAAAATACAGTATATCCTATAAGCTCACCCCACACCCATGTTTTACATATGGCATTTGATCTGCAGCACTTTTAATTGGAACCACTTTTTTATTTCTAATTAGTTTAAAAAAGAAAGAATCCTAGATTACAGGCCACTTCATGCTTGACATATCATGATTTATTTTGTGCATTGTTCAATGTGACATCTCATTTCCGAAAGTACTGGTTAATCGTTTCTACTTTTGTATGTAAATTTCTACCTACTCGTGTACATCAATGAATGCACACATTAGTAATTACCTTTTGATATATACAAGTGACAGCTCCTATTTTCAAAAGTACTTGTGCAATCTTTATAGAACACACAGTCTGTGACGATCAAGCTATCCCAGGAGCAAATCTGAGTAACGCGGTGACTGGCTGTCACAGTGATAGTGTCAAATCCAGTTCAAACATTGGCTGTGACATTTTACTCTGTCTCAATTTTTTCCCTCACTGTGATCTGAGGGAAGAGAAAAAGAGATCACTGATACTTTGTGTTCTTTTAACCCCTTAACTCCGTTACGGCGTTCTATGCCGTCCCGCATTAAAAGGGCTTTAAAGCCGTTGCGGCGGCATAGAGTGCCGTAACTGCTTTCTATCCCTGGAGTTCCGGTGGACTTACCTCCGCCGTGATCCTCTTCGGGAGGGCTGCCTGACAGCCCAGGCAGCCCTCTCCCGACAAATGAGGCCCCGGGGGCCATGTGATTACTCTCAAAGAGCGATCACATGGCCCTCTATAGCTGGCTGTGGATCTGCCAGCAGGTGGACTGTCTGAAATGTCAGACCTGGACTGTTTTAGCTGGTGGGAAGTGTAAAAAAAAAATAAAAAAAATTATTAGACGTGTAAAATTAGAAGTGTGTGGGGGGCGGAGCCTGGCATCCAGACTGAGCGGTTGTGCTGAACCTCAGCTCCCGCTCTACTTGACAGTTTTCTGGGGTATTTCCCCGAAAAACCGGCACAATCGCCCACTGGAGGGCAGCTACAATGACGGGGACACCCGGGGGAATCACCCGACACCAAAACCAAGCCTGTAACCTCCCGGTGACCCGACAACACACCCTGAGGCCTGTCGGAGGTCGAGCAGCGGGGAGACGGCCGCTCCCTGCGCTGACTGGCCTGGACACAGATCCCTCGGGGTTGCCGACACCTACCCCCCCCCCTCTGGACCGACGGGGGTCATCTCGGTCCACAACAGGCAACAGGAGAGGCAGCCCTAAGCGGATCACAGAGCCAGCTACATCACGACACAATGGTAGCCGAGTACATGGCGCACCCAAAATGGCGGCGACACGCACACCAAGTGAGCCATGCTGCACACCCGAAATGGAGCCCCAAAGTGAATATATGCGGCGCCTAGAGGCCGCTTTTGCCCGGTTCTGGCATGCCTTAAATGAGCGGCTACATGCTCCTCAGGCAGCACAGCAAACCCTGCCGGGACCGAGTGAACTGCACCATCCCCACGGGGAAAAGAGCAAGGTACCACAGCACAGGCGGGCGGGATGCGGGAAAGGAGATGGGAGTAGAGGACAGGGGCGCCCCACGTCGGACAGGGCCATAGCCCCCAAGCTACCAACCCGCCAACCGCCGCGCAGGATGAGAATCCACCGCTGCTGGCGGCGATGTCACAGCAAGAACACCGGCTATCCCTTACCACAAAGACAGAGAGCCCGAGCAGACGGACTCACTATGCTGCCCATGCCTACCCACCAAACCGATCGCCCACCTGAGGTGAAGGAGAAACTCTCGCCGCAGTCAAAGCAGGCCACCTCAAGCACACACATACTCCAGTCAAGGGAAGGGCCTGGCACTACAGAGCACCCAAGCCTGTGGACTAACAACAATTACCCACACATGGGCCAGAGGCTGGAGGAGAAACCAACGCACATCACCTTGGCTGCTGCTCACAGGGACTTTCCCAAGCTTGTTCTACCGCTGAGGGGAATCGGCTGACTGAGTACCCATCCCCGCAACTGGGACGTACAGTAGCTTAAAAAGGTAGCTGAGCAATTGACTGTACCTGTAAAGAGTCCCTTAATTTCACGCTGCTGCCATATATTCCATCCCGCTCTATATTGAATTTACCTAAACAACCATTATCACCGCCGTTAACAGGGATCGGCTGATCCTGACGCTGGACTTACCGCTAGATTCCAGAGCTACATGCCAGAGACATAACGCTGAGGGTCCAGTGCCAGTACCTACGGCTGGCTTACCACATTGATCGCCGCAACCGTAATGTTCATATACTAACCTGGTTGCTCTGCTGCGCTGGCTGATGCTCCCACCTGTATAGTAAAACAACTAGAAAGTCCCTACATTAGAATGCTTTGCTTTAGATTTAGTTTAACAACACCTGGCCCATGACTGGCACATTACTATTACACTAAAGTAAAGGCAGACTTAACGCTGATAGCTTGTTATTGCATAATAGTCTACACAAGCGCAGCACAACCTGCAGGCACATCACACACAAGCCAACTACTGATACACTGCAAATTGTGCTGCCACTCTACACCTATGTAGATGTAGCTAATCTAGTACTGTTCAACGTTGACTAAGTTATATTTTATTTTGTTTTACTTTAATCTAACAATTTCACTGTCTAACCAAGCTTGTTACCATTACATAACATGTGTAATCTCTTAAGCCACTGTCTAATCTTAGTACTTCGTTCAACACGCTGTGGTGGCGTCAGTCAATAATCTGTGGGAACGAGTCGTTGCATCTGAATGTTAGACCTCTTAATTATCGTTACCCTTCCTATTTAAAAAATGTATGCATACCCTACATGCCACAATACTGTTATAAAATTATTTTGGAAATCGAGCCTGCTGATGCTGTTGTGGCGATACAGGCACTGTTGTACCTATCTGCATACCAAAAAAAAAAAAAAAAAGAAGTGTGTGTGTGTGTGTGTGTGTGTATGTATGTATATGTATATATATATATGTATATATATATATATACGTATATATATATATACGTATATATATATATATATGTGTGTGTATGTATATGTGTATGTGTATATCTATTATATGTATAATATATGTATATATATATATATACATATTATATATATGTAATGTCATACAAAGTGTATTTTAATAATATAAGTACATATATTAGTATTAAAATACACTTAGAATGACATTACATATGTATGTGTGTGTGTGTATATATATATATATATATATATATATATATATATATATATATATATATAATATAAATACGTATAATTACAATAATAAATAAAATAATAAAATATTGAAACAAAATTTATGAAACAAAAATTTGAAACAAAACTGTATGTTATTTATATATATATATATATATATATATATATGTGTGTGTATATATATATATATGTATGTAAAAAAATACACTTAGAATGACATTATATATATATATATATATATATATATATATATATATATAATACAAATAACCGCAAATATATATAGATAAATTCATATAATTACATTAGTATACACGTAGAATTTAAATACCTATAATGCATATATATTAAAATTCTACATGTATATTTAAGTAATCTTTTAACATAATTATGTGATTTGATTAATTAAAATTTGATTGACATGCCTGACAAGACAGGGAGAAAGTGCAGAGAATTTAATTCGCAAGCACTATATTTGACCCTGTAACTCTACAAGACACCATAAAACCTGTACATAAGGGGTACTGTTTTACTCGGGAGACTTCGCTGAACTTAAATATTAGTGTTTCAAACTGGTAAATTGTATTACAACGATGATATTTTAAGTAAAGTGACGTTTTTTGCATTTTTAACAAACGAACTGCACTTTTATGGACTCTATTATTGTTGTAATGTGTTTTAAAACACTAATATTTGTGTTTAGTGAAGTCTCCCGAGAATAACAGTACCCCCTATGTACAGGTTTTATGGTGTTTTGGAAATTTTGAATGGCAAATTTCAATTTGAAAATAGAACATTTTATATTTCACCCTGTAACTTTCCAAAACACCATAAAACCTGTTAATGGGGGGTACTGTTGTACTCGTGAGACATCGCTGATTACCAATATGTGCATTACATACAGTCCCACCATTTATGCTTATAGTTCCACTTCCAGGAGATATCATTTGTACTCTTGTACATTTTTGCTAAATGAGTGGGCACCAGATACCATTGATTCATAATTTTTATATATAATTCCATTAGATTTAAACAATGTATGTTTTATATACCAATTCCAAAGATATATTCTTTACTCCTTTTTTGACTAACAATATTTGTCTGACTCCCATCTCTTAATTGCAGGGAGATTGAATTATTTCTGTAGCAAAGCTAGCATCTGCATGCATTTAGATAATATATTTTTTAACTCCATAAATTCCAACAAATCCAACAATCTGCTTTCTGCGTTAGATTTTAGATTTTAATTCTTAGATAGCTAAAGATTTTTGTTTAGGACACAAAATTCCTACTAAACTTGTTGAAATGTTTTTATTTTACAATTAAAGCAAATATTTACTTTAGAAACACCAGTAAAAATCCATTGTTTTAGATATTTATCTCAGCTAAGAACTCTATAACAAAGTGAACTGTCAAACTGCTATTTAGACCAGACTTCTTAAAGCCATAAACAAAGTTAAAAATCTTGTGTAACACACTTCACTTTTTTAGAACTGTAAAACAGATGTATCAAGTTTTTAATTTATTAATTCTTTATTTTTGCAGTGCGTATAGAAACAATACAGATTCGCCTGCAATGCCCCAACAGTCAAAGCAAGCACATAAACGGTTACAGCAAATTAGTCATGTGGCATTGTGAGAGTACAGCACTAGTTTTGTGTTTTGGTGTATTCAGGTTGGTCACATTAGATATTCGTAGCATGAAAGTAATATATGAGAACTTTTGTAACTATGTGGTGTAGCTACATTAAAGCAGTGTTATAAAAGATAAGTCAAATAGTAGCCAGTTAGGCATTTGTAAAGTGACATAATAACTAGAAAACTACAATTTCTGGGGCAATTGTGTGAAGTGTTCTTGCCTCCACCAGTAGTCTACAACTGGAGTGGGCGGAGTAACGGTTATTATTTTTTTATATAGCACATTTAATTGCAATGTTGTTGCCCAAAGTGCTTCACAGTTACATTAAAACATACATTTATAAAAACATTAGCAGGTGTACAAAAGGCCCTGTCTATGACATCGCTTGCTGCTCCAGCCTGGCACAGGTCAGAGTATTTTGGCGGTTGCCATCTTCAAACAGTCGTTTGAGCTTATAAAAACTATACACCCTACAGCGAAGAGCTATATTGTGCGAATCACAAGACCCAGGCCTACATTTTGATGCATAGTATGTCTCTGAAGTATTAAAAATGAAGGCACAGTCGCAGTTTAGAAATTGCCCTTCAGGTTTGAGCTGGCTAGAGTGGAGTTTCAATGAATGTCAATGGACGGCGTGAGTTGCAAACAAATGGTCATATTGTGAAAACTATCAGGACTATGGCTTAGCCGTGGACATTTTTAGTGGCAGCAGGATTTGTGTAGGTAGGCTTGAAAATGAGGGAGTGGTGGCAGTTTAGAAATAATGTCCTGATTTTTAAGCTTTTGCCAACTCCCACTCTAGTTTTGAACATTTTGCCATTCATTCCTATGGGACTAATTTCGCCACAAGAACGACGATAGTCCGTGAACCATTCGGCGAAACGTTCCACAAAGTAATACCAATCCAATCGGGAACAATACGTTTCGGTATATTACTGTCTATGTAGTGTAAAAACTGTGGGAGGAGTTATGGTGGTAGATTTGGCTATAATAAGAATATATATGTGAGATAACATTAAGTCTTGCTATACAAGAACACGTAATAATAGCACTATATAACATTAAGTAACTTGTCAGAATATATCCCTGAGAAGCCACTTTGTAGGTGGTCTAGTAGGAGAGGAAATTACAAAGTGTAAGTCATTCTACTAAACTGCAGTAGAGCTCTTCTGTGAGTGTTGTGTGGCTGTGGTTAAAGTGCTGTGAGAAAAGCTCTATGACCCTGAGCCAGGGCCGGTGCAAGGATTTTTGCTGCCCTAGGCAAAAGTAAAGTTTGCCGCCCCCCCCCCCCATGACATCACAATGCCCCACCCATATGATTTGCCATGTTATCTAACGCCAGTCCTGCAGTGCCAGCGTGTTTACATTTAAAGGCCTGCAGGGACAGGCTATAGACACCAGAACCACTACATTAAGCTGCAGTGGTTCTGGGGACTATAGTATCCCTTTAATGTGAGGTAAATTAGAGATTAGTGCCACGAATAATATACTAGATTGCCTACTTACAACCAGATGAGGATGGTGATGGGCTCTGGCTGCAGTCTGGCTCCACTGGTCTGGTGCAGAACAGGATCTCTGGAGGCTGTTTGTAACTGTGGTCACAAAATTCAATGTTCTGGGAGAGCGGGAAGCAGCTCCATTTTTTGGGGCCTCTTACATAGCTCAAGGTCTGGGCCCCAGGGCCTGACGGTGAGTATGCCCATAAAGCCCACCCATAAGTCCACCTACATGTTCCACCCATGAACTCACAGGGAGTAGAGTGTGTAGGGGATTTGTTATGTGTTACTGTAGAGGATCTAATGTGTGTGCTTACGGAATGTAGTGTATAGGGATACCAGTTTGTGTAGGTCTTGCAATGTGTTTGTGTGTAGTGGAAGCAGTGTGTGTGTGTGTGTGTGTATAAGGGATGTATTGTGTGTTTCTTGTTGTGTGTAAGGGATGCATTGTGTGAATCTGTGTTTGTTTGCATAAGGGATGCAAAGTGTGTTTCTGTGTGTGTAAGGGATGCAGTGTGTGTCTGTAAGGGGTGCGTTGAGTGTGTGTAAGAGATGCATTGTGTTTCTCTGTGTGTGTAAGAGAAGCAGTGTGTGTTTGCATGTGTGTGTAAGGGATGCATTGTGTGTTTCTGTGTATATGTGCAAAGGATGCATTGTCTTTATGTGTAGGGGTTGCATTGTGTGTTTCTCTGTGTGTAAGGGAAGCATGTTGTGTTTCTGTGTGTATAGGGATGCATTGTGTGTGTGTGTGTGCGCGTGTGGTGTGAAAGAGCTCCCTGTCCCCCTGTCCTATAGAGCTCTCCCTTCCATTCCTTAGAGATCTCCTTTACCCCTTAGTGGTCTCTCCTCTCCCCCCCACCTCCCTTAGTGGTCTCCTTTTCTCTCCGACTTTCCATTAGTGGTCTTTCCTCTCCCCCCACCCTCCCCTAGTGGTCTATCCTCCACCCCACTCCCTTAGCGGTCTCTCCTCACACCCCTCCCCTAGTGGTCTCTCCACCGCCCCCTCCCTCCTTTAGTGGTCTCTCCCTCCCCTACGTTCTCATCTCCCACCCCTTGTGTTCTCCTCTTATTCCCCCCCTCCCTGTGTTTTCCTCTTATTCCCCCCTCCCTGTGTTCTCCTCTTCTTCTCCTCCCTGTAATCTTCTCTTCTTCT